>CM053757.1:9805359-9833726 GCA_028658305.1 Pachyuromys duprasi | reverse complement strand
GAATAAATCTCTGCTCTATCTTTATCCCTGAAAATTTTGTACTCAGGGTAAAACTTGGGTTGAAATTTTTATGGGTGGGTTGGTGTTCCCCCACTTCCACTAGAAGTCCGATCTAGTTAAAGGGTGTCCTTGTCAGTCTCCATGACACCTGATACTAAGAGTCTCAGCTAGAGTCACCCAGAAGCCTACTCTGTCCTAGGTCTCCAGCTTGCCACAGAGATGCCTCAGCCCATGGTTCCTTACCTCTCTGCAAGCCCTCTGTCTACCCTACCCCCTACTCCCTACCTTCATTTTTCTCTGCAATACCTCTCCTACTTTGTTCACTCTATTCAACCACTTACACTGTCTACTCTATTTCCCCTTATGAGGGAGATTTAAGTATCTGCCCTTTGATCCTCCTTGTTACTTATTATCTTTGGATCTGTGAATTGTAGTGTGCTTATCCTGTATTATATGGCTAAAATCTGCTTATAAGTTAGTACATATCATGTGTGTCTTTCTTGGTCTAGGCTACCTCATTCAGAATGATCTTTTCTGGATCCATTCATTTGCCTACAAATTTCATGATATCTTTGTTTTTAATAGCTGAGTACTAGTACATTGTGTAAAGACACCACATTTTCTTTATCCATTTTCAGCTGAGGGAGATCTAGACTGTTTCCAGATTCTGGTTATTATGAATAAAGCTGCTATGAACATAGCTGGGTAAGTGTCCTTGTGGTATGGTAGAGCATCTTTTGGGTATCTGCCCAGAAGTGGTATAGCTGGGTCTTGAGGTAGAGGTATTTCCAATTGTCTGGAAAAGCACCAGATTGATTTCCAAATTGGTTGTACAAGTTTGCACTCTAACCAGCAATGGAGGAGTGTTCCCCTTTCTCTGTATCCTCACCAGCATGTGCTGTCACTTGAGTTGTTGAGTTTAGCCATTCTGAGGGGTGTAAGATAAAATCTTGGAGTTGTTTTGAATTGCATTTCCCTGCTGGCTAAGGATGTTGAGCATTTCTTTAAGTGCTTCTTGGCCATTTGAGATCTTCTGTTGAAAATTCTGTTTAGCTCTGTACCCTATTTTTAATTGAATTGTTATGTTTGTTGGTGTTTAATTTCTTGAGTTCTTTATATATTCTGAATATTAGCCCTTTGTCAGAAATCAGATTGGTGAAGATCTTTTCCCAATCTGTACACTGCTATTTCTTTCTTTCTTCAATTTATTTTTATTTCTTAAAATTTATTCATTTTATATCCCAATTGAACCCCTCCCCCAGTCTTCTGAAATGGAGAGAACTCCTCCCCTCCATCTAACCCTAGCTTATCAAATCTCATCAGGACTGCCTGGATCCACTTCCTCTGTGTTCTCACAAGGCCTCACCACCAGGGTGAAGTGATAAAAGAGCAGGCATCCGATGATATCATGTCAGAGACAGCCCTTGCTCTCCTTACTTAAGAACCAATATGGACACTGAGCTACCTATGGCCTACATCTGAGAAGGAGGTCTAGATCTTCTCCATGCATGGTCCTTGGTTGGTGCATCAGTCTCTGCAGGCCCCCCTTGGCCCAGATTTTTTCGGCTTTGTTAGTATCCTTGTGTAGCCCCTAACACCTCCGGGTCCTTCTATCCCCCCCCTTCTTCCATAAGACTCCTCTTTGAGAAGAGAAAAACTTTTAAGTGAGAAATGAAATAGCCACACACAGAGCCTGGCACTGGGAATCATGGAGTGGATCTTAGACCCCCTGCTCAGACATAGCCCATTCAGATTTCCCACATTATACTTGCTTTTTAGTCACACCTTAGGTCTGGTTCATTTTTCCTTATGTTTCCCAGTCCTCTCACTTCAGATCTCTCACCCATCCTCTACTCCCATTCTTGCTTTCTCCTCCCCTCTAGACCAGGATGCCCCACCCTATTCTCTCCATTGCTCAGCATTGGCTGGTTGTTTATACTGGCCACACAGAAAACAAATGGTAGCATGTTTATACAAACTTGAGACAGGTGATGCTTAGAATAAACATCACAATGCAATGCCCAGATTGAAACCAGATAGTGGGGTAGATAAATCAACATTTGAATGAGCAAAGGTAAATTGCATACATTTCACAATAATATGATACCAACTGAGGTCCCTTTTATTAATTGCTGATCTTAGAGCCTGAGCTGTGAGTATTCTGTTCAGGAAGCTGTCTCCTGTGCCTATGAGTTCAAGGTTCTTCCCCACTTTTTCTTCTAACAGATTTAATGTCTCTGGTTTTATGTTGAGGCCTTTGATCCACTTGGATTTTAATTTTGTGCAGGATGATAAATATTGCTGTATTTGCATTTTTCTAGATTTGGACATCCAGTTAGATCAGCACCATTTGTTGAAGATGCCATTTTTTCCCACTGTATGGTTTTGGCTTCTTTGTAAAAAAAAAAAAAATGAAGTATCTGTAGGTGTGTGGGTTTATTTTGGATCTTCGATTTGATTCTGTTGATCCACCAGCCTGCTTCTATGCCAGTGCCATGAAATTTGTATTCCTGTTGCTCTATAGTACAGCTTGAGATCAGGGATGGGGATACCTCCAGAAGATCTTTTATTGTACAGGATTGTTTTTAGCTATTCTGGGTGCTTTTGTTTTTTTCCTATGAAGTTGAGATTTTTTTTCTTTCAGGGTCTGTAAAGAATTGTATTGGTATTTTGATGGGAATTATATTGAATCTGCAGATTGCTTTTGGTAGGATGGCCATTTATACTATGCTAGTCCCACTGATCCATGAGTACGGGAAATCTTTCCATCTTCTGATATTGTCTTCAGTTTCTTCAGAGACTTCAAGTTCTTTTCATACAAGAACTTTGTTGGTTAGAGTTACACCAAGATATGTTGTAATATTTGTGGCTATTATGAAGGACATTGTTTCCCTAACTTCTTTCTCAGCCCTTTTATTGTTTGTATAAAGGAGAGCTACTGATTTTGTTTTTGTTTTTAAGTTAATTTGGTATCCAGCCACTTTGCTGATGGTGTTTATCAGCTGTAGGAGCTCCCTGATAGAAACGAGTTTTTTGCAGGGTGATAAATATTTGCATTTTTTCTTTTTTATATTTGCATTTTTATACATGTAGATATCCACATAGACCAGCACCATTTGTTGAAGATGCTTTCTTTTTACCGTTGTATAGTTTTGGCTTCTTTGTAAAAAATCAAGTATCCATAGGTGTGTGGTTTTGTTTCTGGGTCTTTGAGTCAATTCCATTGATCAACCAGTTTATTTCTATACCAGTACCATGCAGTTTTATTACTATTGCTCTGTAGTATAGCTTAAAGTCAGGGATAGAAATAAGTCCAGAAAATTTTTTATTGTATAGGATTGTTCTAGCTATTCTGTTTTTGCTTTTGTTTTTCCATATGAAGTTTAGAATTATTCTTTCAAGGTCTGAAAAGAATTTTGTTGGTATTTTGATGGGAATTGCATTGACACTATAGATTGCTTTTGGTAAGATGGCCATTTTTACTGTGTTAACACTACATAAACATGGGACATCTTTCCATCTTCTGATATCTTCTTCAATTTCTCTCTTCAAAGACTTGAAGTTCTTGTCATACAAGTCCTTGACTTGCTTGATTAGAGTTACACCAAAATACTTCATATCATTTGTGGCTATTGTGAAGGGTGTGTTTATCCTAATTTCTTTCTCAGCCTGTTTGTTGTTTCTTTACAGAAGGGCTACAGATTTTTTTGAATTAATTTTGTATTCAGCCACTTTTCTGAAGTTGTTTATCAGCTGTAGAAGTTCTCTGTTGGAATTTTTTGAGGTCAATTATGTATACTATCATATCATCTGCAAATAACAATACTTTGACTTCTTCCTTTCCACTTTGTATTGCCTGGCTCTCCTTTAGTTAAGTTGTCGTATTGCTCTGGCTAGAACTTCAAGTACTGTATTGAAGAGATACAGTGAGAATGGACAGCCATGTCTCGTCCCTTATTTCAGTGGGATTGTTGTAGCAGAAGAGCCACCTGTAGTGGTCTTTCTAAAAACTCTACTTTATTTGGGGTGTTTATCTTTCTATCTCCTTTCTACCACCCCCCTACTCTTACAAAGGAGAGAAAAAAGGTTAGTGGAGAGAAGGGGTCCAGACCTCTCTACTTCTCTCTGCTAGTTCGGGTCAAGGGGTTCTTTTAGGGCTCTATACCAATCTCCATCAACCGCGGACATAGCTAGCAGTATCCTCCATGAATACTCTCTCTGCCTGCCTGCTGCAAACTGCTACACCATCTCTGGTCTCTAGTCTCTCCAAATTGTTACATGCCACACGCATCACCTCTTCACCCCAATTCCTGCCTGATGTGGGAGGCCGTTACCTGCTGGCAAAGATCATGCCCTGCACATGACAATTAACAGGTATGGACAAACTATAGCCCAACTAAAATACCACACTTGGGATTGAAACAAAAGCATATTTACATAACATAACTGAGTTTACAAAGAAACCAAAATTTCCATTGCAGACTGTTTTAAGTTTCTCTCCATTTAATTTGATGTTGAGTAGCAGCATTCTGTATAGTGCCTTTATTTTGTTTATGTATGTGCCTTACATCCCTCATCTTTCCAAGATTTTTTAATTTTAATATTTACTTTTTATATCGATTAGTTTATTCACTTTATATCCCAGCTGTAGCTCCTCCCTCATTCCCTCCCAATCCACCCTCCCTCCCTTTTCTCCTCCCATGCCCCTCTCCAAGTCCACTGATAGAGGAATTCCTCCTTCCCTTCCATCTGACCCTAGCCTATCAGGTCTCATCAGGATTGGCTGCATTGTCTTCCTCTGTGGCCTGGTAATGCTGCTCCCCCTTCAGGGGGAGGTGATCAAAGAGCCAGCCACTGAATTCATGTCAGAGACAGTCCCTTTTCCCCTTACTAGGGTACCCACTTGGATACTGAGCTGCCATGGGCTACATCTGTGTAAGGGTTCTAGGTTATCTCCATGAATGGTCCTTGGTTGGAGTATCAGTCTCAGAAAAGACCCCTGTGCCCAGATTTTTTGGTTCTGTTGTTCACCTGTGGAGCTCCTGTCTCTTCCAGGTCTTTCTATCTCCCCCTTCTTTCCTAAGATTCCCTGTACTCTGCCTAAAGTTTGGTTATGAGTCTCAGTATCTGCTTTGATATACTGCTGGGTAGAGTCTTTCAGAGGCCCTTTGTAGTAGGCTCCTGTCCTGTTTTCCCCTCTTCAGATGTCTGTCCCTTTTGCCTTTCTGAGTGAGGATTGAAGAATTTTAACATGAAAGGGTGTTAGATTTTATCAAATGTTTTTTGGCATCTAATGAGATGATCATGTTTTTATTTTATTTTATTATGTTTACACGGTACATTGCATTGATGGATTTTTATATATCAAACCATTGTTGCATGCCTGGGATGAATCCTACTTAATCATGGTGGATGATATTTTTCATGTGTTCTTGAATTCAGTTTGTGAGTATTTTTGCATCAATGTTCATAAGAAGTAAATTGGTCTGAAATTTTCTTTCTTTGCTGGGTCTTTGCGTGGTTTAGGTATTGGGATGACTGTGGCTTCATAAAATGAGCTTGACAATGTTCCTTCTGTGTCAGTTTTGTGGAGTATTGGTATTAGCTCTTCATTAAAAGTCTGGTAGAATTCTGTGCTGAAACTATCTGGCTCATTTTTTTTTCTTTTTTCTTTTTCTTTTTTGGATGGGAGACTTTTAATGACTGTAGAAGTAGGAAATAGAATTTTCCTTAGAGGTTGTAGGACTACTTAACTTGTTTACCTGATTTTGATTTAACTTTGATAAGTGGAATCTATCAAGAAAATTGTGCATTTCATTTAAGTTTTCCAATTTTGTGGAGTACAGGCTTTTGAAGTAACACCTAATGATTCTTTGGATTTCCTCCATGTATGTTGTTATGTCTCCTTTTTCATTTAAGATTTTGTTGATTTGGAGGCTGTCTGCCTTTTAGTTAGTTTGGCTGAGGGTTTTTCTATCTTGTTGATTTTCTTGAAGAACCAGCTCTTGGTTTCCTTGATTCTTTGTACTGTTCTTCTTGTTTCTAATTTATTGATTTCAGCCCTGAGTTTGATTATTTGCTGCTGTCTACTTCTCTTTGATGTGTTTGCTTCTTTTTTCTAAAGTTTTCAGATGAGCTGTTAAGTTGCTAGGATGAGATCTCTCCAATTTTTTTCCTGAAGGTATTTAGTGCAATGAACTTTCCCCTTTGCACTGCTTTCATTGTGCCCCATAGATTTGGGTATATTGTACCTTCATTTTCATTGAATTTTAGCAGCCTTTAAATTCTTTCTTTATTTCCTCCTTGACCCAGTAGTCTTTGAGTAGGGAGCTGTTTCGTTTCCATGAATGTGTAGGCTTTTTATTATTTTTGTTGTTGTTGAAGTACAGCTTTAATACCTAGTGATCTGATAAAGTAAAATGAGTTAACTTAATTTTCTTATATCAGTTGAGGTTTGCTTTGTTACCTACTATATGGTCAATTTGGAGAAAATTTCATGTGGTGCTTAGAAAAAGATATATTCTTTTGTGTTTGGGTGATAAGTTTTGTATTAGGTCCATTTGATTCATAATATCTGTTAGCTTCATTGTTTCTGTATTTAGTTTCTATCTTGATGATTTTATGTCCACTGGTGAGAGTGAAGTGTTGAAGTCTCTCACTATTAAAGTGTGGGGATAGATGTGTGATTTAAGCTTTAAAACTGTTTCTTTTACAAATACGGGTTCCCCTCTGTTTGGAGCATTGATGTTCAGGATTGAGATGACCTCTTGGTGGGTTTTTCCTTTGATGACTATAAAGTGTTCTTTCCCATATCTTCTGATTTATTTTGATTCAAAGTCTATTTTATTAGATATTAGGATGACTACTCCAGTTTGCTTCCTGGGTCCATTTACTTGAAAAATCTTTTTCCAGCCTTTTACTCTGAGGCAATGTCCTCTTTGTGGAAAAGGTGTGTTTCTTGTATGCAGCAGAATGTTGGGTCCTGTTTGTGCATCCATTCTGTTAGCCTGTGTCTTTTTATTGGAGAGTTGAGATGTTGAGAGGTTCTAGTGACCAATAATTTTTTGTTTCTTTTATTATGATGTTGATGGTAGTAGCACGTTTGTATGCTTGTCCTCTTTTTGTTTTACTGTAGTGAAGTTATTTATATTTTGTGTTTTCTTGGGTGTAATCAACTTCCTTTGGTTGGAGTTTTCCCTCTTGTATCTTCTGTAGGGCTGGGTTTGTATATCCATATTATTTAATTTTGCTTTTTTCATGAAATATCTTGTTTTCTTCATCTATTGTAATTGAAAGGTTTGCTGGATATAGTACTCTGGGCTTACATATATGGTCTTTCAGAGTCTGCAAGACATCTGCCCAGGCCCTTCTCGCCTTTCAACATTCTCTGTTGAGAAATCAGATGTAATTCTGATAGATCTGTCTTTATCTGTTACTTTGCCTTTTTCCCTTGGAGCTTTTAATATCTTTTCTTTGCTCTGTACCTTTAGTTTATTGTTATTATTATTAATTATGTGGCAGGAGGAATTTGAGTGTGTATTTTTAAAGTATGACCTAATAATTTTTGGATTTCCTCAGAAAATCGGTTGTTATGTCTCCCTTTTTGTTTCTGATTTTGTTAATTTGGGTATTTTCTCTCCCTCTTTTAGTTGCTTTTATAAGGGTTTGTCTATCTTGTTGATTTTCTCAAAGAACCAACTCTTTGTTTCACTCAGTCTTTCTATTGTTCTCTTTGTTTCTATTTTGTTGCTTTCAGTCCTCTGAAAGAGTAGTCTTGTCTACTCTTCTTGTGTATGCTTGCTTCTCTTTGCTCTAGAGCTTTCAGGTGTGTTGTTAAGTTGTTAGTATGTGATCTCTCCTTTTTTTCCTCTCTTTTGGTTTTTGGTTTTTGGTTATTTGAGATACAGTTTCTCTGTGTAGCCTTGGCTGTCCTGGATTTCCTTTGTAGACCAGGCTAGCCTCCAACTAACAGAGATTCACCTGACTCTGCCTCCCCAAGTGCTGGGATTATAGGCATGCATCACCATGCCTGGCCTCTCTAATTTTTTTTTAATGTAGGAATTAGTCCTATGTAATTTTATCTTGGCCTCACTTTCATTGTATCCCATAAGTTTGGTTATGTTGTATATTCATTTTCATCAAATTTAAAGAAGCCTTCAATTACTTTTTTACTTCTGCCTTGACCCAATAGTCATTCAGTAGGGAGTTAGTCAGTTTCCATAACTTTCCATAAATTTTTGTTGTTGTTGAAATCTAGCTTTAAGCGTTGGTGATCTGATAGGAATAGGGGATTAATTCTCTTTTTTGTGAAATTATTTTGCTTCTATTCCTATTAATCTTACATTTAATCTTTTCATAGTGTCCCAGATATCCTTGATGTTTTGTGTCAGGTATTTTTTAGGGTTAACATTTTCTTTGACTGATACACTTATTTATGCTATAGTATCTTCAACACCTTAGATTTCGTGTTCTGTCTTTTGTAATCTGTTTGTGATGCTTCTATCTGTAGTTCCTGTTTCCTTACCTAGAATTTCCACTTCTGGAATTTTTTGGTTTGTATTTTCCTTATTGCTTCTATGTGTATTTTCAGAAAATATGTTATTTGTTTTTTGTGAACTGTTTTTTTTTTTTTCTTGGCTTTCTTTAAGGTATTACCTCATTTCAACCGATTTTTTCTATTTGTTTTTCTTTTCCTTAGTTTCTGTAAGGGATTTACTTACTACTTTAAGGACCTTTATCATCTTTATAAAGTTGGTTTTAAGGTATTTTTTTGTGCTTTGACTGTGTTGAAATATTCAGGGTTTGTAAGTGGGCTAGCTGAGCTCAGATAGTGACATGTTGCCCTGGCTGTTGTGGATTGTGTGGATTAGGCTGCCTTCTAGGCATCTGAATTTGGGGTAATTATGGGTCTAGGTGCTGGTTTCTGTGTTTGTCTTATTGGATGGAAGTTTTGTTCTTTGGTTTTTATATCCTTTCTGGTCTTCTGGCCTGTGTGGCCTGTGGTTGAGTAGCGGTCTATACCCTGTTTGGGGGCTGGACTTCAGATTATCAGTGTGGTCTCTTATCCAGCAGGAGGTCTCAGCCCCAGTTAGGGAGCTGGGACATGGTGATGAGGAGGGAACTGGTAATAGGATCTATGAGTAGTGCACCAAGAGAGGGGTGAAGGTCTGTGGGCTGTTGACCTACCAGTCTAGCAACCTGTATGGTCTCTAATCTAGCAGGGAGTCTTGGCCTAGTTGGAGACTGGTACAGAGTGAAGAGGCAGGAAGTGGGGATTGGGGGTAGTGTTGGGCAGGGAGGGCAGTTACTGGTTTCTGTCTCTTCACTTGTTTCTACCTGACTCTTAGAGTATCAGTTTACCTGGACACCTTCAGCAACTTCCTAATGACTGTCCCTTCTCTTACTTATACCCAATCTCTTCTTCTAATGTGCAGCCAAAGCCGTGTCCTTCCTTATTTTTTCTGATTTGTTTTAGTTTGAAGTCTGTTTTAATGGATATTATTATCACAGATATGTCCTTTCTTTGGAATACTTTTTTCCATCCTTTCACCTTCTGGGGGCTCCTATATTTGAAGGGAAGATGAATTTCTTATAGGCAACACACAAGTTGATCTTGTTTATTAATCCATCCAACTGACTTTCATCCTGTGCTGCGGAAGTTGAGGCCATTAAATCCATGAGAATAATAGTGCCTTGGTACTAGTGCGGAGCCTACAGCTTCTAATTTCTTGGCACCAGGGTGTTTATGGATTACATTATTTTCCTCTTTTGAGATGCCTATGTGACTCAAATTGGGCAACCGAATGAAGCAAATTAATGATGTGTTTCTTTCTTTTCTCTTTCTTTTATTTTATGTTTTGTTTTTCGTCTTTGTTTTTGTTTGAGAGAGGGTCTTTTCCATGTTGCTCTGGCTTTCCTGGAACTTTGTAGATTAGGCTGGCCTTAAACTCAGATATCTGCCTGCCTCTGGCTCCTAAATCCTGGGATTAGAGCTGTGTGCCACCATGCCTCGGTATGTGTGTTCTTAAATGGCGTCACATTTTTTTTCCTTGCCAAAACGCTTGTATTTTCTTCACCAGCAATTGGAAGAACTTTTTTGACATATATAATATTAGAAGAAGAGTGCTGACAGACAAAGCAGCACTCCATCTTAAGTCAGAAAGGCTAAAATAACTTACAACAAATGCTGGTAAGGATGTGGGGAAAGGGAGACCAACATTCACTATGTTGAACTAGTATAGCTGTAATGTTGTGGGACATATTAAATAATGACGATTAGACACACAACAGATCTTATATATGAAAGAGGATTATTAGGCAGATACGGGGAGAGAGAGAGGAAGAGGAGAGCAGGACATAATGGGGAAAGAGAGAGGGGCACCCCAATAGAGAAGGGGGAGAAGGCCAAGAGGTTAGGAGCAAGAGGGACCAAGAGAGGGACCACATGGCCAGCTGGTCCCTTTAGGAGGCAAGGTAACCACGCCTTCTAGGTGTGGCCACCTGGCCGGCAACACATGATGACCCTATAGGTTACTAGGCAACCCAGAAGCAGGTTTGGTTCCAAAATCCTAACGTTCCTCCCTTTTTCTATAATTAAAAAATGAAGAACTTAGGCTGCTTCTCATGTAAGGTAAGTTAAAGTATATAAATTTAGGTTCATTGGAAGTGGCTCTTCATTGCCATGTGAGGGGTTAAGAGAGAGAAAAATTATAACAACAAAATGATCAGATTACATGGTCAAGAGTAAGGGAAGCCTCTGCCCTGGAAAATTTAGAGTAGAGGGTTGTCAGTAGAGAGTTGCCAGCCATGTAAGGCAGCAGGTAGAGACTGAGGAACTCTGGGAGAACTTGGAGCTGCTTGTCCTGGGCCTGAAGCACACCATTTTAGCCTTTTGTTAATAATAAGTGAATAACAGGCATAGATTCTCTTCTGGCTACTTCTTGCTGACACTCGAGGTGCTGTAGAGAGGTCAAAAGGCTGAAATGCTGGGCAATTCCAGGAAGAACAGGCTGCTTTGTTGATGTCCGGGGTCTGCAAGAACATCCATGGCTGGGAGGGAAAGTGCAGGTCCAGCTTGTTGGAAGTCTGTGAGGTCAGCATGAACACTTGTGGTAGCTGCTTTGGTGCTGTTGTGGCTATAGGAAATATCTGTGTCTGGCAGGATACTGAAACATGTATATATATAGGCAAAAGATTAAGTAGGTTATGGAGAAAATCCTTTAGGTATATATTTAAAATGTTTGGGAGAGCGAACAAATGTGGATGGTTTGGAACAATGAGACTTGAACATGGGAACCTCCGTTTACCTGGTGAGCCCTTCATTTACCCAATCAGTGGTAGTAATTAAAAAGGCTTTGTTCTCTATCTGTCATTGAGGCGAGGTTTGGTTACAGAAGTATGTAAACTTAGAGGCCCTAGTGTTAGCAGGCACTGGGTGTAGAAACCTGAAATTCTCCAGAAGATGTCCCAGAGGAGTATCTGGAGGAATGGGCGAATGGGCATTTCTCATTGGGAGGCAGAGAAGCCAGTGACCTTCCAAAGACATCCCAAAGGCAAGGTATGACTCAGTAGAGATGGTCCTACCTGGTCCAATAGCTCATCAGCTTTTGGCTAGAGACCAGGGCACAGTTGACCGAGAGAGCACAGTCCACCTAGTGCTAGGATTTTCTAGTGTGAGCGAGTGGGGAGGGGAAGGGACTGTGCGTGGGAGGCTCTCCCAAGGGAAAAGAAGCCCTAGATGTAGTTCAGCAGAGAGGGTCAACCATAGCCAGTGAAGACTATGGCTGAGGGGAGGTCCCTCCATCTCAAAAGATAGTGGGAAGTTGCTGGACATCCAACAGTCAAGCTTCCCCCATGAAGAGAGGTGTTTTATGCTGATAAATGAGGTGAACTCACCAATCAAGTGGCTGGTCAATGAGGAGAACTCACTAATCCAGCCTGTGCTGCATGCAGCAGATAGCAATAAATAGCCAGTAAAGGCAAGTTTGAAAACTAGGGAAAGTGGGGGAGTCCCACACTCTGAGATAGGCAGTAAGTTGTAGTACTTATCTGGAGCCCAATTGACCCTGAGAGGTGGATTCAGGTGGACTTCCTGCAGCTTACAAGAATTACTCTTAAGTTTTAAGAAGGAGATAAAACATTAGACATGTTGGCATCACAATTGTAATCTGCACTGAAATATACATTGTAGAAAAAAGGCAGTAGACATACACATTTGTGTTAACAGCACAAGCAGTCTTTAAGGTGAGCTCTGAAAAGGCACAAGCCTTTTGCAAAGTAAAAAGGAAACTCACTTGATCTTAACTTTTACTATAAGAACACATTATGGAGATTTAAAATCTTGAGCGTAGAACCATAATAGTATGTGATATAGTAGAATATTTTTATATTAGAGTTAGATTAATAAATCAGAGCTCTATTGATAAAGGTCAAAGTTCTGGACATTCAATACAACAGTAGCATAGGAACAGGAGGAACTATTAAGCAGTTTTACCTATTTAGGATATCTTAAATCACCTTAGACCTTATAATCTTTATAACTTGCATTTACCAACCTTAAAACATTTTTTAGACATTTAAATATTTATAACTTGCATTTGCCAACCTTAAGACACTTTCTCAGACTCTCAATTATGCATACCTTACGTTTACCAATCTTAAGGCATTTTCTTAGACTCTCAATCATGTATAACTGGTGTTTATCAATATTAAGATTTTTTTTAGCTCTCAAATAATTTTTGAGGAGGACCTGTGTATCTAGTTATTTACCATGAGATATAGGTGAGACTGCTATGAACATTTACTGCCCTTTAGCTAAATGGTAAAAGGTTACATTTAGGCCTTTTTTTTTTTTTTTTGAGTCTGGCAATAAGACATATTGTGTCTAGGCCTGATAATAGCAGCTCTACGACTTAGGCCTAAGGCCTGGTCTCCTGCATATGAAGAGAACTGAGAAGGCATCTGAAGTCTCCCAATACAGAAGTTGGCAATATGTCCATGGGACCCCAGTGTGAGGCCAAAACAGACTTGTAATGTTACTCTGGGCTAGGCAAGAGTGGTGGAGGTCACTGAATCAAGGAGCCATATATTTGTCCTCTGCCAGGCCAAAGAGCTAGAAGACTGGAAGTATCTATGACTCTTGTGCTGGCTGAACCTCCATGGCTGGGCACAGAGGACAAACCTGTATGGGAGCATTTTGACTTCCAGAGGCCAGTCTGCCAGCAAGCAGTGTGTGGCTTATTGAGGCAGTGGCGGGACCAGTGTCCTCTTTGGCTGCATTTGAAACAGTCACCTGGTGGAACTGACTTTGGGCTATACCCCGACGGGATGGGGCACTGTAGACCTCTTGTCTTTTGTGCGGGAATGCCAGCAGCCTCAGAGCAGCAGCTAAGGTCTGGAGCATAGTTATTGCTCTGGATGAGCCTGCTGGGGAGGCTTTTATTTTATTTTTACCAGTTCCTATATGGTGACTCAGTGACCATCCTCAGCTGTTTATTAAAAATTGCAGTGAGATCATGTTTGCATCTGTAGGACTATAAATATATATTTGGACATCTATGAAATGACTACTAACTTGCATTTGTTAACTGTTAAATATTAGGACTTTAGGTTTTGTCCTTGTTAAGTTGTAGCCTTAAAAGTCATAACTATAGTCCATGAAAGTGAGAGCACAAGAGTTTTTGTTTGGTTTAGTATATAAAAAGTTTATAGCTTATAAAAGTCTAAGGCTGTACTATAGATTAATAACACCAATTTTAGAAAATAAGACCAAGCATATTTTAACCTTTTGATAGTAGAGATACAGGACAATGACCAAGTTTTAACATAAATACCTCTAAAATTAATAGATCTTAATTTAGAATATTGGTGAAACCTGTATGTAAGAACCCATGAGTTATGAGTATTAAAACCAACAATTTAGTAGAACAGTATAAAGCAATTTTAAAATTACATTTGAATTTTTTTATAGCAAACCTATTAGCCAGAAGGCCTAGTGGTGAATCTCGATCACAAGCAGCACACGGCAGGAGAAACAGCAACAGCATTTATTAATCCAGGAATTGAAAAAAGATATAAGCAGTTAGACATACATTTTAAACCAACTTAATTGGAATAGATATTTATAACTTTGAAATTTTATTTTTATATAAAATTTATTTTGAAGCAGGGTTGAATCATATAGGTAGTAAAATGTAACTTTGAATTTTTATAAAAATCTATACCAATTTAAAATGAGGCTCATTGTTTTCCTAGTCTAAAAAGGAGATGAAATAAACAATTATGATTAAGGAAGTCTTGTAAATGTAAACCCAATGAGAAGTTTATATAAATCATTAGATAAGGAAAGAAAAGATTTTTTTTTTTTAAAGCTTGGAAATAGCCTCTTAGGGGCCAGAAATATTGAAATCCAGAGTACAGAACAAAAGCAGCTTCGTGAGGTCTGGGCGAGTGCATGGCAAGGCGGAGCCAAATTGCCCTGAGTCAAAATGGCGGCAAAACCATATGGAGTCATAGTGTGGAGTTATAGTGAAGCTTTGGTTCCACCCATTTCCTCCCAAACCCAACATGGCGTCGGAAGGGAGCTTGGACAGCTGTGTAAATCTATGTATGGGGTTTTTAGCGATTTCTTACCGAAAGCACTGTGCCAGGCAGATTTTCTCAAGCCAATTTTAGCGCTGTGTGATTCTCTGGGGCTCAGCGCTTTTGAGCTGCTGGGAGGTTGCTGCCACCACCACCATCTCAGAGTGCGGTAGCCAGGTAGCCACCGCAGGGAGCTGGTGCCTCCGAGGTGGGATGCCTCAGGGCACAGGCCTTCCCTGAGGGCCTGGAACAGTTTGAGCAGCAGGTAGTACAGAGGCAGGAACCAGCTGATGCCGCAGCAGGCAGCTGGACAGATGCGCAGTGCACAGTAGACAGTTGAAGGAAAGTAAAGATTCCCAGGCATCCATAGAGTGGAGAAGATCTGCTGTGCAAATCCATTTTGTCCCAGAGGAGTTCAAAAGGGTCTGGTGAAGCCATGGGACCCATCTGAGTCACGGCACCAATGTAATGTTATGGGGCATATTAAATAATGACTAGATGTACAAGAGATCTTATATATGAAAGAGGTTTGTCAGACGGATATGGAGAGAGAGAGAAGGGAGAACAGGACATAATGGGGAGAAAGAGAGAGAGGGGAAAGAGAGAGGGGGCGCCCCGATAGAGAAAGAACCAAGAGAGGGACCACATGGCCAGCTTGTCCGTTTAAGGGGCAAGGTAACCATGCCTTCCAGGTGTGGCGACACATGATGACCTCATAGGTTACTAGGGAACCCAGAAGCAGGTTTGGTTCCAAAATCCTAACAATAGCCACTATTTAAATAATTATGGCAAACTCTCCAAAATCTAGAGAGAAATTTACCATATGACCTAGCTATACCACCTTTTGACACATGCTGAGAGCTACATCCTGTTGTACAGATGCTTGTTCAGACATACTCATTTCTGTTAGGTTCACAGTAGCTAGGTGTCCTAATTGGTTACTATTGCTGTCAGGAAACACCATGACAAAAGCAACTTGACAGGAAAGGGTTTATTTGCTTTATGATTCTACTTCATTCTTCAGCATAGAAGGAAGGCAGAACAGAAACTCTTATTGGCTAGATCATCATGGGTTCCTCAGCTTTCATTCTTATAGAACCTAGGACCACTAGCCCAGGTGTGGCCCCACCTACAATGGCCTGGGTCCTCCTTCATTAATTGCTAATTAAGAAAAATGTCTTACAGGCTTGCCTACAGGCAGATTTTATGAAGGCGTTTTCTGAATTGGTTTCTCTTCTTTCCAATTACTCTGGCTTGTGTCAACTCGGTAAAAAACAAACAAACAAACAAAAAACAAAAAACAAACAAAAACAACTAGCTGGCCCACTAGGAAATAGAAACAAATGTCTTCCAAGTATTTAATGCTTATGAAAATGTGTACCTATATGAAATAGAATTCTATACAATTGTAAAGGAAAGTTAAGTTTGCAGTTAAATGGATGAAGCTATAAAATATACTGAGTGAGAAAAAGCAGACTCAGAGAGACAAACACTGAGTGCTATCTCTTATTTGAGTATTGTGGTGATTTGAATAAGAATGACCCCCACAGACTTGTACAGTTAAATGCTTAGTCACAGCGAGTGGGACTCTTAGAGAGATTAGGAAGTGTGGCCTTGTGAGGTGTGTCACCAGGGCTTGGGGGTGGGGCTTTGAGGTTTCAAACCAGAGACTTTCTTTCTGCCCACAGATCAGGAAGTGCTCTCAGTTGTGCTTCCACGTCTGCCTGCACGCTGCCACATTCCCTGCCATGATGAAAATGGGCTAACCCCTGAAACGGTTAGCAAGCCCACAATCAAACACTTGGTCATGGTGTTTCTTCACAGCAATAAAGCAGTGACTACAGATGAGGATTCTAGATCAAAATCTTCAGACATAAACATACAACCTGGAGTAACTGCAGAAACCAGGCAGTAAAGAGGGCCCATGGAAGAGGAGGCGATGGAAGCTCTGGAGTAGAGAACAGTAAAATACTACATCAGCTGAAGAATACATTCAGGGTCAAGTTATGGGGCTTTCTCTCACTCCCTTGGAAAAGACATTTTCTAAAAGTCTTCTGAAGCTTGTGGAAACAGATCACAAGCCAGGTGTTGCTGGAATGAGACGGCACCACCCTGCTGTGTATGAGGTAGGAAGGGGAGGGTCTGTCCTCACACCTTAGTTGCTGACTTGAAAAGTGCCTTCTGGTCCTCGCTTAGGTCCCACCTGCCACATCTGCACTATGGAATCTAGCATATTTGTCACTGTGCTTTCAACAGACTCAAACGAAGCCTTTGTTCAATCGAAAGCCTCATTTTTCTTCACCACCATCACCATCTCTGCTTCCTTCAATTTGAAAGTAACTTTCCTTGAATCCCAGCACTCAAAAGTAGCAAATGTGAGATTTGAACCCATTTTTGTCTAAGCATAGGGCTTAAGCTCTTGACTGCCGTTCTGTGTACTGTGGGGCATGGCTGGGCCCCACAGGTCAAGTTTCATATGTCATGACGCTGATGTGTAGGCTTTGGAAGAGCTTTTCAGTTAAGCAGGCTCTGGGAAGGAGGGCCCCAAACTTCTGTGCAGCATGTCCTGGCTCTCATGCTGAGGTCTGGCCTAATCATGACATTTAGATCCATAGGAAGTTGGTCAGAGGTGCATGGGCAGCCCCTTTCCACTTATCATTGGGTTCTGGTTACAAGCATGGTGGAAAGCTGTAGGCACAGGGTTCCTGGAGGCCTGTCTCCAATTCCCTTCACTTAAACCAGCATCTTGATGGTCCCCTCAGCATCTTGTCAGAGCAAGACAAAGACAATTGTGCAGAGGGCAGGAAGGAGTATATTCATGAGTGCAGGCTAGTGACCTCCTGACCAGACTGAACTCTGCCTCTCCTTTTGTCTACACAGCCCTCCAACAAATACACCAGCACCATTGCTTTGATTGCACTGAACTGCTTTGTGGACAAGGGTCTAAGGAGTTTCACGCCCACAGCCCCTTAGCATTTGCTTCACAAGTCCAGCTGCTGTTATTAAAGAGCGTTTAGATCATGGAGAGTTAGCAACTTGCTGCCACTTGACAGCTTCCTGCAGCGGCTATGAACTTTCTCTCCCCTTTACAGATGGAGAAGCTGAAGCCTTGAGATGTTATGTAACTTGCACAAACTCATCCAGCTGGTAGGCAGGAGAGCTGGGGCTCTACCACCCCCACTGCCGATCAGTGGCTGTGGAGCTCATGCCATAGAAATGAATATGCATGCCCTGTGCCCAAGTTCTGGTTCTTCTGTGTAACCGTGCCTCAGTGTCCTCATCTGCACCCCACAGATGCTACTCCAGATAGGAGCGTGGTTTCCCTGAAGAGTAATCTCCCCGAATCACACCTTCCCTCTCCACCTGTATCCCACTTTCCCTACTTCAAAGCAGCCCAGATCTTCTCCTCCTTCAGGATGTGAAATTGCACCTTGATCCAAGTAAAACAAGATGTGAGGTGTTGGCAGGAGTAAGAACAGGGCTCAGCAGCTTGCTTGCTCACTTTTCTCCCTGGTACTCCTGCCTTGCAAGATGTACTGCCTTCCTGGACCAGCTCCACCCCCTTATTTCATTTGAGTGGAATGACATGATGCCAAGAGCTGCAAGGGGAAGCTAGCTCCTTTTTAGCCTTTTGGGGTGCAAATATAATTTCTGTCTCCCATCTTTACACTTTAGCTAGCTAGTGCACCTGTCCTCCAGGAGAAGTCAGAAAGGGGCATGGCTCACATCCTGCCCTCCATGCCCTATGGTCTGTGAGCCCCGCCAGCAGAATGTGAAGTCGGTCTTTGGAAGTCTCATTTTGAACTGGGCATCAGAGCCTCATGAGGACAGACTGGGTGGTAGCTGAGAAGCAGCTACAACAAAAGGATTTAATTTGAAGGGATCAATTCAACTGAATCCTGGGATTCATTCTGATGTACTCCTGGGGTGTCTGTTTGGAATCAATAAATGTGCCATGTCACTGTCTCCTGTCTCTACTTTCTCTCCTGCTGCCTTCCAGTCAGGGGAAAATTGTTCAAAGGAACCAGGTTTCAATTCAGAGAAGTGTGGACTCTGCCAAATGCAAAGAACTCCTCATCCCTGAGATTAAAATCTCTCCACGTGCCTTTGTCTCTCATCTGTATTCATTTTCCCCTTCCCCCTTCTGTCTTCTTGACCCTCTTGCGCTCCTTTTTCTGTCTCTGCCTCCTGGGTTCTGTCTTCTGTCCTCTGGGTTGTGAGAAATTTCCACTGTATTTCCTACTGGCTTGAATTCTACCATGCCTTCCCTACTACAAAGGATTTGAACTTCTGAAACTGTGAGCCTTTGAGTTGCTTCTGTTAGGCATTTCATCACAGTGATAAAAAAATCACACAGCACATGAGAGTCTGCTTGGGGGCTCTAAGCCTGAGCTTACTGTAGACACGACTGTGAGAATCTACGAAGCAACTTGTCTTAGGAGAGAGTAGATAGCATTGACCTTGGATCTGTCAAGGCCTTGAATCGTGTTTGGTTTTATCAACCAAATATCCAAGAAGAAGAGGTAAAGCTCTGTGGACTATATTCTGTCCAAGCACAACCTTGGCCTGAATGAGACAGAGCTGCCTCCTCCTTCCTCAATCATGAAATTCCTTGGGATCCTGGTCCACCTGGAGCCTCTAGGAGGGGGGTTCCCCGTTGTACCATTTCCTCCTTGAGCATTTTGCTTTGAGTATTCCCCAAGGTGAATCCATACCTCCCAAGGTGATGTCACCTCCTTCACATGGTCCTCCCCTAAGGGACAATGACTGTGAAAATGGCAAGGAGTTTTCTTGTTTTCTCCACCCACAGAAAGGAAATACAGGTAAGTTCCTTGGGAGGTTAAACAGAGACAGGGGCAGTTCTGCTTTTACATATACTCACCTGGTTTTGGACCTTTCAGTTCACCATGGTGGGAAGCATGTGATAGAGCAGAAAAACTTGAATCACAACAGCCAGTGAGCAGTAAACACGATCCCTAGCACACTGACTTCCTCCTGTTTCCTTTTGTGTTCCCTCTGAGCCAGACTTGGAGAGTGCTGCAAAAATATGAAATGAAAGAAGCCAAGTAATAAACACCAGCAGGGAAATGGTGGTGTGCATGTCGGTATGGACAGAGCCTGGCTGGGAGAAGGCAGTGGCAGCCACGTTGGCCGAGGAGGACATTCCATGTTAGGATAATATATAATGGTCACAGCTGCAGAACGGCACACACTCCTAAATGCTGTGGTGTTGCTCACTTTAAAATGGTTCAATTTTTTCTTTGAATTTTAGAATGATTTCCTGCTTGATTTGGTTGCACGAGAGTCCTAAGATAGCAGAAGTCAGCTGCACCTGTGGCTGAATAACTGTCGCCCAGGAAGTGACTTTTCCCTTTCTCCTCCTAGGCTTCTCTTTGTTCAACATGGATGGACCAAATCCCTGAGTCACCTGGACAGTTTGTGTTCTTTTTTTAAAAAAAAGTTTTTCTCTCTCTGTGTGTGTGTGTGTGTGTGTGTGTGTGTGTGTGTATGTGCATGTTCATGCCTTTGAGGGCAGCATGCAGTTGCTGTTGTATATGGAGGTCAAAGGGCAACCTGGTGTCCTAGTCCTCAAGTCATTGTTTGGGTTGTTTGTTTGTTTGTTTTGCTGAGTAGGGCTAGGTGGCCTTCAAGTGCCAGATGATCCTCATGCCACCACCTCGGGAGCACTGGGATTACACACAGCACTCACCCAGCTTTCCTCAGGTTCCGCAAGCATTCACTTCCTGAGCCATCTCCTTATTACTGCTCAGTTTTAGAGGACCACATTAATTGCTGAGGGAATTGGTTTAATAATGCAGAAAATAGGCAAAATGCCTCTTTCAAGCCTGGCTCCTGTGCACACTATGGCTTTTTATTTAGTTTAAACTGATACCTAGTCTGTCTACCTTCAGCCTCTGTCTTAGGGCATCCCTCTCCAGGGGCTGCTCTCAGCTCTGAGTTTGTCAACTCTGAGTCTCAGCTTCTGCTTCAATCATCCCTGTGGGGTGAATCCTTTCAGAGGACTTTCTACAGTAGTTTCCCATCCTGTTTCCTCTCTTCCACCGCTTCTGGTGTCTATCCTGTTTGCCATTCTAAATGCCATTTAAGCATCCTCCCCAGGGTCCTCCTTAGTGTTTTGTTTCTTTAGGTCTGTAGATGGCTGTCCTATATTATGTGGCTAATATCTGCTTATTAGTGATTGTGTACCATGCCTGTCTTTCTGTTTCTGGGTTACCTCACTGAGGATGATCTCTTCTAGTTCTATCCATTTGCCTGCAAATTTCATGATTTCCTGAGTAGTATTCCATGGTGTAGATGTACCACAGTTTCTGTATCCATTCCTACGTCGAGGGACATCTAGGTTATTTCCAGATTCTGGCTATTACAAATAAAGCTGCTATGAATAAAGCTGAGCAAATGTCCTTATCGAATGGTGGGG
This sequence comes from Pachyuromys duprasi, assembly GCA_028658305.1. Classification (NCBI taxonomy): domain Eukaryota; kingdom Metazoa; phylum Chordata; class Mammalia; order Rodentia; family Muridae; genus Pachyuromys; species Pachyuromys duprasi. The sequence goes on along the minus strand of CM053757.1, from coordinate 9,812,707 downwards.
CATCTTTTGGGTATATGCCCAGGAGTGGTATAGCTGGATCTTGCGGTAAGCTCTTAGCCAGATCTGTGAGGGTGATATTGTCATGTCACTACAGAGACTCTGTCTGTTAGATTAGGCACCTTGACTTCCAAGGGAAAAACTACAACAATGAAGAGAATATTTTTATTGAGAATTTGCACTGTTTTGAGGACAATACTAGGGGTGCTCAGTTTTTTAAATATTTATTTATTTATCTATCTATCTATTTATTTGTTTATTTGTTTATGGCAGGATGTAGACCAGGCTGTCTTTAAACTCAGTCCTTCCACCTCAGCCCGCCACCATTCCTTGATTTTCAGTTTTTTAAATAGGTATAAAGATTGGGGTTTTCTTTAAACTAATTTTATGTGCATAGGTGTTTTGCCTGCATGTATGTCTATGCACAATGTGCATGCCTGGTGTCCACAATGACCAAAAGACAGCATCAGATCTCCTGGTGAGCTACCACATGGGTAATGGAAATTGAACTCACAAGAGCAACTAGTACTCTTTTTTAAGTTTTAAAAATTTATTACAATTTATTCATTTCCATTTCATTATTCACTTCACATTCCAGCTGTAGCCCCCTCTCTCATGCCCTCCCAATCCCACCCTCCCTCCGTCTTCTCCTCCCATACCCCTTCCCCAGTCCACTGGTAGGGGAGGTCCTCCTCTCCTTCCATATGATCCTAGTCTATCAGGTCTCATCAGGACTAGCTGCATTGTCTTCCTCTGTGGCCTGGTAAGGCTGCACCCCCCCTCAGGGGGAGATGATCAAAGAGCAGGCCAATCAGTTTATATCAGAGACAATCCCTGTTCCCATGACTAGGGAAACCACTTGGACACTGAGTTGCCATGGGCTATGTCTATGCAGGGGTTCTAGGTTATCTCCATGAATGGTCTTTGATTGGAATATCAGTCTCAGAAAAGACCCCTGTGCCCAGATTTTTTGGTTCTGTTGCTCTCCTTGTGGAGTTCCTGTCCCCTCCAGGTCTTTCTATCTCCCTCTTCTTCGTAAGATTCCCCGCACTTTGCCCAAAGTTTAGCTATGAGTCTCAGCATTAACTTTAATACCCTGCAGGGTAGAGCCTTTCAGAGACCCTCTGTAGTAGGCTCCTGTCCTGTTTCCTGTTTTCTCCCTCCTCCAATGTTTATCCTGTTCGCCTTTCTGGATGAGGATTGAGCATCTTACCCAGGGTCCACCTTTGTGATTAGTTTCTTTAGGAGAGATTTCACCGTACACCCATCAGAATGGCTAAGATCAAAAACTCAAGTGACAACACATGCTGGAGAGGGTGAAGAGAAAAGGAAACCTTCCTCCATTGCTGGTGGGAATGTAAACTTGTACAACCACTCTGGAAATCAATCTTGTGCTTTCTGAGACAATTAGCAATAGTACTACCTCAAGATCCAGCTATACCACTTCTGGGCATATATCCTAAAGATGCTCAAGTACAAAACAAGGACATTTGCTCAACCATGTTCATAGCAGCTTTATTTGTGATAGCCAGAATCTGGAAACAACCCAGATGTCCTTCAATTCAGGAATGGATACAGAAATTGTGGTACATTTACACAATGGAATACTACTCAGAAAGTAAAATCAAGGAAATCATGAAGTTTGCAGGCAAATGGTGGTAACCAGAAAAGATCATCCTGAGTGAGGTATCCAGAAGCAGAAAGACGCACAATATTAGACATAATATATGGGATAATACTAGTCCTCCCAGTGGCAGAGATGTCTCTCTAGCCCCATGTACTTTTTTCCCTTTCTTTTCATCTTTTTTTTTTAAACCCAGGTTTTATGTAGCCCTTGCTGGAGGCCTCACACTCATGGCAATGCTTTTTTTTTTTTGTTTCAGTCTTTCAGGTGCTGTGATTACAGGTGTGAGTCACCATATGTGATTATTCTTCTTAAAGTCGTTTTAATGTAATAATTTGTGTTAAAGCTTGAGAATTTCGCAGGATGGATTTTGATCATATTTACCTTCCTCTCTTACCTTCATCCATTAACAAATTTATGACTTCTTTTTTTTTAAATAAGCAACAACCCCAACTGTAATTCACATTGCTTGTGTGTTTCTAACTGTGGAGCCATCCATGGGAGCATATGACCTTCCCTAATACTGACTTGCTTCTCCTACATAGACCCTTTCTATACTATGGAAGCCTTTCTAGAAGCTTATAAGGTGAGGGCTAGAGAGACGGCTCAGTGGTTAAGAGCACCCTGCTCTCCCAGAGCCCCTGATTTCTGCTCTCCACACCATATGGAAGTTCACAACTGTCTGTAACTGCAGGGAATCCAGTGCCTTCTTCTGGCTTCTGCAGGTACCAGGCATGCATGTGAGACCCACCTTCTGTGTTGTACATTTCTTTATGGAGAGGCCCATAAGATGAAGAACTGACAATTTCAACTAGGAAGAACCCATGCCCTGCAAACAGCCTGCAAGTAGATTTTTAACTCAGAGATGGACTTTGAGTCACGACTGAATACTTGGGAGGGACTTTGAGTTAAACAATTGCTTTAAATCATTCCAATTATTGACCCACTTGAAATGTGCGATAATAAATGTTTGTTGCTTTAAGCCATTATATTCTGAGATAATTTGTTACAATGGAACAGAAGATCAGTACAGTAATATTTTCCTATTATTGCCTTTTCCAGACCCTTGCATGAAAAGGAGAAATTAAGAGGAATGAAACATAGTTTCTGCCTCCAGAAGTACAAGAGATATTAAAAATAGGAGAATAATTACTTAACTAAAATTACAAGTATGTACAAAGTACAGAGGTTGTAGAAAGGATTCATAGATAATGAAGGGTTCCAGGGCTTTGAAGTGTAAGTAAGAGTTAGCTAAGAAAATGCTGTAAACAAGAGAGCTTTCACTGATGAATAAATAGTCTAATAAGATTGGTAACAGATGGAAACTAAGTAAGATCCATTGGGAAACAGAAGTTGGGTTATCCTCAATAACAAATCTGTAGGAAGAAGTCTGGGGTGACCTGGTTTTGTTTGGGATTTTTTGTTTGTTTGTTTGTTTTGCTTTTTGGTTTTCAGTTTGGTTAGGTGAGCAAATAATTTGTTGTTTCATTAACTAAGCTGTTGGGACTAACAGTGCATGGGTCACACCACTGTCCTTCAGCTTTTTGTTTTAAATTTTGAATCACAATTAGGTTACACATGCATAAAACTATACATAAATGCATGAATAGTATTATTGTTATGTAATCAATTACCCTAAACCAGTGATTTCAAACAAACAAAAAAACTCAAAGAATACATAGATTCCCACTTTATTATTAAGCTGCAGCATATCTGGTTTAACACAACAAACACACTGAATAATCAAGTGAAAATAAACCGAATAACAATTAACATGTAAAACTTGTTTATCTGAAGACCTGAATTTCGGGACTCTCAGAGTGGCTCACAGGCTGAGGACATCTGCAGTCAAGAAGGTGGCTGGGGTTTCCATCATCTACAGGCTTGAGAGGGGGCAAAGTGTCCCCTTGCAAGATCACCTTCTGTGCTGTGCCTCTTTCCAGATCATTTCCATGGAACATCCTTTCAATAGCTGGTACCCAGCTTCTCCAAGATGAAGCAATGGAGCCAGAGAGTGGTTAGGAGCTTCTGGGGTTTTAATTTTAAGTTAAAGTGTCCAAAAGTGTCACTTCTGCACATTACAAGTGAAGGACATCAATGAATATAACGAATCATCTTAAAATTAACACACTCACGGGAATACCTGCATATGTACATGTGGAAGGAAATAGCATTCTGGCAATGCAGTAGTGAGAGAGTATGCAGAAGCTTTATCATTCAATATACTAAAAATAAGAGTCTGTGCTATTAGGGAGTAAACAGAGACTGCAAGCAGGCTGGCTTGGGTTCAAATCTCACGCAAACTCAAAGTAGTCATTTATCAGCTCCAATGCTTGCTTCACCATCTGTTCCATGAGAATCACAACAGATGCCAGAGTTCACCTCCATGCAGAACTTTGCTCACTGCTGGTATGTGGTAACCATTTGTTTTAAAATGTTATTTATTGTCAGCGTTCTTTCTTATTTTCTCCTGTTTTTCCAGGCTCATGGTGAAGCTTTAGGAATTTAGAAGTGCAGGGATGAGCTATGAAGGACCCTCACCATCAGAGGGATGCACTTTCCTCTTTTACCCTATGGGTGAAAGCATGGTAAAGCAGTCCTCTTGAGTTTTTTGTATGAAAGCCCAGAAGTACAAAAGCTGCCGCTAGCCCTCAAAGGACAAGAAAATGTGAGTAATTGCTTTTCTATTTCAACAATTAGCACTTATCCCCACAGACACCTGATTACAATGACTAATTAGACAAAATTTCTTCTCAAAGCTTTTGGAATCACAGTTCTTATACAATAAAGCTCTAAGTCTTTATTGAACATCACTTGGTTTTGTTTTTGTTTTTTATTTCTAGCTTATTCTCTTTATAGAAATCAATATGGAAGTCAATAGGCTGTTCACATATCTTAATGGGGAGGAAATGAACAAAATACTTGTTTTGCATTTTAAGACAGTGATTTAAATTATTCTTTTGCATTTAAAAATGACCATCTCTCTTATCTTCCCAGTGAGTTGATTTTTTGTTTTTTGTTTTTAAGATGTGCATCCATATGTGTGCACGTGTTCATGGGTATACATGCATGTGCAGCATTTGTGTTAGGTCACAATCAAACTCCGCCTTCATTCCTCAGACACTGCCCATCTGTGTTTCACGAAAAGATCTCTCATTAGCCTGGAATTCACCAAGTAGACAAGGCTGGCTGGACACTATGACCCGGGCATCTCACCATCTCTGTGGTGTAAGCACTGGAATTACATGTGCCTTCTATCTTGCCCAGCACCCAAACTTTTCTTCACATGAGTTCTGAGAACTAAACTCTGTGTCTTTGTATATGCAAGGCTAGCAATTTACTCAACTCAAACCAAGCCAGCACCCCAGACCTAAGATAGGTTCTTCAGGAGACTTTGGGACTTCTGTCTAAGCTGAGGTGGGGACAGCTGGTGACCCTGCCAGCAATGATAGATGGATTTCACTGTAACTAAAATGGGTTTGCATTCATGAAGCACATCCTGGGTGCTGGCTGGCCCCACAGACTGCCGTGGGGAAGTTTGTTTCTTGTCCTGCTGCATGCCCCATCTAACATTCCTGCGTCTTTTGTTCTTCCATGACATTTAGTGTGCATCTGTTACACTAAGGACTTATCAGAAAATAATTACTTATAGGCTCTATGGACCCAAATATGACAATGAGAAAATGAAACAATATCCTTGGGCTATTTTAACTCCAAACAGCAGACTGGATTAAGTTGTTTTTTTTTTTTTTTTTTGTAGCCATCAAAGTAGCCTTTGTTCCATGATATCCTCTTGGGAAAGAAGAAAGATTTTTGGGGTTTTATTTTTCTGGCTTTTTGTGAGGGAGCATGTGGATGAAAAGTCCTGTAAATTTCAGAAGGTATCCTAGTTGAGGGGGCGTGGCAGGGTGAGACATTGGTATACATGATATGGGTCCTGGTTCTCCCCCATTGTCTGTAACCACAGCATTTATGGAAATAACTTCCATAAATGTTATTTAAGGAAAACTGATGAAGATCAAGTTGGTTATGTAGTGTCGAGTAAGCACTGTTCTCAGAGAAAACAATAACCCCAATAACCCCACCATATCCTCCATTGTCCACCCTGTCTCACCTGCAACATAGCACGGGCATAAGCACATCTATGATTGGAGATTAATATGATATAAAGAAATAGTCATTTATATAATTTATGTTGCTATCATCTGCTGGTTCAACAGATATTCAACACTGGTTTCTGGGTACTGAAATCTTTATGGAGAAAGTGAAGAGTCAAAATTGGGGCACAAACCCATTCCACAAAATTCCAGACCAAGCCTTAAATAAAAGAAACAAAACAAAATAAAAGCAAAGGGCAAAAGCCAAATACAAAACAAAACACAACTTTTGTATTCAAAATCCCAAGTAGAGGTGAAACAAAAGTACAAACTTTCTCCTAATATGTGCTATACAATTAAGTTCAAGAATTGGAAATGGGTTTTGAGAGTAGTAGGAGGTTATTTTTATAAAATATTTAGGACATATAAAATATCTCAATAACAACTGAATGAACATTCAGGTATTCATTTCATAACCTAAAAACTAAGCCAGTATAAATTCAACTAAAGCCTTCTGTGTGTCCCAGTCCTTCGTCCCACCTCTCAAAGAGTTATTTCTGGGTTCGTGTTTATCTTAGAAATGTAAAGATGTGTTTATTCAACAGGGCTAATCTAACTCAATAGATATGAAAGAAAGTCATAGAAACAAACCCACATTGAAGAGGTCTCATAGGAACTGAGAATTAGAATCTTGTTTGAAATTCTCCAAAGACTACAAATATTATCTTTGGTTTTGTACTCCAGCATCCAATACTTGTGTGACAGTTTTGTCAAGATCCCTCTGAGTTGTACGTGGCAGGCGTACTTGAATTCCATGAAGAATTCAAGTTTGAGAATGCAATAAGGAACAAGCCAGGGCCTGTTTCTTCTGGGTTAACTTTTTTTTTTCTATGTTGGCTTACTCCATTCCAAAGGTATTCATAGAGCTATCAGATGAGAATATATATATATATATATATATATATATATATATATCTATCACTGAGGGTCCTGAGATGATTATATAAATGTATGTATGTATGTATGTATGTATGTATGTATGTATATATGTATGTATGTATGTATGCATCCATGCATGTATTGAATAAAAGAGTCATGCAAGTTTCTTAGAATAAAGCTCTTCATAGAGAAACCATACCTAAAACATAATCCTCTCTCTCTCACACACACACCATAATATGCATTGTTCTTTATATGTGAGTAGAGCACTCAGATAAATTTGAATTTCAGGTAAACCACAAGAGTTTTTTATCATACGTGTCCTTTCAAATGTTTGAGTATAACATTAAAACATCACTGTTTATCAATAAGAATCGTCTATTTGATCTGGCAACCTTAAATAACCTCTATAAATACATGTCTTCTTTTCTCAGCCCACGGGTGGGGAAGAAAGTGGCCCTGGTGCAATTAAGCCCTTGGAGCCATGCTGAGTAAGCAGAGCAGGCAGGTAACAGTCATAAATGCACTAGAAGGAAGCTACGAATGGGGTAGTAAAAGCTGGGGGAATATGCGGAGTTGTTCTTGTTAACATTTTCACCCTGGTCATTTTTCTACCTCACAGATAAGAACATGATGCCCACCATCAGGTATGGTTTTATTCTGATGCCCACCACCAAGTGTAATTTTTTTT
>CM053757.1:9781717-9804859 GCA_028658305.1 Pachyuromys duprasi | reverse complement strand
GGGGGTGCCCTGTGCCCCAGCCCAAAGCGGCGGCTGCTGGCACAGAGGGCTGTGGGCCCACGCAGTGCAGCCCGCGGTGTCTGGGTGAAACTTAGTCTGTCCAGGGAACCCTGTGCCCCAGCCCAAAGCGGCAGCCGCTGGCACAGAGGGATGTGGGTCCACGCAGTGCAGCCCGCGGTATCTGGGTGAAACTCAGTCCATGGGGGTGGGGGGTGCCCTGTGCCCCAGCCCAAAGCGGCAGCCGCTGGCACAGAGGGATGTGGGCCCCTGCAGTGCCGCCCGCAGTATCTGTGTGAAACTCAGTCTGTCTGGGGTACCGTGTGCCGCAGCCCAAGATGGCGGCTTAGGCGCCCAGCCCGGCTGTGCGCAGCCTGTCTCCCTCCAGAGTTTTTCCTGGGAGTATCTGGGTGTCCCTTGGACTTTTCCACTTGATTTCCCCACCATAGGAATTCCGCTCACCTGGCAGTCGCAAACGCTTGTGTTTTAGGTCCCAGATCTCAGTCTCCCGGTCGCTGTGCCTACACTATTGTCCTGCTCTTCAGACACAGTGTCCTCCTGGGGCAGCCATCTTGGATCTCCTCTCTTGTTATTCCATATAAATTTCAGAGGTTTTTTTTTTTTTTCTTTCCCTTTCTTTGCCCTAAATACAAGGGCACCCACATTTGTAAAAGAAACATTTATAAAACTTAAACAACACATAGATCCTTACACATTAATAGTAGGAGATTTTAACACTCCGCTCTCAAAAAAAGGAGAGGTCAACAAAACAGAAATTAAACAAAGAAACAACTCTAACAGAGGTCATGAATCAAATGGACCTAAGAGACATCTACAGAACCTTTCACCCAATTATAAAAGAATTTACCTTCTTCTCAGTGCCACATGGAATCTTCTGCAAAATAGACCATATAGTTGGTCACAAAGCAAGACTCAACAGATACAAGAAGATTGAAATAATCCCTTGTATCCTCTCTGACCACCATGGATTAAAGCTGGACCTCAACAACAACAGAAATAGCAAAAAGCCTACACATACATGAAAACTGAACAACTCACAACTCATTGAGAGCTGGGTCAGGGAAGAAATAAAGAAAGAAATTAAAGACTTCCTTGAATTCAATGAAAATGAAGGCACAACATGCCCAAACTTATAGCCATACCCAAACATAATTAAAGCAGTGCTAAGAGGAAAGTTTATAGCACTTAGTGACTTCAAGAAGAAATTTGAAACATCTCATACAAGTAACTTAATGGTTCACCTGAAAGCCCTAGAAAAAAAGAGAAGCAGACACACCCAAGAGGAGTAGACAGGTCGAAATAATCAAACTCAGGGCTGAAATCAATAAATTAGAAACAAATAAAACAATTCAAAGAATCAATGAAACCAAGAGCTGGTTCTTTGAGAAAATCAACAAGATAGAGAAACCGTTAGCCAAACTAACTAAAAGGCAGAGAGACACTATCCAAATCAACAAAATCAGAAATGAAAAGGGGGACATAACAAGAGACACCGAGGAAATACAAACAATCGTTAGGACTAACTCAAAAGCCTATATGTCACAAAATTTGAAAATCTAAATGAAACGGACAATTTTATGGATCATTTCCACTTACCAAAGCTGAATCAAGACCAGGTAAATGAATTGACCTATGCCCCTAATGAAATAGAAGCTGTCATCAAACATCTCCCTCCAAAAAATAAAAGCCTAGGGCCCGATGACTTAAGGGCAGAATTCTACCAGACCTTCAAAGAAGAGCTAACTCCAACACTCTTCAAACTATTCCACAACATAGAAACAGAAGGAACATTACCAAACTCATTCTATGAAGCCACAGTGACCTTGCTACCTTAACCTCACAAAGACCCAACAAAGAAAGTTTCAGGCCAATCTCCTATAAGAACATTTATGCAAAAATCCTCAACAAAATACTTGCAAACCGAATCTAAGAACACATCAAAGACCAAGTAGGCTTCATCCCAGGTATGCCGGGTGGTTCAATATAGGGGAATCCATCAATGTAATCCATCATATAAACAAACTGAAAGAAAAAAAAGTACATGATGATCTCCTTATATGATGAAAAAGCATTTGACAAAATTCAACACCCATTTATATTTAAAATTCTGGAGAGATCAGGGATACAACGCACTTACCTAAACATAGTAAAGGCAATATGCAGCAAGCCTATAGCCAACATCAAACTAAATGGAGAAAAACTTAAATCAATCCCTCTGAAATCAGGGACAAGGCAAGGATGCCCACTCTCTCCATATCTCTTCAACATAGTTCTGGAAGTCCTTGTTAGAGCAATAGGACAAATAAAGGAGATCAAGGAAATTCAGTTTGGAAAGGAAGAAGTCAAAGTATCACTATTTGCAGATGATATGATAGTATACATGAATGACCTCAAAAATTCTACCAGGGAACTCCTACAGCTGATAAACACCTTCAGCAACGTGGCTGGATACAAAATTAACTAAAAAAATCAGTAGCCCTCCTGTATACAGAAGACCAGTGAGCTGAGAAAGAAATTAGGGAAACAACACCCTTCACAATAACTGCAAAGGACATAAAGAACCTTCATACCAACCAAGTCAAAGACTTGTATGAAAAAAACTTCAAGTCTCTGAAGACAGAAATAGAAGAGGATATCAGAAGATGGAATGATCTCCCATGCTCATGGCTTGGCAGGATTAACATAGTAAAAATGTCTATGTTACCAAAAGCAATCTACAGATTCAATGCAATTCCCACCAAGTTGCCAACACAATTCTGTAAAGATCTTTTTATCCCTTTGTAAAGAAGAGTGTTTGAGTCACTGTTCTATTGCTGTGAAGAGACACCATGATGCAGCAACTCTTATAAAGGAAAGCATTTAATCTGGGGCTTGCTTACAGTTTTAGAGGGTTATTCTGTTATCATCACGGAGAGAGTGCTGGTATGCATGGTCCTAGAGAAATAGCTGAGAGCTACATCCTTATGTACAGGTAGCAGATACAGAAACTGGGAGTCTGGGCCTGGTGTTGGCTTTTAGAACCCCAAACTCTACCTCCAGTGACACACTTCCTCCTAAAATAAGGACACATTTCCTCCAATACAACCAAACCTCCTAATCTTTCTTTCACTCCCTGGTGAGTAAGCATTCAAATATATGAGCCCATGGAGGACATTCTTATTCAAACAACCACAAAGAGATATATTTTATTGAGGTTAAAAACATTTAAACACTACTCAACCATGGCAATCTATGGACTCTGGATTCACAGAAATGGGAGAAATGTAAAGTTTCTGATCATGAGGCACAGTGTGTGAGGACAAGCAGGCATGGAAAACATGGTTTCCACTCGGAAAATCCCAACATAGAAATAAGTATGGGTCTAGTGAAATCTAGAGTGGGGTCATTATTTGGAAGTACTCATTGCATGTCTCCTTCCCTGAAATAAAATTCCCTGGAGAGCTTTTCCCTGAAGAGGAAGGTCTACATCTGTTCTGTTTCTCCTTTTATCCTGGGTGCTCACTACAGCATCAAGCATCTACAAAGAGACCAAGAAGCATTTTCTGAAAAAAAGAAGGATTGGAATGAAGCAGTGACAGTGGTGAGTGTTGGGAGGCCAGCAGGACATGACTAGGAGAGCTGGCATCTGTGTGAGAGTGGAGAAGCAGGAAGATAAGACACATGGAGACCGCAAGGGAGAAGGAGATGAGCTGAGGAGAAAATTTGGTTGGCAAAGTGCTTGCCTTGCAAATGTGAGGACAGCTGCAGCCACAGGAACAGTGAGATGTGAGGGAAGTGCACCCCTGCAAGCTCACTAGACAGCTACAGCCTGCTCCATTGTTATAAACCAGTGAGAGACCCTGCCTCAAGTGAAAGATGGAAGGCACATGAGGAAGGATTCCTCAGCTTATAGTCTGTATACACATGTACACACACACATACAAAATCCATTCACAAACACCAACAGTATGTAAATAAATTAAAAAAAAAACAAACAAATAAAACAAAAAACCCACTACACAAATCATTGATAATCTACTCAGCCTAAACATGTTCCTTATCTTTATTGCTTAGCACACACTGCTAAGGATTAGTGATGCCTTTGACACTTGCCAGAGTTTCCCCTGTAAGTGCAATGTTCAAAAGATCCTTAATGGAATATGAAATAAGCCAGAATCTGGGCAGGGAGAAGCAATTGCCTTTGATGTACAGAACACAAGGAAGTAAAAGCAATTGTCTCTCTGCCTTAGATACTGGATTGTAAAGACAAGAGGCACCTTCAGGAAACATAGGCGAATTCGAAACCAGCAACATAAGCTGCTCCCCATTCAGTATTCACTCAGCTTGCACAATTTGCGGGGTGTGTGTCTTTCCATGAATATGCAAGATGGTTCTTTCACCCACATATAATTAGCACCATTCAGTATTGTTATTCAGCAGACAATATATCATATAGACAATATTAAACTGACAATATCCAATTACAATGAACACCAGGGAATATTTTTATTAAGGAGACAATTTGATGATAAGCAGCATCTGAAACATTGTTTCTGATTTCATTTATTGTTGGATTAACTTCTAGAAGAGTTTTTGTTTTTCTCTGTGTCTAAATAATTTGCTCTTTAATTGGTTCATCTGCTAAAGATATTAATGATTTTCTGGATAATGCAAGCGACAATTTCAGTGGACATGACTATGGTTAACTTTGGTTGGAGTAGGCTGATTTGAGCATGTCGCTGTAACATTAGGAGTTCGGCTTCTGTGTCCACGTTAGCATGAGAATATGAATGCAGTAACGACTGGTGGAGGAGGAAGAGCAGATACTAACACAATATCCTGTGTGTCTACCTAGAACAACTAGGGAAACACCTTGAAACTTGGGACAACACCACTCTGTTCTCAAAGGGACAGTGATGTTGAAAGTTAGTATATACCTCACAGTAGCCCTTCCGTATTGTGCTGAGTTCTTTATGATCAAGATTTTGTTTAGCCTTCTGTGCAGGCTGGTGAAGGACATAGCATCATGTCCAGGAGGCAGCCCTAGATAGCTTATTAAACCTCCAAAGTCACACTTGCAGTGAAGTGCTGAATTGGCCTTCAAGTCCAGAGGAATGTGCCTTAGATTTGTGTTTGTAACCTCTACATAGCATTGCCTGAAGCAGAGAGGGCCTGAGACAAGAGGAGAATGCTCTTTTACCCGTGTTGCACCTATATGGAAGACACATGCTATGCTAGGCATGGTGTAAGGCATTTAGCATGCTTTATCCTATTCAACACTTTCAGTGTCTGTTTTTTAGTGAATCGCAGAAATATTTAGGGCAGCATGTTCTAATAGTCAGAAATGGAGATGTGATTCAATAATGCCTTCTGAGTTTACCACTGTCTGTGGGAACTCATGGATTTGAAACCCTAAAGGAAAATTGGGACAAGAGTGGAATAGATCCTTAGGTCACGAAGCTTTCTCAAGTGCAATTTCATCTCATAGAAAATAAAACCTCTGCGAAACTTTCCAGATCGTCTTGTGTTGAAGTGTGTACCCCCATGCTGTGCTGTTATTACCACACAACACTGCTACTTCTATAGTCTAAAAACCTACATATTATTATTCAGGGGCCATAGTCAAAATGCATGTGCAAAACTTCCATCAGTTATGCAGCTGTTCAAAGAAATTCTGTGTCTTATTTCAGTAGTTTATGTCAATTAAAAAGAGTTTGTATATTACTCAAAAATCATGCTTTAATTTAATGTGGTGTTGAATCTTTTGTCCACCATTTTTATATTAATTACAGTTTATTTACTTTCTATCTCAGCTGTAGCCCCTGCCCTCATTCCTTCCCAATCCCATGCTCCATTCCACATCTCCTTCCATGCCCCTCTCCAAGTCCACTGATAGGGGAGGTCCTCCTCCCCTTCTGTCTGACCCTAGCCTGTCAGGTCTCATCAGCACTGACTATATTGTCTTTCTCAGTGGCCTGGTAAGGCTGCTCTGCCCTCAGGAAGAGGTGATCAAAGAGCCAGCCACTAAGTTCATGTCAGAGACAGTCCCTGTTCCCCTTACTAGGGTACCCACTTGGATACTGAGCTGCCATGGGCTACAGCTGTGCAGGGGTTCTAGGTAATCTCCATGAATGGTCCTTGGTTGGAGTATCAGTCTCAGAAAAGACCCCTGGGCCCAGATTTTTTGGTTGTGTTACTCTCCTTGTGGAGCTCCTATCCCCTCCAAGTCTTTCAGTCTCTCCCTTCTTTCATAAGATTTCCTGCACTCTGACCAAAGTTTGGTTATAAGTCTAAGCACCTGCTTTGATATCCTGCTGGGTAGTCTTTCAGATGCTCTCTGTGGCAGGCTCCTGTCCTGTTTCCTGTTTTCTCCCTTTTCCGATATCCATCCCATTTGCCTTTCTGAGTGAGGATTGATCTTCTTACCTGGGGTCCTCCTTGCTTAGCTTCTTTAGGTATACAGATTTTAGTATGTTTATCCTATGTTATATGTCTAATATCCACTTATAAGTGAGTATATACCATGTGTGTCTTTCTGCTTCTGGGATACCTCACTCAGGATGATCTTTTCTAGATCCCACTATTTGCCTACAGATTTCATGACGTCCTTGTTTTTTAATTGCTGAGTAGTATTTCATTGTGTAAATGTACCACAATTTTTGTATCTATTCCTCAGTTGAGGAACATCTGGGTTGTCTCCATGTTCTGGCTATTATGAATAAATCTGCCATGATCTGGTTGAGCAAATGTCCTTGTAGTGTACTTAAGCGTATTTTGGATATGTGCCTAGCAGTGGTATAGCTAGATCTTGAGGAAGCACTATTCCTAATTGTCTGAGAAAGCACCAGATTGACAAAACTAAACTTAAACAACCCACACAGCAGCCCAGCCCTACAGAAGATATTGGAAGAAAAACTCCAATCCAATGAAAACAACCACACCCAAGAAAACACAGGATATAGACAACTTCGCAACAAAGATTTAAAAGAAAACAGCCATTGAAACACCATTTTTCTTCATTGTTTATTGTATACACAGAATCAGCATGCCTGTTTAAGGAGAAGAGGGTTGTTTCAGTTAGTGGTGGTGACACTCTTGTTTGGAGTCCTGTGGACTGGACTGGGCTCCGTGACTGCTGGGTATGTGCTCTGTGCTGAGATAGGAGTGTTTATAGATAGATAGATAGATAGATAGATAGATAGATAGATAGATAGATAGATATAGATATAGATATAGATATAGATATAGATATAGATATAGATATAGATATAGATATAGATATAGATATAGATATAGATATAGATATAGATAGTAAACATTCAAAAATATAACTGGAATCTTATTATGCTGGCAAATCTCCCAGGAATCTTGTTAACACATAGATTCTGAATCAGTGAGTCTGGTGGTACCAACAATATGTTTTAGGTTCCAGGTAATCCCAGTATTTTAGCCACTGTACCCCTGTTTAGTAGAAAAGATCTCATTAAATATAGCTGCATTAGTATATCTAATGCTCATCATAGTTAGTACTTACTATCAACATGACAGGATATAGAATCACTCAGTAGATGTGACATATCTGTGAAATATTTTCTAGATTAAGTTAACTGATGTGGGAAGATTCATCCTGAATGTGGGCAGTACCGCCCCATGGTCTGGGGTTCTGAACAAAGAAAAGAGGACAAAGCTATGAAGCACTGGCACCCAACTGACTCTTCTTCCTGCCTGTGGCTGCAATGTGCCCAGCATCCCTTGCTCCTTCCTCACACTTCCTCCACCATGGAGGACTATCCCCTCAAACGGAGCCAAAAGAAACCTTCTTTCTTTTGTCACATATTTTGTCACAGTAACTAGAAAAGTACAGAATATAGCATGTGTACGTAGTTCTCCTCCTTTTTCAAAGATCATACCCTACATCATAACATCATTCGGCAAACCAGTTCAATAAGCTGCAATAACAAAATCTAAACTCAGTTTAAGCCAGCTGCCAGGGTAAACTCCTAAAAGCACTCAACATTTGCAAACAACCACTTAGCAATCATGCTTTGGGAAGCCACATGTGCAGAGTACTTATGGATGCAAGACTCCACACAGTGTTCACTCTGCGGTACCCTTAAATGAAGGGAAACTGCTCATGTAAAACAGGAAGGGGAGAGGCTACATGGGAACGCTTACCACACTCTTACTCTTTAAAAAGTCAGGCACTTTACAGATGATCTGTCATTTGCTCCTCATGAAGAAAATAGGAAAATATTATTATTGTTTCCATTGTACAGAATATGAAGCTGAATTCTAGAGAAGTCAAGCTATTTGCTCATATTCATATAGTCCCAAGGGGGAAACTGATATTTTGAGCAGTGTGTGAACTCATCTGACTTCCTCATCATTAGAAATAAAAATTCTATTCCTAGCATTAAAACAAGATGAAAAGCAATCGGAATAGAGAAAAAAAGAAGATCTGCATCAAAACACATGGGTGCTTATCCATAAATAGGACACACACACCCACAGACACACACACACACACACACACACACCCCTCTAAGTTGATCTTCTTCCCCTAGAATTTGTGCTGAATACACAGATAGCCCTTTACATAACCTGGGCATCCCTCAGTCACCCAAGCCATAGGGCTCCTAGTTTCGGTTCAAATCCACAGTATTCTTAATTATAGTATTCTGCAGTTCAGAAAAGCTTCCTCCAGAAAATTGCCATAGTAGCTTCAAGTAGTTAACATTTTTCCTCAACCAGCCTTTCAGCCAGGCTGTGATTACAACTGAGCCATTTCTAGGGTTCTACCAGGCAGAATATTAGGTATAGACTTGAACTAGGTTTTTTCACTTCTTGGAATTCTAGAACTATCATTCAGGACAGTAGGTAGGGAAAGGGATTTGAAGGAGGTTTGGTGGCATTGATTATTTCCTATCCTAGTTTCTCATGTTTCTGAAAGCATCCACTCACAGTATTATTTCCAACCACCAGAAGAAAGGTTTATGCAGCCTCAGAAACAAAGTGTGGTATATAGACCTTAAAAGTTATTTGTGTTGGGGGTCGGGATTGTTACAGGGCTGAGAAGGATGTAAAGAAATCTCGATTTGTTTGATCACTAATGGGTTATTTGATTATTTGTTTGTTTGAGTCCCAGGCAGATCTCTAACTTGCTGTGTAGCTGAGAATGACCATAAACTTTTGGGCCCCTGCTTCAGTCCCCAAGTACTGTAATGGCATTTCACACATGAACCACCACACCTATGCTAGGTGATGCTTGACTGAACCCAGGCCTTGCTTGTCTAGGCAAGTGCTCTGCCAACTGAGCCCCTGTGAGAGAAGACTTTTACAACACACATGAGTGGCTGGAAAGTGATAGGTTGCTTCGATAAGAAAGTGAGAGGTTGCTTCCTGTCAGTTCTAGTTTGGGTGGAAGAGAAATGGTAGATTAAATTATACATACTCAAAGCATGTTTTCTCAGAACAGTAGCCTCTGAAACAAGATTTGTGCAAAAACAAAGTCAGTAATTTTTTAAAAGATTGAGATATGAGAAGTTAATATTAGGGCTGTTAACTTTTTTAAATGTAATTTATTTATTTTTATATTAATCACAGGTTAGGTACTTTGTATCCCAGTCATAGCCTCCTCCCTCGTTCCCTCCCACTCTCCCCATCCCTCCCTCATCTCCTCCCTGGCCCCCTCCAAGCTGTTTACTTTTACTTAGAAATTAAGAAAAGCCAACTCTACTAATGCTTAACATGTGACTGACAAAAAGTAAATCCGTATTGGCTAAATCAGTAGTTCTCAAGTTTCCTAACACTGTGTGTGATCCTTTAATACAGTTTCTAATATTGTGGTGATCCCCAAACATAAAATTATTTTTGTTGCTACTTCATACTGTGATTTTGCTATTGTTATGAATCACAATGTAAATATCTGATATACAACCCCTGTGAAAGAGTTGGTTACTCCCACAAAGAGTAGTGACCCACAGGTTGAGAATTAGTTGTCTAAATAAATGTGCACATAGCTGGGTGTGTCATAAAATACTTTTTCTGATAGAAATGTATCAAAGCAGATATTAAGACTCACAACCAAGCCTTCAGCAGAGGGCGAGGAATAATAATAAAAATAGGGGAAGTTAGTAAGACTTGGGGAGAACAAGAGCTCCACAAAGACCAAATTGAGCAGGGCACAGGGGTCTTATATGAGACAGTTTCTCCAACCAAGGACCATGTATGGATATGGCCTAGAACCCCCGCTCAGATGTGGCCCATGGTAGCTTGGTGTCCAACTAAAGACCCTAGTAAGGGGATCAGGGACTGTTACTGTCATGAACTGGATGGCTGGCTCTTTGACCCTCCCCCATACACGCCAGGGAGTAACAGCCTATCTAGATCCCAGGGGAGGACATTGTAGCCAGCCCTGAGGA
Organism: Pachyuromys duprasi; assembly: GCA_028658305.1. Classification (NCBI taxonomy): domain Eukaryota; kingdom Metazoa; phylum Chordata; class Mammalia; order Rodentia; family Muridae; genus Pachyuromys; species Pachyuromys duprasi. Next base: position 9,794,441 of record CM053757.1, on the reverse strand, counting down.
GACAAGATGAACTGGGGTTGGATGGAAGGGGAGGAGATCCTCCTCTGTTGGTGGACTTGGAGGGTGCGGGGAAGAGATGAGGGAGGGATGGGGAGAGTGAGAGGGGGCTACGCCTGGGATGCAAAAACCTAACCTGTGATTGATATAAAAATAAATAAATTACATTTAATAAAATAAATGAAATTCTGTAAGAGTAAAATCACCAATACCTGCATTTCTAAATCTCATTTTGATAGAAAAATGTTCCACAATGAACCAAGAGTGGTGATACTTACATAACAGAACACTAGACAGATATTAAAATGAAGAGACTGGATTTAAATAGTCTGAAACAAATGCTAAATAAAAAAGTAAGCTACATAATGTACTAATTCTGATTTCTTTCAGGAAAAGCTTAAAGATGTACAAATTAACATTCTGTTCTGTTTATTAAAATTTACAAATAACTGTATCAATAAAATTCCAGAATTTCAGAATGGTGTTTCACACAAAGGAGAATACACGGAGTTTAAGCTGAAGGGAAGATCACAGGGCGAAGGATGAAAATAAGATCATTCATCTGACCTGGGGGATAGTGTGTTGCTTGGGTTTACTAAATGAATCTAAACTCTTCTGCTCATTCAAAGATTTCAGGACAGTTACAGAAACGGCATTCTCTGCAGCAGCAGGCTGACAAGAGTACATCCTGACCCCAGTGTGGAAGGATGCAGGACGTTGGTGATCCCAGAAATAAAGTGAGTTGTAAACACACTGTGCAACCACAAGAAGCAGACCATCTAGCTAGGACTAGATTGCTGTTGCCAGCTGGACAGCTAGGGGATCCCACCCCATGCATCCTAATAAGCAAAAGCATGAGCTCTTCTAGGAGGTTTTGGAGTGAGCTTGAATAGTATATGTGGAGGTCAAAAGTCAGACAACAGTAGCCAGTTGGGCCAGAGGGTCTAGTCCCCAGTGGCAGATACCGCTGCTCAGCCAGAGTCTCTGACATGGAGCACAACTTCTGCAGATAAAGGTTCCAGCTGAGGTCGGCAAGCACATGCTAGACTGAGAACTGTGAGCACGTACTGTCACACAGTGCAGGCTCCGAGCCAGGCTCCTTTCTGTTTTCACTCCTCTTGGCCTGCTAACAGCCAATGCTGGATATGCCTAATCGATGTACCTTGTCTGCTCTTCTTTTGTCTTTTCTCAAACAGAAGTGTACGTGAAAAGGAGAAAGTCAAGGGCTCTTCAAGGGGTCATATGATATGATGGCTCTATTTTCAAACAGGAAACAAGAATCCCCAAATGAGAAATGTGTTGTTCAAAGACAAACTGATAATTAGCATCAGGTTTGTTTTAAACACTAATTTCTTGAGGTTGCTTTGTAAATAAAACTTAATATAGTTCTGCTAACAAGGGTTCATTTGTTCACATGACACTGTTAACCTACACTAGCTTGAGAATGTCTTGCTCAAGGGACCTTCTTTTAACACAAAATATAATTATTCTAACTGTGAACTCAGTAGCTTCTTGAACATGTAGAAAAGGCATGAAAGTGTCTTGTGCAATGCAGTATTCTGAATGCTCACACTAAGATCCAGTTGTGAACATGAATTTATTTTACTTTTCTGAGAGTGACCAGCAGTGAAAAGCTCTACTTCACACTCTGCTTGAGTTTGTGTGCTCTAAAATTATTGGAAATCAAATTAAGAAGGTTCTGAAGGACTCTTTAGTCTGAGAGGGGTTGACAATAGGGAGGGCTCAATAATAAAATGATACAATAATGACAAATTCAACACTCACTGGCTATCCTTCTCCTTGCCCTAAGTGACAGGAATCCCAGTTTAGCAGAAGTAAAAACAGAGCACTAGACAAATATGAACTTCAGATAAATAATTTTTGAGATTTTGTAAATAATTTTCTGTTTTCTTTGCTGATTCTGTCAGCTCTGCTAAGGAAATTAATTCTTAACCCACCACTTAATTTTTGCAGTTTTCCAGTTAGGATTCATTATCATTTCCAATGGACAGATAAATAGATGGAGGCAGTTGGTATTAGGTCCCATCCAGAGTGACAAAGCTCTGGCAGAGCTGGGTTTGAACTAAAAAAAGCTTGTCTCCAGAGCCTCTGCATCTAACCATGACTCTCTGTTTCCTCTCTTGAGAAGACAGGGCATTTCGCGAGCATTCAGTTGTCAATCATGTCTCTGTGTCTCCTATGGCCAAGCACTGCCTCTTGGGAGGAAGTAAAAGCTACAGCAACAACATGTCTACATAAGTTATTTTCTGCTTTGGGCTTTAACTTCTTCATGTAAACAACGAAAGAATAAAACCAGATAATCAGGTCTCAAATGGGGAGTCTCAGCTGAGCAACTGGGGAATCTCCTAAAACTTATAGGCCCATCCTCCATCTCACAGATCCTAACATTCTCAGTTTAAAAATGCATCTTTGCCATGCGCTAAAGCTGATGAGTCTGAAAATTGAAAACCCCCAGACAGGCCATTTTCATGCTGCATGAATATCAGCCCTGGACACAGTTTAGTATCACCTAAGAAGGCTGTGAACTACCCGCCCACTAAGATTCTGCCATGGCAGCCAAGGTTGAGCCTCACAACTCTAGACCTTCCTGCTTTCAAACCGACTTAGTGAAAGGTGAACACATATGGCTAAAATCCTGGTAAGGTTATAGAAAAGTCTTGACATCTGAACACTTAGTTTTGCATCAGTTTATTCGACAGGTACATTCAGAACCTTCTGTGGACCTGGGAGAAAGATGTGCAGATGTACCCTTGGGGAACAAGATGGCAGTCAAGAAAGTTGTGATTCTATCCACAGTCTGATGCCCCATCTACTCCAGTATGAAGATTTCTAGTTGTATCCATTTTCCTACATGTGACAGACTTCACTTTTCTTTATGGCTAAAATTTTTCATGTGTATGTGTCACATGTTCTTAATCCATTCACCTATTCTTGAACATCTAGGTTGGTTTCATAGCAGCTGTTGTAAACAGTGCTCGATGCGCATTGATGTGCAGCTGTCTGGGATATGTTGAGTCAGAGACCTTTGTTGTATAACAGGGTAATATGTAAGTTGTATTTCCTCCAAAGAAACCTCCATTCTGAATGCATAGTGGGCTCACTAGCTTATATTCCCACTGTGTTAGGGTTCCCTTTCATCCCATCCTCGTCAGCATTTGCTATCATTTGCTTTCTTAATGACTGCCGCTCTGCCTGGGGTAAAGTAGAACCTTGACATAGTTTTGATTTACATTTCACATTACACTGGCAGCCTAAGCTTCCATCATGCAAGCCCGTGAGCAACACACTCAAATCAAATCAGACCCAAACCGCTTCAAATGGCACTCCTTCTGAAGGGAAATGGGATATGTACCACACAAACTCCTGTCCTAGCACACATGTCCCTGCAGCACTCATGTTCCTATAGCACAATATCAGAGGTAGGATCCTTGGCCACAGTGCTGAGACTTGGAGCCTTTAAAAGCACTGGTCTTGACCCTTACAACAGGCTCAGGGCACCTATTCACCCCAGTTCTCAGTTTTCACTAAGCACCATGTGAAATAGTAGCCATGTCAAGCATCTATGGATCCTTCTTTAAGATGGGACATGGATGACCTCAGTGTATTTTCACAATGAGGAACTGCAAGATGGCCCAAGAAGATCTCACGCCAAAGAGTATTTCCTAACATCTGATATCATTGCCCCCAAGAGCCTTTGAAACAATTTCTTTTATGAATTGTCTTCCCTATATGAAATTTTAATTTTCAATACACTATTTATATATTGTAAGTCTCCCTTAATTACTTAATTATTGTGTATGTGTCTTGCCTTATAAATAAAGCAGCATGCCTCTCTCTAACCTTGGAATCGATTCTTGTTCCCTTAGCGCCCTGAACACTCCCACGCAGAATGCATGCCTCAAATTGTAGGCAGTGCCACCTGTCCACACGCCATGGCTTCCTTGTGTAAAACATACTATCAAGAGCTCCAGATGAAGCCAAGTGTGGAAAGAAACAAAAGAGAACATTTACACAAACAGTGTCGCAGTTGGCTGACATATCACAGTTGGTGGTATGAGTTCATTTAGGTTCATGCACCTCCAAAACCACATTTTGATATCTGGATCTCCCAGTACCTCATAATGTGACATTTTCTGAGGATAGGATCATTACAAAAGCAGTATTATCAAGGAGAAGTTATAAGGGTGGACCTTAATCCAATGTGTCCAGCATTGTTGTGAAAAGGAGAAATTTGTACACAGAAAGATACACACCAAGAAAACATTGTATCAAAAGAAAGGTTACCCAGAAGGGTTCAAGAAATACTAGGGGTGAAGAGATCAACACAGTGTTTGAAAATACCATGTTATCTAATACCTTGTGTGCTAACTTAAAAAAATAAAACACCACAGAGAGAGAAAGAGGGTAAATGGGGAGGGGGAAGGGAAAGAAGGAGACAGGAAGGGAAAGGCAGAGGGGGAGGTAGAGGGAAAGAGAGAGGGAGAGGGAGAAAGAGAGAGAGAGAGAGAGAGATGCTGTTGCCAATTAAGGAACCTTCATAATCCAGAAGACAAGCCCAGAATATGTCCTCTTCTCATACATTTGGAGGGAAAACAGCCCTGCCAACACCTTGATTTTTGAACTTCTACTCTCCAGAACTCCCAGGCAGTAAGTAAATCACCATTTAAGCCACCTTGGATCTGCAGCTTTAGGAACCTAGTGGAGTGGAGGAAACCTTTGTGCCCCGAACAGATCCCCAGAATGTTGTCACACTGTTAAGAGCAGACTCTTGGTTGTTTCTGGTTGATGGTTGGCTCAGTAAATTTTTGCATCTGTTTTCACTTTGAATCAGTCCCTTTGATCTAAATTTTGGGGTCAGATTCTTGCTCATTTCCACACATAGGCATGTTGATTATTTAAGGAACTTCGTAGGAACTGGAAATACATGCTGATTAATCCTAGTTTTTTCTAACTTCTCCCAATCCTCTTCAGACTGAAGATGCTACAATGAGAAACTTTAAAATACTTTAAAAATCTGAAAGAATCAGTCTCTTAATGAGGGGAGGCTGAGACTGCCTCTCCAAGCACAGCCATCAGCCCTTCATGGAAACAGAGCTGGTGCCCCTTCAACCAACCCAGAGCTGGGCTGAAGTTGGACCAAGGCTGCTTCACTCTGTATTCCAACTTGCTTCCTTAACCCCAATCCTCTCCTGTGTAGTTGATGGTTTTTGTCAGTACTCTTAAAAGAAGGCTGAAATACTCATTCTTTCTTTTTTTTTTTTCAGAATGGTTTTCCGGAATATCTTACTGTCCTACTTTTCATCATCAGCCTTCCCATTTGATTTAGGGTTCTAAATCAGTCCTGTGCATGGGTCTTCCCAAAGTCAAGCTTTTCTACAGGGGACCGCTTTGTAACAATGTAAGCTTAAGTGTGAAGGAAACTGTTTTGCTTCTCTATTTTCAATTTCTTTTTTGTTTGTTTATTTGTTTTTGTTTTTGTTTTAATGCTCCTAGGGAAGATGACATTTGAATTAGTACCTTCAGGGTGATTGGGTTTCTATAATATTTTTCTTTTGAAAAAACTTATTTATTTATTCACTTTATATCCTGATTGCAGCACCCCTTGTCTCCTTTCATGCACCCTGTTTCTCCCCCATTCTCTCCCTTCCTTCTCTTCAAAGAAGGGGAGGTCCCCCATGGGTACTAACCTGCCCTGGCACATTGCTGTAAGACCAGGTTCATCCTCTCCCACTGAGGCCAGACATGGCTTCCCACTTAGGGGAATGAGATCCAAAGGAAGATATCAGAGTCAGAGAGGGACCCCGCTCCACTTACTGGTAAATCCACATGAAGACAACCTGTGCTTTTGTTACATGTGTGCAGGGACCTAGGACCAGCCCATGCATGCTCTTTGGTTGGTGCTCAGTCTCTGTGAGCCTCCATGGGATGGGTTCAGGGCAGTTGACTCTGTAGGCCTTCTTGTGCAGTCGTTGAGCCCTCCCCTCCCTCAATCATTCCTCCAACTCTTCCATACGACTCCCCAGGTCTTTCTACTGTTTGGCTGTGGGTCTCTGCGTCTGTTTCCATCAGCTGCTGAGTGAAGCCTCTCAGAGGACAGTTATGCTGGACCTTGTCTGCAAGCAGAGCAGAATAACATTAATAGTGTCAGGGATTGTTCTCTTCCATTCGATGGGTCTCACATTGGGCCAGTCTTTGGTTGGACGTTCCCTCAATCTTTGCTCCATCTTTGTCCCTGCACATCTTGAAAGCAGGACAAATTTTGGGTCAAAAGTTTTGTGGGTGGGTTGTTGTTCTTATCCCTCAGTGGGAAGTTCTTCCTGGCTACAGGTGGTAGCCACTGCAGGCTCCATATCCCTGGTGGGGCTAGGTGTCCCACCAGGGAGGTCCCCATAGACTTCCTGAGGCCTCCCCTATCCCAGTTCTCTGGGAAGTCCCAGAGATGCCCACCACCTCCGATTTCCATTCTTTCACCAGGCCCTCTATCCCTGGCTGTTCCTAATCCTAATGCCCACCCCTGCGCCTCTCCCAATCCCTTCTCCTACCCAGTTCCCTACTTTATCCACCTCCAATGCCTATTTTATTTCCTCTACTGAGTGAGGTGTAAGCATCCTCCCTTGGGCCTTCCTTGTAACTTAGATTCTTCTTGTCTGTGGATTGTAGTATGTTTACCCTGTACTTTATGCCTAATATCCACTTATAAGCTAGTATATACCATGCATGTCTTTTTGGGTTTGGATTTTAAATAGCCAAGTAGTATTCCATTGTGTAAATATAGCACATTTTCTTCATCCATTCTTTGGTTGAGAGCCATCTAGCTTGTTTCTAGCTTTTCAGTATTATACATAAAGCTGCTATGAACATAGTTTAGCAAGAGTCCTTGTGGCATGGTGGAGCATCTTCTGTGTATATGCTTGGGAGTGGTGCAGCTGTGTCTTGTGCTCTTAATTTTCTAAGAAAGCACCAGATTGATTTCCTAAGTAGTTGTACTAGTTTGCACTACCACCAGCAATGGAGGAGTGTTCCCACTTCTCCACACCCTGGCCAGCATATGCTGTCTCTTCAGTTTCTGATCAAAGCCATTCTGACAGGTGTAAGATGGAATCTTGGGGTCCTTTTGATTTGCATTGCCCTGATGGCTAAGGAAGTTGAGCATTTCTTTAAATGTTTCTCTATCATAAGAAATTCCTCTGTTGAGAATCCTCTGTTTAGCTCTGTCCCCTATTTTTTAAACTGAATTATTTGGTTTGTTGGTGTTTAATTTCTTGAGTTCTTTATATATTTTGAATATAGCCCTCTGCTGGATGTAGGGTTGGTGAAGATCTTTTCCTCTTCTGTTGGCTGCCATTGTGTCCTATTGACAGTGTCCTTTGCTTTTCAGTTTCATGACATCCAATTTACAAATTGTTATTGTTAGTTCCTGAGCTGTTGGTGTTCTGTTTAGGAAGTTGTCTCTTGTGTGCAAAACTATTCCCCACTTCCTCTTCTATTAAATTTAGTGTATCTGATTTTATGTTGAGGTCTTTGATCCACTTGAACTTGAGTATTGTGCAAAGTGATAAATAGAGATCTATTTGCATTCTTCTACATCCAATTAGACCAGCAACATTTGTTGAACATGCTTTCTTTTTTCCATTGTATGGTTTTGGCATCTTTGTCAAAAATCAGATGTCCATAAGTGTGTGGGCTTATTTCTGGGTCTTCTATTCAGTTCCATTGATCCACCATTCTGTTTCTATGCCAGTACCATGCAGTTTTTATTACTGTTGCTCTATAGTACAGCTTGAGATCAGGAGTAGAGATACCTCCAGAAGATCTTTTATTGTAGACGATTGTTTTAGCAATTCTGGGTTTCTTGTTATTTCATACGAAGTTGAGAATTTTTCTTTCAATGTCTGTAAAGAATTGTGTTTGTAATTTGATGGGAATTGCATTGAATCTGTAGATTGCTTTTGGTAAGATGGCCATTTTTACTATGTTAATCCTGCCAAGCCATGAGCATGGGAGATCTTTCCATCTTCTGATATCTTCTTCTAATTCTTTCTTCAGAGACTTGAAATTTTTTTCATACAAGTCTTTGACTTCCTTGGTTAGGGTCACACCAAGGTACTTTATGTCTTTTGTGGCAATTGTGAAGGGTGTTGTTTCCCTAATTTCTTTCTCAGCCCTTTTGTCTTTTGTATACAGGAAGGCGGGGTTTTTATTTTTGAGTTCTTTTATTGTACAGGATTGTTTTAGCTATTCTAATTTTTTTGTTTTTCCATATGTAGTTGATAATTGTTCTTTCAAAGTGTGTAAAGAATTGTGTTAGATTTTGATGGGAATCACTTTGAATCTGTAGCTTGCTTTTGGTAGGATAGCCATTTCTACTATGCTAATTCTACATTTCTGTGAGCCTGGGAGATCTTTCCATCTTCTGATATTGTCTTCAATGTCTTTCTTCAGAGACTTGAAGTTCTTGTCAGACAAAAACTTTCTTGGTTAGTGTTATACCAAGGTATTTTATATTATTTCTGGCTGTTGTGAAGGGCATTGTTTCCCTAAGTTCTTTCTCATCCCTTTTATCATTTGTATAAAGAAGAACTACTGATTTTTTTTTAGTTAATTTTGTATCTAGTCACTTTGCTGAAGGTATTTATCAGCTGTAGAGGTTGTCTGGTAGAATTTTTGGGGTTGCTTATGTACACTATCATACCATCTGTGACTAGCAATACTTTGATTTCTTCCTTCTCAATTTGTATCCCCTTGATCTCCTTTCATTGCCTTATTACTCTAGCAAGGACTTCAAGTACTTTATTAAAGAGATACAGAGAGAGTGGGCAGCCTTTCCTTGTTCCTCATTTTAGTAGAATTGCTTTAAGTTTCTCTCCATTTAATTTGATGTTGGCTATAAGCTTTCTGTATATTGCCTTTATTGTGTTTAGATATGCATCTTGTATCCCTGATCTCTCCAAGACTTTTAACATGAATGGGTGTTGGATTTTGTCAAAGGCTTTTTCAGCATCTAATGAAATGATCATGTGTTTTATTTTTCTTTCAATTTGTTTATATAGTGAATTATGTTCATATATTGAACCACCTCTGCATCCCTGGGATGAAGCCTACTTGATCATAGTTGATGATGTTTTTGATGTGTCTTCTTGGATTCAGTTAGTGTGTACTTTATTGAGTATTTTTGTGTCAGTGTTCATAAGGGAAATTGGTCTGAAATTCTCTTTCTTTTGGGTCTTTGTATGGTTTAGATATCAGGGTGACTGTGGCCATATAGAATGAGTTAGGCAATGTTCCTCTGTTTCAATTTTGTGGAATAGTTTGAGGAATATTGGTATAAGCTCTTCTTTGAAAATCTGGTAGAATTCTGTGACAAAATCATCTGAACTTTTTCAGTTGGGAGACTGCTTGTACCTTAGGGATTATAAGACTATTTAACTTTCTTAACTCTTATTTAGCTCTTTAACTATTTAACTCGTCTTAATTTAACTTTGGTAAGTGAAATAATTTTAATTTTAGGCAGTCTTTAATTTCTTCCCTGACCCAGTGTTCATTGATTAGGAAGTTGTTCCGTTTCCATGAGTATGTACGCTTTTTGTCATTTCTATTTTCGTGTTCAGCTTTAATCCTTTGTGAGCTGATAAAATACAACAGGCTAATTCAATTTTCTTGTTTTGGTTGAAGGTTGCTTTGTGACTGACCACCATATGATTGATTTTGGAAAAGGTTCCATGCAGTGCTGAGAAGAAGGTATATTCTTTTCTGTTTGGGTGAAAAGTTCTGTAAGGTCCATTTGATTCATGGCATCTATTAGCTTTGTTCTTTAGTTTCTGTTTTGTTGTTTAGCTTCTGTCTCCATGGCCTGTCCATTGGCAAGTGTGGCATGTTGTGGACAGTCACGGTGTATACAGGCATAAGACAAAGTGAGGGAATGAGACAAGCAGAGACCAGGGACTTGGGGCCACACCTTATCCTCACCTCATTGAGAAGGCAGAAGGCAGTTTTTTTTTTTAATGTAGTTGTTACTGTTTCAATTAGCATGGCATTACCAGCTTTCCATGACATTTATATTTGCTTCACAGAATGTTTTGTTGATCTTATCCAGGCACTCCTATTTCTTTTTTTTCTGGACTAGTGCACAGAATTTTTTTTTCAAAAGATGTCCAATAATACTTCCTTAAGTGAGTTGCAGTAACAAAAGCTGGGATGCTAGGTTCAGGGATCAGCAAGAGTGATGACCTTGAAGTCTCCTCATGTCATATAGCAGCTTCCCACAACTTGTCATATTTCCATGGTGTTGTCTGAAGCTTGTTGGAACTGTTTCTCCCCTTCTTCATAGCACACCACCCCTTCCCCATCCCAGACACTGAAACATTGTCTATTTTCATCTACAATGGCTTCATGAGAACACAGAAGGTATGGGTTAATGTCAACAGGTCCAACCTGTTCTCCCCAAACTTAACTGGAAATAATTAACAGCGGACCAACGGACCAACACTCCTGCTATAGCTACCTGGGAGGGTGACTCAGTCAAAGGTACACTTTAAAAAATTTATAGTCTACTGGCTAAAAACATAGGAAGGAGGAAACTACATATTAAACCCAGCAACAGATTAACTTATTTGTCTAGGGGAGTTTTGCAATGTCTATTTGGTTTGAGTACTTATCATCCTAGATTTGATCTCCCAGCTGAGATCTCAGACAAGAGTCATGGTGCTTGTGAATCTCTACCACACCATGACTGACATCATGGAATTTGAATCTAGGTTGTATCTTTTGCTAGTTCTACAAACTTTAAGGAGTGAGTTGATCCTCTGAGCCTATGTTGCCCATCTATTGCTGTTGTTGTTTCATTGTTCTTGGCCTAGAACCGAGGACTATGATGCATACTAAGCACTACCTCTCTGGCTGAGCTAGATCCCTGGCCTCTCATCTTGTTTTGAGGGTGCAAAATGGTACTATGCAAAATCATGTGACAGAAATTAGATGCCTAGTGCTAGAAGGCTCATTATTCCCCTGGGCCAGTTTTCTTGCATATGTTATCTTTTCTTAAGACCTCACAATCACCTTATGTAATATATTACATTATCTCACTTTACTGGGCAACATAGTAGTTTCTCCGAGTTCATGCAGCTCATAGATAGCAAGGTTTAGATCCCATTGTTTTTCCATTATGCTAAGATGCTCATGAAAAAGAAAACTTGCATATTATATTATTATATAATAAATATATACATGTAGTTAGTTACGTTTATCAACTTATATATTTGAGAGTAAGGAAAAATGAAAAGGACTAGAAGAAGGGGTCCAAGAAGCTGCTAGAGAAAGAGAAGGGAAGGTGAAATGGATGTAATTCTTTGTAAATATTAAAACTGGTATATATTTTATTTTTTAATATTTTACTACAAGCCCAAACTTCCAGCCATAATGGCCAACTGACATAATAAAACTGTTAGGATATAGCACAGTTTTAGGTGGACCTTTATAATTATTAATGTTATTTAACATATAAAAATATTAATTCTGCAGGTTAATTTTTCCTTTTATTGAAATAATTTCTTTTTGTCACACACTGTATTTTTATTACAGTTTCCCTTCCTTCTGCTCTTCCCAGTTACTCCCCACCTCCACTCCCATCCAGATTCACTCCATTCCTGTCTCTCATTAAAAAATAGCAAGCTTCTAAGAGATAACAACCAAATATAACAAAATAAAATATAAGATAAAACAAAACCATCACATTGAAGTTGGACAAGGCAAGCTAAGATGAGAAGAGCCCAAGAGAAGGTACAGGGTCAGAGAAACACTCACTCACATACAAGTTAAAAATACTAAATTGAAAGCCATAGCATGTGTGTGCATAAGATCTGGTGCTGACCTGTGCAGGCCCTCTCCATGATGCTTCAGTCCCTGTGAGTTCACAAAAGCTTTGCTCAGTTAACTTAGAAAGAATTTCTTCCTGGTGTCCTCCATCCCCTCTGGCTCTTATACTCTTTCTGCCTCATCTTTTGTGGGTTTCTTTGAGCTCTGAGGGGAAGGATTTGATGGAGACATCCCATTTAGAGGTGTGAGTTCCAAGGTCTCTCTCTTTTTTAATATCTCGAGGTGGGTCTCCACATTTGTTCTCATCTGCTACAGGAGGGATTTTCTCTGATAGTGGAGAATAAGGTTCTGAGTATAGCACAATATCATTAGGAGTCGTTTTATCACTACTTTGAAAAAAAATAATGCTAGTATTTGATTTTACTCTAGGCCTCTGGTCTATGTAGTCTCTATTTCTTGGTCACCCAAGCAATGTCTAGTATGGGTTCCATCTCATGGAGTGGGCCTTAAATCACATCAACATTGGTTAGTTACTTTATTGAGATTTGTACTACTATTCCCTTAGTATATTTTGCAGGCAGGACAGCATTGTAGATTTGTGTCTAGCTTGTGTTTGTGTTTTTCTTTTCGAAGCCTGCAGATCACATTTCTGTACCAAAGACACTAGAACGAAGGGGTGAAGGTGTGATGTACCAGTTCTACCTCTCTGTTCAATGATTTGTGTGAGTGTTTACTTTTTTTCTTTTTTCTTCTTTTTTTAATGTAATTTAATTATTTTTATATCAATCACAGGTTAGGTACATTGCATCCCAGGCATAGCCCCCTCCCTCATTCCTTCCCACTCTCCCCATCCCTCCCTCATCTCCTCCCCGCACCCTCCAAGTCTACCAACGGA
>CM053757.1:9750445-9781217 GCA_028658305.1 Pachyuromys duprasi | reverse complement strand
TCATCCTCAGCCTTCTGTCCCCATATATCTGACAGACATATTTGTGAAGCAGGAGCTATGAAGGACTTGCTTATACTGTCTTGGCAGAACTAGTCCATCAAGTCATCCTGTGCCCAAGTCTTAGCCACTTTCAGACGGCATATTGTCTGTATAGAAAGCAAAGATATTTTTGCCTATTTGAAGTGAACTCCAAACTGAAGGCCCTATGATACTCATCACCTATTTTCAAGCAGAATGGGGTGTACCAGGAGTTGACACGCCTCAAGTCAACAAGTCTTTAAATTATAAAAACATCTTTAAAAGCCATGTTCTGTAGGTCTCTCGGGTTTTTGAAGGCCTCTGTCTATTCACATTTACATAGTGTGTGATCATATCTATATCTATCTATCTATCTATCTATCTATGTATCTATCTATCTATCTATCTATCTATCTATCTATCTATCTATCTATCTACAGTAAATCTGACCAGAGAAGGATAAGGAAGAAGCACATTGCCATGGGTTAGCATGATAGAAGCATGTGGCAGGGAGGACCTTGCTCTGAAGAGAACAAAGCCCAATGAAAATATGTGCAGTATTTATGGGGTTTGGTCTGGGGAGCAGAGAGGGTTAATATCTGCCCATCACTAATATTTAAGGCTTATTAAAAATCTAATGGGTTTCTGTGTCATCAATTTCTATAATAGCAGATAAGAAATAACTGGTGTATTAATATGGGAAGTTATTAAAGATATGTTTTTTAAATACTTGAAGAAGACATAAAACCTGCCCACAAGCATATGGCCAGACCACATGAAAAGAAAGGACACTTTTCCAAGGACAGAGTAGAGAAAAACAGAATATCGTGAGATGAAATATTTAGGTTCAACTTTTCGACAACTCTCCCAAGACTAGTTTATAAAAGGAGGTCTTTCTTAAGGGAATTGGTTGAAAATAACTTCTAGAAAAGAGAAGTTTCTATATGTCCTTTGACACTTACCTATGCTTTATCTTAGAAGCCCTTCTGTATCATCTCAGAATCCTCTGGTCATTGCTATAGCTACAGTTTCTCTTAATGTCAGAAATGGAGTAAATACTCAGATGGCCAATGGGAAGGATAAGGAACAGCCAGAAGAGATGTCTGATTTGGGGAGGGAGTTACATTAATTACATATAAATTTTTACCCAGCTCAAATATAAGATTTTTCTATTAAGCTTTCTAATATCACTCTTCTTTTGACCCATGTCTTTTCAGACTAAACATCTACCTTCAAAACAGTAACTTGGGGCTGGAAAGGTAGCTCAGTGGGTAAGATGCTTGCTGCTCTTATAGGTAATCTGGGTTTGTTTCCCAACACCCATGCTGGGTAGCTCACAGTGCCCTGAAACTCCAGCTCCAGGGGATCTGATTCTCTGTTACAGCCTTTGCTGGCACCAACCCCACCACCAACACATACTCTCATGTACATATAAACAATAAAAAATTTCATACACCTTAAAACAATAAAAGCAAAAAAAAAACCACTAAAATTTGTTTCACTTTTACTCTGTCCATCTTTTTTCTAGCTAATGTTTGAGGCCACTTTATGTAGAGAGGATTTTTACCACTGATAGGTCACTCTAAAAGCCACTTAGCTTAAACCGTGATTTATCACTCAGAGTTCTCTAGACAAGAAGAACAATAGAATAAATATAAGCTAAGATGAGATTTGTCAGCTTGCTTCACTCAGTATGGTTGGAGTAGCAGTGGGTACCTCACAAGAGAAAGATTGAGAGCCCAACAGCTACTTGGTCCAAGGAGCTCAGTGTCGCTACACTCACTCTGTGGACCTAGAGGATTATTAGAGAGCTGTTGAGGAAGTAGTTTTAATGTCGGTGAAGAGATCATCAGTGGTAACAACAGGGTAAATGAATGTGACAGCAAGAGTGAAAGCAAGCAGGCAAAACCAAAGCTTCCTTCTTCCGTATCTAGCTGCCATCAGAACATCCTGCACACTTCAGAGAATCTGACCAATCAAGTCCCTCCCAGAAGCACACAATCAAGCTGATAGCTAAGAGTAGCCATCACACATGGTTTCTGGATGCATTCATCTTCTTGTATATTTATATTAAGTTATTAGACAAAAGACAGGCTTAGGACTTAAGGTCTATAAGTAAATATTATTTATATAACAAAATAAAGACAACTTATCTTCCTAGCATGACAGTCTTGTAAAGTTTCATGCTATAGGTTTCTATTCTATTGCCTTTGGAAGATGAAAAATTACATAAACAACTGAAAGAAAAGCCTGGTCAGTCCTTTCTCACTCCTCTTTTCTGTACACTTCCAAGTTCATCAGATGTTGAACACTTGTGTTCTCATAAACCTCTGTGATACAGATGCTCATGAGCAGGTGACTGTGATGCAGGTGTGTTCCCTAGGCCAGTGGGCAGGTGACTTTGATGTTGATGGTAAATAGAAGTTGAAAATCTAGATTAGAAGGCAGAATTATTTTCTACAAATGACCTATGGTGAGGGACTAAGAAGGGAAGAAGCAAATTAGAGGCTACTGAATCAGGAAATGTTTGAAATGGAGGGTGACATTTGAAGCATTCAGGAATGTGCATTTTTATAATGGTATTTAGGGTCATGAAGAAGACATTTACACACAAACATAGACAGAAACAAAAACTTAACTGATTTTGTTAGTTGTCTTCATTTGCTTTATTTAGTTTTTAGGAAAAGCATTTCCAGCTATTCAATTCAACTGCATTTAATACTTTAGATTAGTTAGATGTGAAGCTAAGGAGTGGGAAGGTCATCATAGCAAGGCTTTAGTTTCCAGTTGTTAGATTTTTTAAAGACCATTAAATTCACCTACTATTCCAACATTAATAGCTACCACATGCTTTTAAAATAATATTATTATATTTATTCATTCTATTTTGCATGTGAGTGTTTTGCCTACATGTATACACATGCACCAGATGTGTGCTTGGTGCCTGCAGAGATTTGGAGAGGGTATCAGATCCTGTGGAACTGGAGTTATGGATAGTGGTGAGCCACCAGGCAAGTGCAGGTAAGAGAACCTGGGTCCCCTACAAGAGCAACACATGCACTTAAACACTGAGCCATCTCTTAAATAATATTTGTATTCTTTTAACGTTTCATACATGTGTACAAGGCTTATTGATCATATCCATCCACTAATACTTCTCTCCAACTACTCATCTCCTTCCCAACTTCATGTCTTATTTTTAATTTTTTGTTAATAATAACCCTCTAAGTCCAATCAGTACTGCCCTTGTGCATATGGGTATGTGGCCATTCATAGAACATGAATATTTCAGCAGCCGTGTTCCAAGAAAACGACTCTTTATCCCTCAGCATAGGAGCAAAGATGAGGGCTTAGTTATGGAAGCAGAAATGATTCAAGTTGCATCACCAAGGTACATGCCAGTCTAGGAGACAGCTCCCAAAGCTGAGGACCTGAAGCGCAGTGCACAGCCTGCAGGCGGCTCAGCAGGCTGGATGCCATCCCTCCCAATTGACTTGGTTAGTCTAAACCTCCTCCAGGCAGCTGCTCTGCTCAGAGTCTTCTTTGCACTGCTTTTCTGAGATGAACTTTGTCTTGGCTTTTATTGCTCACTTTAGCAGGGATGAGCCTAGTAAATGTGGTCAGAATCAGGGATGCTAGTTAATATGACCAAGGATTGAACAGGGGCGGGGCACTTGCCTAGGATGCTCAAGGATTCGGTTGAATCCCTAGCACTGAAAGAAAAAAAATATGAAGAGAAGTAATGAAGGGAAGAAAGGACAGAGAACAGTTAAGGGCTGTCAAAATTATAAACAAATAATAAATATATAAATATGCATATATGTAAAAATAAGATATATAATCCAAAAGAGAGAAGAGAAAATGACAACTTAGTTTAAAGATTTTAATTAGCAGTACTAATTAATTAACTTCCAATGTTTTGTTCCCAATGTATAGACTTTTCTATCATAGAATAAATGATAGTAACCTTGTAGCTTTGTATTAGAGCACTTCCCCAGCATTTATAAAGCCCTGGGTTTCATACACATACAAACACACACACACACACACATATAAACACACACACATATACATCAAGCAACATGCCCTTTCATAATGTGGAAAAATTGCTCCAAAGAGCTAACACAGGAGACTTCACAGAAAGAAAGAGCTGACTAATTCTTTCTCTCCATTCTTGACTGGTCCTGGGGGCTGAGCCTAACACTCCACCCCTGAACTATATCCCTAGACCTATCATTGAGTTCTTGTAATAATACTAGCCTTGGCCCCCAGAATAGCAGGGATTACAGAAATATCAGGTCTGAATTCAAATTTGCCATCCCTAAAAGACAGGGACAAGAAAATAGGATATTAGAAAACTAATAGATATATTAGCAATACCGAACTATTTTTTTCCAGAAGAGGTGAAGGAAAAGAGACTTCATTCAAATTAACCTGTCTAGAAAATGTGGCCATCACCAGCTTCCACACCCACCCTTTTAATACAGCTGAAGACAAGTTAGCACCTTAGTTCCAGTTTAGTGATGAGGAGCTTCAACTTGAGTGACTCCATTTTGTTGTTTGTTTGAGACAGGGTCTCCTGTAGCTCAGGCTGGCCTGGAACTCACTATGTGGTAGATGGCCTTAAACTCCTGACTCTCCTGCATCCAGATCTCGGGTTCTAGAACTATAGGTATGAGCCCATCATGCCTGGGTGATTTTCTGCGGCATGTGGATCAAACCTGAAGCATTTTACATGCTAGGCAACCACTCCTCTCACTGAAATACATCCAGCCTCCATCTTAACTTTTCAAGAAGTAGTGTAGCCCAAACCACTGGCCTCTTGTGATATTTGCTTGATAAAATTAAAGCTAGGATTTACATCCGTGTTGGATGTTCTGCTCGTTTGTTGTTTAATCTCACTAAGAAGGTTATCCTAGAAATAGGGTTACCGCTCTGACTTTTCAGACCCAAGCATGCTTATCTCAAAGTGCCCTCCAAGCACCTCTGTGACAGGAGGAAGAGAACACAGAAACAGCTTGAGAGTAAAAACTTAATGTCCTTGAAAACAGCTAGAAGGTCAAGCATTTCTGACAGAGGTTACTATCATTTATTCTGTGATATAAAAGTCTATTCATTGGGAACAAATCCTTGGAAGTTAAGCCATGGAAAATGCAGCCTTGGAGAGGAAGCTCAGTTGGGAACTCCAGCTGATCGCCTCACCTTCCAGAGACAGTTTCTGCTGGATGTAGTGAGCCCTGAAAGATGTTGTGTATCTGCTACTATTTTTTTAACTTAAAAACCTCACTTGAGGGTACACTGCTTTTCTCAGAACTCTTTCATATATATATATATATCTCCAGCAGGCTGCTTCAGAGGGCCTTCACCTGCAGGTCTCTGCTGGATGTTTAGAAACCCCTGAACTGATTATATTTTGCTATCTATTTATTCTTCCTATTTATTCTTTCACTTCTCCTTGCCATATATTTAGTAAACCACTCATTCAGAATAGAAAGTAAAGCTGCTATAGATCATTCTCTGAGCTGAACAGAAAGTCTCAGGCTGACTCTAAGTCCATGTCCCCACTCTGCCTGTCACTGCATGTGATGCTATTTCTTGGTTGTCTGCTTGCCCATATCAGGAACTGAAACCCAAAAATGGAGAGCACACCTGCGAGAAAATTTTGCTTAAATTGAAGTATGAAGATACATCTAATCAGGATCTTTAAGGTAGAAGACATACCTTTAGTCTAGACCTTTAATCCAGATCTAATCTGGGCCATGCCTTCTGCTGGAAGCCTATATAAGGACATGTAAGAAGGAAGCTTTTGCTCTTTGCCTGCTTGGTATCAACTTGCTAGGAAGTCCATTTCTTCACTGGCAGCAGAGCCTGCTTCTTCAGGATTCCAGAGTGTGCTGAAGACCAGCTGAGACATCCAGCTTCACCTCATCTAATAAGCAACTGCTGGATACTTGGACTCTCCATTCACAACCAGCCATTGTCGTATTTGCTGGACTGAAGCCTGTAAGTCATTCTAATAAGTCCTTTTTCCGTGCATATAGAGAGATTCTATAATTTCCGTTA
Organism: Pachyuromys duprasi; assembly: GCA_028658305.1. Taxonomy (NCBI): domain Eukaryota; kingdom Metazoa; phylum Chordata; class Mammalia; order Rodentia; family Muridae; genus Pachyuromys; species Pachyuromys duprasi. Next base: position 9,775,136 of record CM053757.1, on the reverse strand, counting down.
TTCTGGGAACCCTGACTTATATACTGCATTCCAGGAAAGACTGAAAAATGGGGAAGTGGGCAAAAGAAAAGGAAGGGAGGGTGGTATTGGGAGGAAAGGAGAGAGGGGGCCGCAGCTGGGATACAAATTGAATAAATTATAATAAATGATAATAATAAAAACAGAAAAAAGAAAAGGTAATGATTGGGAGTGCATAGGGGAGTCATTTGAACTGGGTTTAGAAGAATTTGATCCCCTGATCTCCCTTCATATCTCCACAATGGATAGCTCAGTATACTAGGTGGGGTTTGGCCATATTTATGTAGTTTGTGCTGTTTCTGCATTAGACAAGAATTGCCTGGTACAGAGTCGATGCCCAATGGGTCTCAATTGAATACAAAGTGAATGGATGAGTTAATGGATGAATGAGTAAAGACTGTGAAATCAGGAATGGTGACAACGTACCTAGCATGCTAGCACTCAAGAGAGCAAATAGGGTATGGAGTTCCAGGCCAGCCTGGACTACAGGATGGGCAATTGTCTCAAATAAATAAAGGGAGATGTTTGGGAACAGGGTAGCATTCTGGGTTCTTAACAGAGCATCTCCTATGTGCCTCTAGGTAACATTCTATGAGTCCATTAGTCAGCCTCTGATTATAAAGCAGGTGGTTAGAGATTGTACATTTCAGACTACATAAGTACAGCATGCTTTGGGGGCTTAATTATTAATTTCTCTTTAAAATGCAAAAACTTACACTAAACTGCTAATGTGTGGTGTGACAGGATTCCAGCCCTCAGGAATCCTGTTCTTCTTCAAACATATTTTTTATTTTTTTTTACTACTTGCTGGATCCATTATGCTAATTAATGAAAACACCAGTTTTCAGGAATATACCAAGGTTTTGTGTTTGTATTTGTAGTAAAACTTCTATTTTTCTGACATTATTTATTACCCAAGAAACGTACCTATTCTTTGAATCAATAATTGAAAGAACTCTGTGTGTCATGAGTACTGAGAACTGCAGACACTTCAAAGAGGTGATGCAAGGCCTCAGCCCTCAGGGGACCAGAAATGTGGGCGTGAAGATAAGCAGGGCTCACATAGCAATGTTAAATGACAGAACATTAGGCACAAGGCAGCGAAAACAGACAAAAGCTGCATGAGACAAAACCCATCTTGGTGGAAGATGATACCTCTTCCTACAAGTTTGCAGCTTTTGTATTGTTCTCTTTTTGTGTTCCCTGGAGTATCCCTCCAGGAGATAATTTGTTAATGAGGCAATTAACATACTAGCCATCACGAGATGTTGTACAGTACTTCGGGTGGGTTCAATTTTGGCACAAAAAAAAAATTTGAAGGGGATAGAATGAGAATAACTTCTGTCAGCTCTGAGAGTTCAAAGCAAAACTGAAATCATTTTGTTTGCTTTGTTAACACCCAGGCATTATAAAACACTGTTTCCCAGCATGGCATGGTCATTGCTGTTTTGAAATCAGAGCAAGACCCTTACAAGTTCCAACTTGTTGATGCTCCCTCATGGGAGGGTGTGGGGAAAGTCCAGCCCTTACCTGAGATCCTAGCCTCTCTCTCCTTCCTGTACACCCCTTCTCTCAGCGATAATTTTGCCTCAGCTACACAAGGTCTCAGAAAGTGCTTAAGTACCTAGTGGGTAGACCTTTAAATGAAAGGGCTGGTTCATCTATGCAAATTTTGGAAAGACTTCACCAGGCTTGGGGGGTACCTGTGGGTGGGGCAGCTCTTTGAGGGTTACCCAGACCGCTGTAACTGTGCTTCCTCATGCCCCTGCCAGCAAAGCTTAAGTGAAATAAAACTCAAGTGAAATAAATTCTTTTTGTCTGTCACTCATGCCTTAAGGAAGTTTGCTATCACAACAGTATCAGGTCCCCAAGAAACCAGGCACAGAAGGCTGTTGTGCCCACTACTATTCCTGTACCAGTGTTGCTCGGCCTCTAGGCTCACTCAGTATCTGTGGCTCCTCTCAATAATCCTCACATGTCCCCTTCCCCAAACCTCTCCAGCCCAGGAACTTTAACTCCTTTGCCCAGCTTCTCTTTCCTATGGAAATCTACCATTTTGGCCAAGCGTTCTCTCTGTTCACTCTCTCCCTTGGAACCTCTTGGGCCCCTCTTGGGTCATTCTTGACTCTCCTATCTATTTGCACTCCCTTTTCTTCTTCTCTCACTCCCCTCCTCTTTCACTCCTCTCAGGGCCCCATTCAGTCTGGACCTTTCCAGATGCCTCCAGCTGTTCTCTCCCTCATATCTTTTCAATCATACCTTGGGGTCAACATGCCCTCATTTTAATTCGTGCAGGATGTCACACTTCAGCCCAGACCAGCCTCAAAGTCCCAGCAATACTCTTGCCTCGATCTCCTAAGTGCCAGGATTGCAGATATGAGCCACCATGCCTGAAAAATGGTTTGTTAGTTTTAACATTCATATCTTGTCATTCTTCATTAGAGCTATGAGTAGGAAGCAAACAGAAAATAAAACCAAAGGGAAAGGATATAGCAAACCTGCTCATTTATTTGTAAAAATTCATTTAAGATTGCATTCTTTGCTATATTATGCTATACTGCAGTATAAATTATACATTTGAAACCCGAGAAAGGAACAAACTAGTCAGAAACATTTTAGATTCTCTCCCATTTCCAATTCCTGCTTCCACTCCACTGTCACCTTAAAAAACAATGACCTTGTATTCTATATAGATCCAGTTTCTTTCCTGTCTATTTGTGTAGTTAATTGTTTTGGGATACCGTATCTAATCGCCTATACTCATGCTTAAAAGCCGTCCCAGCTCTCATAGAAACCTTTTGGTATGTGTTTTGGGGAAGTAGAATTTGATATCTTTGGTTTTCAAAAGAGATATATTCAAGTTTTTGTTCAAGAAAAAGATGTCATGGCAACATCTGGATGGGGCTGTTTGCCATGGTTACCACAAGAATGATGTAGCTGCAGAGAAGATGGACATCCTAGAAGGCTGCCTGCTGCTTCAGCTGAGAGGAGGGGTTCTGTAATAAAGATGGTTTCTAAAAACTAATCACTAATAGTGTCTGTCTAGCTCTTCTCAGCTTAGAGCACTTTAAACATATTAATGTATCCCCAAAACACACTAAGGTAGGTGCTTTCAATACTCCTGGCTTACAAAGGAGAAACAGAAAGGAGGAAAAATTTGCACCACTAAAGAGCTGGGCTAAAAATCAGAGCAGCCGCACTGCCCACGTGCTGCCCTCTGTCCACCTGCTTCCAGCGCCATGACCAGCAGGGTCACAAGATTTTTCTGAGATCCTGAAACCTTTGAGTGCCCTTCCTTGTTAATGTACACTGACTAGAAGCATTAGCATCTCTGGAGTTACTGCTAATGTCAGCCTTGTCTTTGTGTGTGACTCTTGATTTGCACAGAAGGGATTCAAGGTCATAGTAGTAAACAAGAACAAGAGGCTCTCGAGGTAAGTCAGTTGTTATCATGCTTGCTGTATGGACACAAAGACCTGAGTTCAATCCCAGCTACTGTGTTGAGTCCTTGCAATATAAGGTTTCCATTCAAAATTAAGAATACGTTTCTCTTTCTTAGATCTGATCTAAACTGCAAAACATGTTTTCATCCACAGCTAGAGACCCAATCACGTGATTATATATCCTTAACCTTTTTCCTTCCCCTTTATTGTACCTTACTAACAATGTATAATAGCCAACTCTCTCACCCCTGTGAACACCTTATCTCTCCCATAAAAGGGACCTCAAGAGCACAGCAGGGGCTGCTCTTCCAATTCCTGATTTAGGGAGAAGCAACTGGACTGGCCAGTCCTGGGTACACTGAGGTGATTAATATGAGAGTTATATGCAGCTCCTATTCCATAGACTTGTGCATTGTAAAGGGGATGCTGTAACTCACCCACCATGGTCACTATCTAATGACCATGAAAGACTGTATCAACTTTCTGGGTTATTAGCAATTTCTAGCCATTCAACTGTGAGAGCTTCATGGCCCTGCCATGAATCATGTCTGGGTCATGATTTGCATCTGGAAGATGAGACCAGAAGTACCCATTTGGCATCAATTCTGGAAAAATTTGGAGATAAAGTGTGCACTGGGCACAAGGTCGGTGCTGCTAGGGGTTCAGTCAGTGAACCATGCTCATCCTTGTGGTATCTTATGATATCACAAGAACATGACAGTGCCTACCTATTTTCTGTCTCTTAGTTACCCAGCATGCTTCTATACACCTAGAAGAACCATAGTAGATATTTCAGCTAATTTTAAATGTTCATTTTACTTTGGAGATAAAGCATTATGTTGCAAAAGAGAAGAACAAAATGGATGCTTTGAGGTGGGAATGTTGCTCCAGAAATGTAGCTGTTTTTAGCCATTCTGATGGGTGTAAGTTGGAATCTCATGGTCATTTTGATTTCCATTTCCCTGATGACTAAGGACTTTGAAAATTTCTTTAAGTGTTTCTCTGCCACTCTATATTCCTCTGTTGGGAATTCTCAGTTTAGCTCTGTACCCCATTTTTAATTGGATTACTTGGTTTGGTTTGTTGGTGTTTAACTTCTTGAGTTCCTTATATATTCTGGATATTAGCCTTCTGTCAGATGTTGAGTTAGTGAAGATCTTTTTAAAATCTCAAGGGATGATCATGCTAGAGAGGTTGTGGAGAAAGAGGAACACTCCTCCATCGTTGGTGGGAATGTAAACTTGTACAACCACTTTGGAAATCAATCTGGCGCTTTCTCAGAAAATCAGGGATAGTGCTACCTCATGATCCAGCTATACTGCTCCTGGGCATAAATCTGAAAGGTACTCAACCATACAAGAAGGACGTTTGTTCAACCATGTTCATAGAAGCTTTATTCATAATAGCCAGAACCTGGAAACAACCCAGATGTCCCTCAGTTGAGAAATGGATACAGAAATTGTAGTACATTTACACAATGGAATACTACTCAGCAATTAAAAACAATAATGAAATTTGCGTGCAAATAGTGAGAACCAGAAAAGATCATCCTGAGTGAAGTAACCCAGGAGCAGAAAGGCACACATGGTATATACTCACTTAGAAGTAGTTATTAGTCATGTGATATATGAGAACCATACTAAAATCTATAGTCCTAAAGAACCTAAACAATAAGGAGGACCCTAGGGAGGAGGCTTAATCCTCATTCAGAAGGGCAAACAGGATAGACATTGCAAGTAGAAGACAGGGAACAGGATAGGAGCCTTCCACAAAGGGCTCTGAAAGACTCTACCCATCAGGGTATTGAAGCAGATGCTGAGACTCACAGACAAACTTTAGGCAGAGTACAGGGAATCTTATGGAAGAAGGGAGAGATAGAAAGACCTAGATAAGACAGGAGCTCCACAGGGACCCACAGAGCCAAGAAATCTGGGCTGAGGGGGTTTGCAGAGACTGATGAATCAACCAAGTATCATGCATGTCGAGGACCTATGCACCCTGCTCAGATGTAGCCCATGGGAAGTTCAGTCTCCATGTGAGTTCCCTAGGAACGGGAGCAGGGGCTATCTCTGACATGGACTCAGTATATGGCTCTTTGATCACCTACCCTGTTTAGGTGGCCTACTTAGGTCACAGAAAAAGAGGATTCAGGCAGCCTTGATGAGACATGATAGGCTAGGGTGAGAAAGGAGGGGAGGAGGACCTCCCCTATCAGTGGACTAAAGGAGGGACATGGTGGGGTGGGGGGAATAGGGAGGGTAGGACTGCGAAAGATGAGGAAGGGGCTACACCTGGGATATAAAGTGAATAAATCATAATAAATAGTAATAATAAAGAAAAAATTAAAAAGGTTACTATGCTCTTCTCGGGGACCCAACTTTCATTCCGAGCATTGATGTGGCAGCTATTAACTACCTATAACTCCAGTTCTGGGAAATCTAATGCCCTCTTCTGGTTTTGTAGGCACGGCATAAATGAGGTACTCATACATACAAGAAAGCGAACCACTCATACACATAAAGTAATATAAAAACTAAATTAAATTGACAAAATAACATATCGTAGTGTTGCTTGTAGTGTCAGTCCTGGGAAGGGAGAAATTAACTCACTGGCTAGGCTGCCAGGGCTGCTTGGCAAATCTCAAATCAGTGCAAAACTGTGTCAGAAAAATGAGTGAATCAATGAACTCGTAAATACACAAATAAGGACATCCACATACACCTGACACACAGGTTCATGTGCACACACACAAACACACAGATTTATGAGAGTCTGCTGTTGTTATCAGGGGGCAAATATTCATTTCGGTATTATAAAAAAAATCCTTCTGCAAACTGTTTGAAGAGTGTGTAGCCTCTAGAAAAGGGCTATACATGAAAAGAGAAATTTTCATTAAAAATTCAGGAATAAAAGGCCATGTGAAAAAGGTTAAAAATAATTGGGATTAGCTATCCCAGAAATGACTAAATGACCACTTAATTCCTGTCTTCATATCTTCTCTAAACCGGATATGCTCCATCCCTTCATTGCCCCTAAAATACTAAAAACTAGAGACTGTGGACCTTAAACTAAAACAAAGCAAATGAGAGACCATTGTTAAAATCTTTACAGTCTCCTAATTCTCATAGCCAGGGCACACCTGGAGGACAATCAGCTAAATGAAATCAGCCAGATAGAGATGCTCCCATTTAAGTGTGAAACCTTACAAAGTCAAGTTTATAGAAACAGAGAGTAGAAAGTTGTGACATGAGGCTGAGAAGTAAGGGGAAAATGAGATGTTTGTCCAAGAGTAAGTAAAATGAGGCAGTTGTGAGAATCAAATGCCCAGAATAGAGAACAGAATGAATGATACCATGCTATGTACTACAACAAGCTTCAGAAGACTCAGATTGGCTCATAAGCCAACAACGGAGGCAAACTCCACAGAACCTCCTCTATTCCAGTGTTGTATCACTAAGGTAAAGAATTTGGAACTTGTCTCTGAGGACAGGCTCAAGGAATAAGACTCACGACACATAACATTAAACATTTCTCAAAGCACCACCAACCCAAGAATTAGTTCATGACAGAACATACTCTAAAACAAGGGCCATTCTACTCAGGGGTAAAAATATTTACTCCCTCAGCTGAAATATGGATTTGGTCTTATCTGTTCTTTCTGGAGAACATGGAAATTTGTGTTTTCACCTAGACAAAAGTGGTACTAACGTTCAGATTAGGATAGTTAACCCAAGTATCCCATCACCTCCTCAAAACCTTGAGCATGTCAGTGTGAAACGAGGGACAAACTGCCTGAGATTATTCAAAGAAAGTTTGTAACAGGCTCTCCTGTTGCGCAGACTGGTGTTCAGCTCTTGGATTCAAATGATCCCCTACCACACTCTCTCAAGTTCAAAGATATTTAAAGACTTCTACACACACACGCACACACGCACGCACGCACACACGCACGCACGCACACCTTTGTGAAGTGATAAGTTTGCCCATTCAGGACAGTCTATGTTTCAGGCTTGGCATGGTTGGAAAGTCAGGGCTCTGGAGGAGGACATCCATCATTCATCTTGATTTTTAAGATAGGGAAAGAGGAAGAAGGAGATGTGGCATCTCTTGGTGTCTGGAGTTCTCAGGTCTTTAATCCCTTGAATGTGAGGCTGGGTTTCTACCCTGCCCAAGTCTCTGCCTTTGCCATTGTGCTAAGCTCAAACACAAGGACCTTCCTGGGAAATAAGGACTTGCTTTGCCACAGAGCAGCTGAGGAAATAAAAGGTCAGTTCTCAAAAGCCCAGCTGGGAGCCAGCTCTGCTTCTTTTGACCTTCCAAACTCCACATTAGAAGGGCAGTGATCTCGGTGATTTACCAGCATGGGCCACTGAGCCTACAATGAGGCAGAGTACTGCTAAGGGCTGAGTTAATACTTAGGCAAACACATCATGCCAAGTGGCGGGAGTGTTTATGTTCTTGGAGGGTCAATCTTTCTGTACTGATGAAGAGAGGGAACACTAACAAGGGCATCCAGCACCATCTCCGAGGTCACATGTCCATACAGAACAGACAGCTTAAAAACCACCACCACCACCTGCATCTCCTACAGCCAAAGCTGGCCCAGGACTCACTGTCAATTTCTGATTGACCTCCCAAACACTGGAGTACAGGCACAGGTTGGCATCACTATGGTTCGTGTCCCACTTACACTGGGAACTGAACCTAGACTTGGATAATTCGGGTAAGTACCCTACTGAGTGAGCCATACCCTGAACTTAATGTATATGGCCTCTTCATCACATGGGAGAGGCATTTTTAATACATTCTTCCTTGGGAAAGCTACCCTCTTTCTCTCTCTCTCTCTCTCGAGGTTCCATTCCTAAATCTTGAATTCCTTTAGCAGCCTTGCTTTACGGGGTGTGTGTTTCTTCCGATTTGGGCTTTAGGGGAGAATTATCAATTGATTCCATCCTCCCTGTCTTCTACTGGCTGGGATATCAGGGATAGAATTTAAGCTTCTTTTAAAGGAGTAGAAGGGGAAAGAAAGCCTTTGCCATCATGTATCTTTAAAGCAGAGTGGATACAGGAGTCCTGATTTTAAAATGTGAAGATTGACTGTCTCCTACTTCATCTGTTAACACTCTTCCATTTCCAGTGGGAGTTTCCTTTCCAATGCCTTTTCTATTAGCCTAAAACCTGCCTGTGTTTTGTTTAAGGAAAGGATTTGGGCATGTTCCAAGCTCTGGCAATGATCCTTAGGGAGCCAAGGAAATGAATCCAGCTCACCAGAGCATTAATTGAGACCAGGACTAGGGACTGGAGTGGGACTGGGGCAGGACAGTAGATGGCAGAGAAAGAGTGCATTTTATTTTCACAGGGACTCAAGAAAGATAGAAATTGTTGAATAAAGATGTGAGTCGGTGTGTTATGGGGACAGTAGCAAGAGGCACAGTTCCTCTGGGTCCTTTACAAAGGATCTTTTAGGGACCTTAACTCAGGCCAGTCAAAGGATTTCTGTCTCAGTGAGGAAGAAAAGGCATTCAGGAATAGTCAGGGCAGCCATGACTATTTAGAAGACGATCGGTAGACTTCTTGTCTACTAATGTCCATGCAATGGCTTTGCCAATTCTCCCATGTCTCCAAGGAGGGCAAATATCCAGCCTCCATGGTAAGTCTCCTGGTCCTGTTGCTGGCATTCTATTTATGTTTGAGACACTGACTCACCCAGCAAAGGTGTCTGCGCTGACACTGCAGCAGAGACCTGAGCAGATGCTAGCAAGGAGCTGACAAGGGTGCTTCAGACTTTTCTCTACTGTTTTTGTAACTTTCCAACCCCCCTGCAACAAAATTTTCTAGGAACATTTACTGGAGAAAATTTACAATTGTAGCTCTGGAATCCTAGTTCTTCCAGAAAGAGCAAGCCCCACACACCGAGGAGTTTGGTGACTTCTGTAGTAGTCAGATTCTGTGTTCATAGCCTGGAGTGACCACAGGAACCAGAGAAGTCAAAAGGAGCCATTGCTGGGGTAGGGAGTAGCAAGAAGGTACTCGTAGGGAAGCAAGAAGGAAGGGGACAGCAGAGTACTAGTGATCTGATCAGGGAAAGGAGGCCTCTAAATAGGGAAGGGGAGATAAACACAGGAGGAGGGTAAAGTAACAGTCAGGATGTTTGAACTATCATAAGGAATCATATTATTAACTATTTACCTTAAAAATCATATAATACATATGTAAGTCTGTATATAAATATACGAACCTAATTTAAATAAAATTTGATTATCTGGGGTGACAATGCTCTCTCTAAGAGCCAAAGGCCACCTAACAAAAACTGTAACATCAGGCATGAGAAGCCCTTTTTTGAGTTGTTGTTTAGAGCTGTCCAAGGGACTCTCAAAACCTACATTGGCCTTGCTTATGCCCACACACTAGCCGTAAAGGGGGAAGGTAAGACCCTATTTCTAAAGACACCATGAACTTCAGACAAAGGGCCCAGGGGCCCCTGAGCTGGAACTGACCTGCAAGCACCCTCCCTGGGGGCTAGCTTTCATGGAACCAGAAGATGCTATGAAAGTTTCCAGAGGAGGGAGGCAACCAACAGCCCTACCCAGCTAGATGCCTACAAAGCACAACAAAGACCAGCAAGGCACAATAATAGCAACAGGCTTCAACAGGCAACTAAAAATTCTGAGAATGGGAAAAATGATCTTCCCCAGTGAAGAGCACAACAACTGGTTATCCAGTACTAAAGGTCAGCCCTAACAGTAACCACTAAAAGTAACAAGCAACCTGAGAAGTTTATGTTTAGCGCTACATATGTAGCATGCAACAGTAATTATTGATTAAAGAGGCCATGAATTTGACAGCAAGAGGGAGTACAGTGGAGGGTTTGGAGGGAGTAAAGGGAAGGGATGAATGATATAAATATTATTATAATCTCAAAAAGAAAGTTTAAATAAAAATAAAAGGTTTGTGATAAAATTACAAGAAATAATGAAACATAAAATCACTTGATAATCTTTAAAATAGCGAGCATACAGAGATGACAATAATAGCGGGTGGTTTTCTTAATGCACGGTGGAACATTACCCCTGTGTTCAATTTGATGCCTTTATAATCAACTTGCCATATTCCCAGCCCCTATATTTTTATTTAGTTCTCAGGGACTAGTTATTTTAAACAAGGAAATAAAACTTCCATCTACTGCCTTGTTCAATGGCTTATATGACACACCTGGGAAATCTTAACATTAACAAAATACCATGCATCATAAACCACCCACTGGTGCCCCTTCATTATTCTTCTCAGGCCTATCTTTATTCAGGTTTTTACCTCTTGACATTATCTCCTATCACTTACAGAATCACTGGTGCATTGATTGATCACTGGTGCATCAATCAAGTTTAAGTCTACTTTCTTTCTACTTCTAAGGTCCTGGCCTGGAAGTCCAGTAAATATTTGCAAAGTCTATGTCCTCCTGGTGAGGCCATAACCGTCATGCAGAAGCAATCTCCCAAACTGTCTTTGAGAAGCAGCTCGGTCCCTTTCTTCCTGAAAATTACTTTGTGTCATTTTCATTGCTGTTAATCATTTACAGCAGAAATCTGTATAATAATATATATATATTAACATATATGATATTATATACAGAACCCTGGATGCCCATAGGTCCCATGCTTCCCCGGTATTCTCTCTTGTCCACATTTTATGTTCTGCATCTGTGTCTCCTGCCATTGACTGTGTCTCACCAGGTTCTCATGGGACTAACCCACTCCTTCTCAGCTTTGCACACAGGCATAGACGTTCTTCATATCAAGACTCGTCCCTTAGGAGTCACAGTGTCACTGTGTCTCGCCTAAGGAGTCATCTGTAGCTGGAGTTTAGTTTCCTCTACACATTTTAATATGTTAATGTTGCCTATGAGCCCCAGCCGTTTGTGAGATCCTCAAGGATCCTGCGTTCACCTTGGTGTTTCCAGGTCCTAACACAACCTTGGCAAAAAGGAGGTTCTCCGGAGATACCAGCTGAAAGAGAATCATGTTGGTATGAATTTTGATACTAAGTTTTGCGAAGACAAAAAAAAAAGTTTTCTCTGTTCATTACAGAAAGACAATTCCTAGCATAGTCCCTGGGATATTATCAATAAATATTTGTTGAAGGAATGAAGGAAGAAACAACTGAAGACATATGAGTCTAAGTGTTGTGAGACTGCTATCCTTAGTTCATCTGGGATCATTTTTTTAATTGCCCTTTCCTCAGACTGAGCTGTTAGTCTTAGTGTAATCATATTATTTAAGGAATATTATATGATATAGGTAGTTCAAACTCACAGATTTTGCTTAAAGTCAGACTACCTGAACTCAAATAATAACTTAACTCCTTACCCCATATGTAGCTTCAGGCCAAATGTTGGACTTTGGTGGTTTCTGCTTCATAATTTGAAATAACGGGAGATCATTGTTATTATATGCATTGACACTACCTCCTATACTAGCTAAGAATAAGCCTGTAGCCTGGGCTGTCTGCGACACCTGGCATCAGACATTTATAACTTTAGTCTAACCTGCAGGGAAAGCAAAATTCCTTTCTTTATGGATTGGGCGTGAGTTACAACTGGGAAATCATAGAATAAACACGAAGGAGCCGAGAATCCCAGGATTATAAAGAGAGGGAGCACACAGGTCCAGCAGAGCCATGGCTTGTATGCACTAAATCTCTTTCCTTTCTCCCTCTACGTTCTTTTCCCCTTCTTTTCCCCTCCACTTCCCTCTTCCTCTCCTGCTTCTTCTCCTTCCCTTGCCTTTCCCCTTCTCCTTCCTTTCCCTTGCATCGGATTCCTGGAGGTAGTATGTGCAAGGGTAATAAAGGTATGACTGAGTACTGTTTATCTGCACCCTAACAAAGATTTTTAAAAAATGAAGCAGCATTGTTAGTGTGGATCTAAAGAAAACTTTTCTCAACTTCCCTAGATCTATTCTTTTTTCTTTCCTTCCTTCCTTTGTTTCTTCCTTCTTTCCTTTCTTCTTCCCTCTTTCCCTCCCTCTCTCCTTACCTTTCCTTTCCCTTCTTTTCTTTGTTTCTTTTTTTCTTCATTTCTTTGTACAATATTAAGAGACTGACCCAGAAACACAATTTTCAATATAGTAAATCTCACATCACTAATAATGTCTCCTTTAAAAATAACAGAAACATTTACAATCAAACCTATTATTCATTCACCAACTTAATGCAGTTGGATTTGAGAGGAGGGAAAGACATGCCTTCGAAGACCATAATAGTCTGACCTAAATGTCAGGTTGTCCATGATTATTATGCCTCTCAGCTGTGCCCAACGCTGTAATTATCAGCTCTCATGCTGTCCTGGTCATCACAAAGGCACCTGCTGATGCTGGCCAAGTCACAGACTTACCTGTCAACTCCTTCCTTTCCTATTCTGTGATCAGAATAGAAAACAGCATTCTCCACAGAAGGGTTTATGTAAGAAGAGGCCATCTGTGAGCCAGCTCCAAGGCAGACAACACACATGTCTTCTTTGTCTTCCGAACTATTGCTCATCCGTGGTTCTAGATGTTGAACCAAGTGATTTCTGAGGTCACCTCTTCAAAATCTGTGTACATTACAGAACCAGGATTGTTCTTTGGGTGGACTCTAAAGAGAGCTTTTAGCTCAATTTAGAAAACAGCTCTTCTCAGTTTTCCTGGATAGTCTTCAGTTGTTAAAAAATGTGTGTGTGTGTGTGTGTGTCCATGCACACAGATGTATTTGCGTGTTTGTTAGCAAGTAAGCCAAAGCCCAAAGGTCACCTTTGGGCTGGCTCTCCCTTAGATGCTCTCCACCTTGGTTTTAGAGACAGGTACTCTCATTTTCCTTGAAACTTTCTGAGTAGGTTAGAGTGGATGAACAGTAAGCTCCAGAGAATGACCCTGTCTCCACTGTTCCAGAGCTTGGATTATAAATATATATCACCACATCCAGATTTTTATAATGGACATTGGGCATCTAACTGGGATCCTTACAGTAAAGTGTAGGGTATGCACTTTACCATCTAAGCAATATCCCCAGTCCCAGGTTTGAAGAGGTTTGAGAAGTGCCCAGTGCAGCTAGTGTGTCTGGTACCCTTGGGCTTTTGTAGATACAATTCATTGGACATCAGAGTGATAGCCTATGGAAAGCCCTGTAACAATAATTACCACAGATTTGTAGAATATACATCAGTTTAACACAGACTTTCATGCCTATTCTAATACAATCTGAAATCAGGATGAACTTTATGCAAAAAGATGCTCATGACTGAAATCACAAAAACAGAAAATTAACATGTAGGGAATTGAACATTTCCTCAATGGGATATTTGAAGCCATGTAATATGGACTACAAGAAGTGGTTACTGGGAAATTGTGTGTGGCCCACTGATACATTTAAAATATAGACTGGAAAACTGAGTTTACAATATGATCTCAAGAAAACATTTGAAATATGGAATAGACCCCAATATTCAAGATTACTTCTTTGTCTTATTGTCTACATTTTCTACAGCATATAGAATATAGCATTCCTTTCATAAACTAGACAGATATACTTTAAAAACCTAATTTGGGGGAGATGAAATAAGAAGAGTGTGCTCCTTTCTGGACTGGAAAACAAAGGTAGTGTCTGGAAGAATGGAAAGGTTCTTTGTCTTAGCTTGGATGATGGTTATATTGCTGCACAGAGATTAAATTCTACTGTCCTGTGCCAACATCTCACCACAAACATGTTTTGTCTCAATTTTCAGAACCAATATTCTGATCAACCCATTCCTCTCATTCATATGTCACTCCATACTTGCTTTTTTTTTGAGGTTCTTTTTTATTTATTTTATATTAATCACAGATTATGTACTTTGTATCCCAGCCGTAGCCCCCTCCCACATTCCCTCTCTATCCCTCCCATCCCTCCCTCATCTCTTTCCTGCCCCTTTCCAAGTCCACTGATAGGGGAGGTCCTCCTCCCCTACCTCCTAACTCTCCAACCAAGGACCATGTATGGGTATAACCTAGAACCCCTGCTTGAATGTAGCAAATGGTAGCTCAATATCTAAGTGGGTACCCTAGTAAGGGGAACAGGGACTATTTCAGACATGAACACAATGGCTGGCTCTTGACCCCCTCGCCCACAAGGGAGGAGCAGCCTTGCTAGGCCACAGAAGAGGACATACTTGCTTTTTTGTAATATTTGTGAGTAGCACTATGTTTCCATATCATTCCCGGAACCCTTCTTAAATTTCTCGAACCCAGGCTGACGACAGTGTCCTTTGCTTTACAGAAGCTTTTCAGTTTCATGAGGGCCCATTTATTGATTGTTGATCTTAGAGCCTATGCTGTTGGTATTCTGTTCAGAAAGTTGTCTCCTGTGCCAATGAGTTCTAGGCTCTTCCACACTTTTTCTTCTGCTCGATTTAGTGTGTCTGGTTTTATGTTGAGGTCTTTGATTGGACTTTAGTTTTGTGCAGGGTGATAAATATGGATCTATTTGCATTTTTCTGCATGTAGACATCCAGTTAGACCAGCACCAGACTGGGAGAGGATCTTCACCAACCCTATATCTGACAGAGGGCTAATATCCAGACCATATAAAGAACTAAAGAAATTAAAAAGCAACAAATCAGTAATCCAATTAAAAGATGGGGTACAAAGCTAAATAGAGAATTCTCAATAGAGGAATGTCAGAGAAACACTTAAAAAAAATGTTCAACTTCCTTAGCCATCAGGGAGATGCAAATCAAAACATCCCTTAGATTTCACCTTACACCCATCAGAATGGCTAAGATCAAATATTCAAGTGACAATACATGCTGTAGAGGATGTGGAAAAAAGGGAACCCTCCTCCATTGCTGGTGGGAATGTAAACTTGTACAACCACTTTGAAAATCAATCTGGCACTTTCTCAGATAATTAGGAATAGTGCTTCCTCAAGATCTAGCTATACCACTCCTAGGCATATACACAAAATATGTTCAAGTGCACAACAAGGACATTTGTTCAACCATGTTTGTAGCAACTTTATTTGTAATAGACAGAACCTGGAAACAACCTAGATGTCCCTCATTTGAGGGATGGATACAGAAATTGTGATACATTTACACAATGGAATACTACTCAGAAAATTTGCAGTGATGGGATCTAGAAAAGATCATCCTGAGTGAGGTATCCCAGAAGCAGAAAGACATACATGGTATAAACTCACTTATAAGTGGATACTAGACCTATAATATAGGATAAACATACTAAAATCTGTACACCTAAAGAAGCTAAAGAAGGAAGTCCCTGGGTAAGATGATCAATCCTCACTCAGAAAGACAAATGGGATAGACATCGGAAGCAGGAGAAAACAGGGAACTAGACAAGAGCCGACCACAGAGGACCTCTGAAAGACCCTACCCAGCAAGGTATGAAAGCAGATGCTCAGACTCTTAACCAAACTTTGGACAGAGTGCAGAGAATCCTATGAAATAGTGGGACCTGGAGAGGACAAGAGCTCTACAAGGAGAGCAACAGAACTGAAATATCTCAGTCCAGGGGTCTTTTCTGAGATTGATACTCCAACCAAGGACCATTCATGGATATAACCTAGAACCCCTGATCAGATGTAGCCCATGGCAGCTCAGTATCCAAGTGGATTTCCTAGTAAGGGGAACAGGGACTGTCTCTGACATGAACTCAGTGGTGGACTCTTGAACTCCACCCCCCCGCCGAGGGGGGAGCAGCCTTGCCAGGCTACAGAGGAAGAAAATGCAGCCAGTCCTGAAGAGACCTGATAAACTAGGATCAGATGGAAGAGGAGGAGGACCTCCCTATCAGTGGACTTGGAGAGGGCAATGGGAGGAGATGAGGAAGGAGGCTATGGCTGGGATACAAAGTGAGTAAACTATAATTAATATAAAAAATAAAAACTTAATTTAAAAAATATCTCCAACACATATGATAGCAACCTTACCTTTATAAAGAAGCCACTTAACCTATTTTCTACACAGCTGTTCATACATAATCCTTACCCAAAGCCCATATTTAGCTGTTTAACTTGCTGAGTATCCACAAGGACTTAACTTTCTTTTAATATTTTTATCTTCAAAATTTAGGTAGAAAATGAATAGCATCTTTCCCATAGGATTATGTTGTACAGATTAGCATAAGTATATAAAGTACCCGCCAACAGGCAAAAGGCTAACTTTATCTGTGAAAGGATTCCAAGAGGTCATAAATTTTGTCTGTCTTCATTTTAACCTAGATCTTTCAAAGCCCCAGTCAGAATACCTTTTGAAAAAAGATTTATTTATCTTTATTTTATGAATGCTGTGTGAATATTTGCCTGCATGTATATATGTGCAACTCATGCATGTCTGGTGCCTGCAAAGAGAGTAGATTGTTGCGGGCTGCCTGGTGTGCTTGCTGGAAAGCAGACTTGGATCCTATGCACACTTTCTTTAGGGCGACTGCTATCTGCCTTATTAAACCAGAACATTTCCAAAGGTTCAGGTATTATCAGCAGCAATCGGTGGTTTAGTTGCTTACTCATGCAACAAATATTCCCAAAGAACCAAGTGCATGATATCAGCATCTTCTCTTTTTTCTTTAGGTTTTGTCACTAGCATGCACAAAATTCAGCTTCTCCATAAGCCCAAACACATGTATGTACCGCTGCTTGTCAAAGTCAGAGGATAGTCTCAGGTGTCCTTCCTAAGTGTCATCCATTTTTTTGTTTTTTAAGGCAGGGTTGCTGACTTACCCAGCAGACCAGTCTGGCTAGTCTAGAACTCAGGTCCTGGTGCTTGCAAAGTAAACACTGCTCAGACTGTTCAACCTTGCCAGTGTACTAACCCAACTTTCCACACTCCTCCCTTAAAAGTTTTCTCTGGTCACTGAATCCCACTTTTCTCATGACATGGTAGACTGAAAATTTGAGGAGAATTCTCATTCTCTGGAGACAACAGCTTTCGGGACTGGTGGAAAGCAGAGTGCATAACTCTGCAGCTCTCCCGCCGCACAGGCTGGGGAACTCTGAGCTGTGTATGCCATGCTGTCCACCAGCAATATTTTTTTCAAATTCTTTTTTTTAATTAATTACACTTTATTTCCTTTGTATACCCCCCTGTAGGCCCCTCCCTTCTCAACTCCCAGTCCCATCCTCCCTCCCCCTTCTCCACGAATGCTTCTCCCCAAGTCCACTGATAGGGGAGGTCTTCCTCTCCTTCCTTTTGATCCTAGTCTATCAGGTCTCATCAGGAGTGGCTGAACTGTCTTCCTCTGTGGCCTGGTTAGGCTGCTTCTCCCTCAGGGGGAGGTGATAAAAGAGCAGGCCAATCAGTTCATGTCAGAGACAGTCCCTGTTCCCATTACTGTGGAACCAACTTGGACCCTGGACTGTCATGGGCTACATCTGTGCAGGGGTTCTAGGTTATCTCCATGAATTGTCCTTGGTTGGAGTATCAGTCTCAGAAAAGACCCCTGGGCCCAGATTTTTTGTTTTGTTGTTCTCCTTGTGGAGCGTCTGTCCTTTCCAGGTCTTACTATTTCCCACTTCTTTCATAAGCTTCCCTGCACTCTGCCCAAAGGTTGGTCATAAGTCTCAGCATCTGCGTTGATACCTTGCAGGGTAGAGCCTTTCAGATGCTCTCTGTGGCAGGCTCTTGTCCTGTTCCCTGTTTTCTCCTTCTTCTGATGTCCATCCTCTTTGCCTTTCTGGATGGGGATTGAACATTTTAGCCAGCGTCTTCCATCTTGATTAGTTTCTTTAGGTGTACAGATTTTAGTAGATGTACAGAGCTAAACAGAGAATTCTCAATAGAGGAATATCAAATGGACAAAAAACACTTAAAGAAATGCTCAACATCCTGAGTCATCAGGGAAATGCAAATCAAAACAACCCTTAGATTTCACCTTACACCCATCAGAATGGCTAAGATCAAAAACTCAAGTGACAACACATGCTGGAGAGGATGTAGAGAAAGGGGAACCCTCTTCCATTGCTGGTGGGAATGTAAACTTGTACAACCACTCTGGGAATCAATCTCGTGCTTTCTCAGACAATTAGAAATAGCTCTTCCTCAAGACCCAGCTAGACCACTCCTAGGCATTTATCCAAAAGATGCTCAGGTACACGATAAGGACATTTGCTCAACCATGTTTGTAGCAGCTTTATTTGTAATAGCTAGAACCTGGAAACAACCCAGATGCCCCTCAACTGAGGAATGGATATAGAAATTGTGGTACATTTGCACAATGGAATATTACTCAAGAATAAAAAAAAAACCAAGGAAATCATGAAATTTGCACGTAAATGATGGGAACTGGAAGAGATCATCTTGAGTGAGATATCCCAGAAGCAGAAAGACACACAGGGTATATACTCACTCATAACTGCCCTACCTTTTATTGTCTCTCACAAATAGACAATTTGAGCCACTGACTCAAAATATGCTTCATGAAGAAACCATCTAAGACAAGCATGAACATCTGTGAGACACCTTCCTTTATTCAGCTTCCTGGTTAGGGGTGGGAGAGGCCAACCATAAATAAGCATATAAAAAATAAAGGATAATCGTAGGTAATAACAGTTATCCAAAAACCATCAACATGATATGACAATATGATATGATGGAGATTGATTAGGGTGAGTGACTTATTTTAAAATGATTCAGGCAGGCGTGGTATCCATAAGCAGTAACTGTCATATTAGGACTTGGAGAAAAAACAAGAAGACAGTAACACAAAAAGCAAAGGAGCTACTTCTATGAACCTAGAACCCCTGATCAGATGTATTGTGTTGAATTTTTATTGCTATGATAAATACTTGAGAGAACCATTTTAAAGGCAGAAGTATTTATTTTGGCTCATGGTTTCAGACTGCTCAGTCCATAAACTCTAGCTCCATTGTTTCTGGACAGTATACCACAATGGAAGGGAGTAGTAGAGGCAGTGGAGTAGAACCGTTAGCTTCATGGCAAACAAGGAGCAGAACCAGGCAGAAATGAAGGGACCAGGGCAAAATATCATTCCCCCAAATACTGCCAGCAACATACTTCCTATAGCTGGGCTCTACCTTACAAAGTTCCAGGACCTTCCAAAATTAGCATTACCATTTGAGGTCCAAGTTTGCAACACATGAGCCTTTAGAGATATGTTCTACTCAAACAGCACCCCTGGATGTGAACTTGCTCTACATATTCAAGAACTCACAGTGAGAGAGTGTGGCCATATCAGAATGAGTGAGGAGTTTTGAAGGCACAGGCAACTGTCAGGCTTTGGGGGATTTGTAGGCATGCCAAGACATTTGTTTGGGCATAGGAAGATGGAACAGAGGCACTTGCTGACAAAGCCAGAGAACTGGAGTTCAGATCCTCAAGAAGCTATAATTCCAGACCCAGAAGGCAGAGACAGGGGACCCTTGGAGCAGGTAGGCCAGCAGGACTAGCTGTCAGGGAGCTCTGGGTTTTACTGAGAGATCCTGCATCTTAGTTAGGGCTACTGCTGCTGTAATGAAACACCATGACCAAAAGCAATTTGGCAGGGAAGAGTTTTATTTGGCTTGCACACCCTGAATCACAGTCTACTGAAGAACTCAAACTAGGCAGGAGCCTGGAGGCAGGAGCTGATGCAAAGGCCATGGAGGGGTGCCACATAATATCTTACTTCTCATTGCTTGCTTAGACTGATTTATTTTTGTAGGACTCAGGGTCACCAGCCCAGGACAGCACCACCCACAGTAGGCAGGCTTGACCCTAACACATCAATCACTAATAAGGCAAGCTTGCCTATAGCCTGATCTTATAGAGGTATTTTCTCAAAGAAACCTCCTCTTTTTAGATGACTGACGCTTCTGTTAGGTTAACATAAAACTAGCCACCATATCTTGCCTCACTAAGTAATGTGGAAAATAATTCATAGATGATTCCTCCTATCTACCTTGGATCTCCACCTGTATGTGCACATGCACCCACACAGGTGTATTCACACAAAATTGCACATCACACACACACACACACACACACACACACACACACACACACACACACACACACACACCACCACCACCGAAAAGAAATTTGGAGCCCTAGACAGCTAGTGAGTTTGTTTGAGGGAGGTCTTTGTTCTTTGCATGAATTAGCCTCGCATAGAAGTTGCTGCTTTCATTTTTCTGGCTAAGGTCTTGGTGTTTGAATCTATTCACATGGCTTCAGGGTGGAAGGCAAAGGCAAAGGGCATGGGGAGGTTTCTTCTGAAAAGCAGTATGTCAGAAGACACTGTAGGGATCCTTTGTTTCATCAAGTTAGTTTTCCCCTTGATTCTCCAATACCTCTAATTCTGGGTGTCACCAGGAAATAGGTATGCTGCAGCTTCGTGACAGCCTTTTCCAGTGTCTATGGCAACCTGGGGCTGGGGCCATTTTTCCTTCATCAAAAGAATGGACTTGCTTCCAGAAGATAAGTAAACCCCATTGTTGCTCTGAACTCTTACAGGAAAAGCATGTACAAGGGTAATAAAGATACTGCTGAATGCTGCTAACGATATTGCATGAAATAACACGAATTAAGCAACCATTTCTCTGCAGCCTAATTATAGATGCTTCTGGATGAAAACGAGAGAGTGAGCTTTGAGCTGGGGCCTCCCTTCTGATTCCAGCCACTATTTTTGACGGTGGCGATAATGGTACTGATAGTGTGTGTGCGTGTGTGTGTGTGTGTGTGTGTGTGTGTGTTGGGTGTGTGCCCACACACATTGTCTGACAACTATGCAACCAACTAGTCTCCAAGTTTGTGAATTAGAACCACTCGTCTGTGTTCCTGAGAGGAGCAATGCACCTAAACAGAGCAGAGCAGGCGGGGAAGGAACACTGTTGGGTTCCCCTGCCTTAGATCCTGTGGGTGAGGCTCTTCTTCCTTACCCATTCCGTGGACGGGGTTGTCTTTCCACAAGAAGGATGAGCACATCACTTAACAGCACAGAAAGCTTTAGGGGCTTTAGGTGGACTCTGAGCTAAAGCCTGTAACTCCCAACTTACACTTTAGATCTTACTCTATTTCTGGTTCCTTCTGTGCTCCGCACTGTGGGGTTTTGGAGTGTTTGCTTGATCAGTCCCATACTCTTGTCTTATTCTACCTCCTCTTAAAGAATGCGAGCTTAGCTTCCTCAAGAGTGCCCTTGGGTATAAAGCACCCTAGGCTCCCTAGGCAAAACGTTAGGTTTGAACAGCAAAGGCTCATGTCTTTGCTGTGTGTCGTCAGCAGGTGGCACTGTTTTGAGATGTCTGGAAAGTAGGAGGGTGGGCAGGACCCAGTTGGAAGGTCAACTGCAGCAGGGAGGTGTGTGTGTGAGGAGGATGTCTAGAGTACCTTGACCTTGCCCCCTTCCTGCCTCACTCTTTCCCATCTACGGCACTGTGTAGCTCTGTTTTGCAATGCCATCTTTTCCATGGTGCTAAAATGCATTTTATTCCCCCATTGAATTGTGGGCTGAGCCAAAGTGGAAGAAGTAAATTCACCAAGCCATACAGTAACGTACAGAGATGGGTTGATTTTGTCTCTGACTGCATTCAATGGCCTGACTTTATCAGACAACGGCATGATAGCAAGCTTCATGTAAAGCAGAATTGGAAGCACGTTGGTTCCCCGACTCTTAAGATCCTGGAAAAGCCTGGTCTGGCCTGCTGGAGAATGCGAGACACGTGGAGAAGATCTCATTTGTCCCAGCTAGGTCATTCTAGACCAGCCAGCTCCTAGGCAAATTCAAGTGGATTATGGACAACCGAGTCCTACAACTGCCCAGGACTGACCAAGTCAGGCACAGCGCGTGGCCAGCGCTGCTTTCCCATACTGCGTTTAATGAAGTTTGGTTTGCGCCAACTAGTTGTGATGTAGGGCACACACCAGGGGATGTTTAGGTCTGGCTAGTAGTTGTCTGTCAAGGAGCAGCATAAACGGGAGCTCGCTTGCAGTAAAGACTAACGGGCAGGGGAAAAAAGGTGGTGTGTAGATTCACCACAGTTATCTCCTTATTTCTTTCCAGTAGAGATGAGCAGTCTAAGTTTATCTAGACTCGTCACTTAGTCAAAGAAACACCTCCTTTTTCAAGCAGTGAGAGGCAAGAAGCTGACCACTTTTGTGCGATCCTTTTGAGGGGACAAGAGAGTCCTTTTGCATGGGTTGCCTGTAATACGAGAGAGAAAGGGGATGGCTCCCCCTACAGGACACATCTAAGCAGCCAAGCACAGTCACAAAAGGTTGCCCTTTACAGAATCTCTATTCTGTTTCCCCTTAAGAATGTGCTTGTCTGAGCAAGTGAAAATGAAGCTGTAGTCATGTGACTTGCTAAGGAGGGGATGGGTAAATGCAAGAAGAAACAGAAGTAATAGACACTAGCCAAGTAAAAGAAAGGCATTTGCCTTCACATTCCTGGCTCTTCCAAGTATTAAATATTTATAAAAATATATAAAGAAATCTATTGTCTTAAAAGTTAATTAAAAACTAAGTACTAAACAAAATATAGGAAATCTAAGGAGTACTTGGTACATGCCTTTGATCCTTTGATCTCAGATAACTGCCATTTTTACCTTCTTTCCACAGAAAGAAATTGGCTCAAAATCACACATTAAAGTGATGGAATTGGGATTCAAATCCAGTCTTGTGCTGATACTCATGTTTCACTTGGATTGAAAGAAGCTATGGGAAATTTTGCACCTCAGTATACAGCATTAAGTAGTTGACATCCATCAGTGGCAATGGACAGAGGAAAAAATGTCCTTCTTTCTAACCTTTCTTGAACCTTCCATACTGGAGCTGCTCCTGCCTCTAAGCATATAGGCATATATACGTCTTCATTATAGCACCTGAATTCTACCTGGTTTTTTTCATCATACCATTGCCATGTCAGAGACACGTTCAGCTTCCCCTGTTTTATTCCGTTTTATTATTGTTGTTGTATGTGTGATGCATGCATGTGTAGTGTGAGATTGCACATGCTCCTAACCTGTGGGGAGATTTAAGGCTAACTCTCAGGACTTAGTTCTAGACTCCCCCACTTGCGGATGCAGGGTCTCTTGTTTCTATCATGCTGCATATTGCAGGCTAGCTGGGCCGCAGGTGTCCAGCCTCCTTTCTCTGCCTCTCATGTCATGACAGTGGTACTCCAGGACTGCCTGCAAGGCATCAGGCTTGTGAGGCAAGAACTTTGTGTCCACTGAACCCCTTGGCCAGCTCCAGCTTTCCCTGTTTATCTTCTACCCACATCACGTTCCTATTCTCCTAATTCAGCCCATTTGACTTTTTTTTACAGCAGGATATTTTCAAGTAGCTGAAACTACATAATAATATTTTATAATCCATTTCTCTCTCTCTCTCTCTCTCTCTCTCTCTCTCTCTCTCTCTCTCTCTCTCTGTGTGTGTGTGTGTGTGTGTGTGTGTGTGTGTGTGTGTAGGTATGTATCTAACTGTAGAGATTCCTTTTTCATGGAAAGAGTCCCATTCTATTCAGTATTTTTTGTTACCTCCTACACCAGCTTTTGTCTGAATTCATATTTATATTCTAGTAAATGAAAGAAAAACTTACGTCTTTGTTGTCTTTAGTCATTCTCTCTGACTTTATAGTCCCTCAAAGGGGACTAACCCTTACTTCTGTAGTAAACAAAGTCAGGTCCTACTCTGTCCTTCATCTCCTGACTTCCAGTGTGGCTCTAGCGCATGGGTGAGTGTGAGACTGCACATGCTCCTAACCTGTGTGGAGAGTCAAGGCTAACTCTCAGGAGTTAGTTCTAGACTCCCCCCATGTGGATGCAGGGTCTCTTGTTATTGTTTCTATCATGCTGTGTATTGCATGATATCGCATATTGTTTACCGAGATTTAAATAGGAACCGATAAAATGGAATCTACAAATCTGCTATAAACGTGTGTAGCTGATGAGAGAGGTGAGTAGGAATATTGATTGCCACAGCCAACAGCATGTTTAGGAAGCAGCTGCCTCATCACGGCTGAACAGCATTGTACACATGAAAACTAAGAGTCATGCTCACTCAACTCTTTGTAAAGTGCTTTCACACGTTAAGATGAGGCCAGGTCGCTTTCTTAGACAATTAGGAATAGTGATTCCTCAAGACCCAGCTATACCACTCTTAGGCATATATCCAAAAGATGCTCAAGTACACAACAAGGACATTTGCTCAACTATGTTTGTGGCTTCTTTATTTGTAATAGCCAGAACCTGGAAACAACCCAGATGTCCCT
>CM053757.1:9706720-9749945 GCA_028658305.1 Pachyuromys duprasi | reverse complement strand
TAGATAAATGAATACATATATAAATATATTCTTTCTATAAGTGCTGATCCTCCAGAGAACCCTGATTAATACACATCTCTTCAAGTTATTAGTCAAGGAGGTATCAGAGATGGCAAAACAACACAGGCTATTGCCCTTGCTCTTTGTTGCCCACCATAACTATATGTAAGTCCCTATTACTGCAGACCTAACACACTTTGGATGCAACACACGGAGAAATCTATCTTAAACTGATGGGAAAATTTTCCCTGCTGGCTAGCTTTCATGATGCTGGAAGGTGTTTTGTAGCCTGCTGGGAGAGAAAGGTCTTTTCCAGCACTGGACCCTGCATGCTACAATACTGACCTGCCAGGCAAGATGTGCCCACTGGTGCTACAGCTGCATGACTGTTTATGGAGTAAACAACCACTCTCTTGATTGGATTTGAGGTCTGTTCCATGAGAGAGAATTTGTGCCTGGTACTTTAAACATGGCCCAAACCATGGCTAAAAAAAGTCATAGGGCCTAAGGTACTTCTTAATATTGGTTTTTCTTTAATGTTCATGTTTTCAAGCTGCTGCCTTCTAAATATTTAAATTAATATCCACAAAGCTCCAAGCCGTGGCCAAGGAAGGCCAGAGACAGGATTGCAGTAGGTAGTGGTTAATGCAGAGACTTATCACTGTTCATAGTGTAAAAAATAAGAGATGGACATATGGATCAGCCCCTCCTTACCCAGGCTTAGGGAAGCTTGTGAAAGAAGAGGCGAACGAATGTCAGAGTTAGATAATAGAGAGGAGGGCTGTGAGATTCTGCCTTCTGGACATGGCACCAGTTTTGCACACACGAACGTGGCATCTGTTATTACTCGCACAAAATAAAGCCTATTAAAAATTCTTGTGGAGTGGAGAGGGGCTCTCAGGTCTCCTCGCTGAAGACTGATTGGTCGTTGATGGTTGCTGGGGAGAAAGTCACTCTTCTTCGCAGGTGTGGCCACTGATAAGCTGCTATTCCCCAGTGAGTGAGCTCCTACTCCTACCCATATGGGAAGCAGTAATTAGATCCAGTGGGTTAAAAAACAAATAAGTAGGCAAGTGTGGCAGTGCACACTTCAATCCCAGCATTTAGAAGGAGAGGCAGGTGGAGCTATATGAGTTCGGGGTAATTCAGGGCAGCATAGTGAGACCCTGCCTCAAGGGAACGAAAGAGAGAAGGGGCAGAGGGGAGGAAGGAAGACAGGAAGTTGGGAGGGAGTATGAGAAAAGTTGAGAAGAATAGTGATTTCAAAAGATATTTCTCTTCAAAAATATTAATATTATAACATCACTGCCCCATATCCCCCATTTTCAAACACTCCTGCTTCGCCTTTCAAGTCACATATATACAAATGATAAATGTACATATTCCAGGATTGATGTATGAGAAGGGTACTTTCCATTCACAGTTACATTCTGGCAGTGAGCCATACAATATCAAATAAATAAGTACAATAAATGTATAAGTATGAAAAGATCTGTTTATTTAGAGTCCTGTTACTGGAGAAGCGTCTGAGAAGTAGCCATCTAAGGCAAAATATTAATGACAGGAAGAGAACTACTAGGAAGAAATCAAGACATTCATATTACAGTTGACACAAGAGTTATGAATGGACAAAACATGGCAAGTTCAACAGAGCAGAGAGGCCAGAGAATCAGATGACTTGAAGAAGACTTGAAGCTGCGGCTGTCAGCAGTGGGTCTGGATAAGCCACGGTCGTTGGTCTTATTTCATTCCAAATGAAATGGCAAATTATTGAAAGGTTTTAAGCAATTGAGTGCTGAGTCACTATACATAACACACACACATATACAGACCTCCCAACCCACACACCATGTACACAACTACACCACAAATCACACACGCACACATACATACCACACACATATCACTCAACCTAAACATCGTGTATACATACTACAGCACAAATCACACACCCCCACCCCCCAACACACAATACACACACACACACAGAGTCTTGCTATGTTCTTCATGAATTAGCAATGTAAACTGGCTGGGTTTGAACTTGCAATCATGCTGCCTTAGACTCTCAAATACTGTGATTATATGCACTTATTCTCACGTTTTTCTTTAAAAGGTACTTTATATCTTCCCAAACCTATCTAGTCAAACAGACTATGGTGGGAGGGTGTGTGTATGTGTGTAAGTGTGAAATTAGTAATTCAACATATTAGGAAGCTCTGTAATACTACAGAGAATGGGAAGCTTGGGCTTGGATGAGAAGATGGGAAGGTACAGACAATTTGAACTGTGCTGGGAAAGTTTTTAGACCTTACATAGAATTAGCAAGGATGTAAGAGTAATGAATCAAAATTCATCTTGAAGTTTGAGGTAATGGATTACCAGCTTCACTTCATGTATAGCAAAAATCAGGATGCCTGTAAGGAGGGCTTACACATCAGTAGACAGTGGATGTGAGAGAGTGTGAAGTTTACCACAGGTCACCTAGCCAGTCCATGGCATGCATTGGTCATGTGTTTATTTATTCATTCCACAAATGTAGGTAGAAGAGAATGTCAGGTAGAAGAGAAATAAGAGAGATCAAGACAGTCCTGGACCCTGGTAGAATTTAGAGTGTAGAACAGAAATAATCCATTCTCCCATGGTCACACACAGAGAAAAGTTCAATACATTTTGAAAGCTGTGAAAGCAATCGGGATTCTAGTCTGTGTCCACCAAAGCTCATGTTACAGCTCTGTAAAGGCTGCCTACCCTTTCCAGGCTTTGAAGAGAGAGCTGGGAGTTAGGACAATGCAGATCCCTGTCAGCTTTAGTGTACATGGTCTTTTGTTTAGGTTCTGGCCACTCTGCTACATGCACCTCTAGTCTTTCTTTTCATGTTTCTGCTCACCTGCTCTGTTGGTGGCCACTGTGGGAGTCTCAGCCAGAGCTTACTGAATCCCTTCTATGCATCATGCACTGCAATGGTTACCAAAAAGCAAAGACGATGCATTTCTGTGATGGCATGTGTGTTTAAACACTCTGCCCAGGCGGTGGTGCAGTACTCTGCTTGTAGATCTATGGGGCTGTGGCCTGACTAGTGGCAGCAGGTCACCAAGGGTGGCCCTTATTGCTAAGGCCTGTTCGCTTCCTGCTATCTGACCCCTGCTTTCTGATCTGCTGGGATGTGAACAAGCCATGCTCCATGTTTCCGCTGCCATGCATTCCAACACATTTTCCCACCACAATGACTATTCCCTCTGAAACATGAAATCATGATTTAAAAAGCATCTCTGCTCTAATTTGCCTCCCGCAGGCATTTCTGCCACAGTGATGAGAAGGTTAATATATTCTTTCCATTACCCAGAAGGCAACAGTCTAGCTGGAAAACAGACTAGTAAGCAGCTATGTCAGTGCAGTATAACTAGTGTCATGACAGAGAAAAGCATAGAAAGTTGCCTCGTGGCAACTCTTATAAAGGAAAACATTTGATTGGGGCTGGCCTACAGTTCAGAGGGTAAGACCATCATCACGGTGGGAGGCATGGCAGCATGCAAACAGACATGTTTCTTGAGAAGTAGCTTAGAGTTCTACATCCAGCTCTCAGGCAGCAGGAAGAGAGAGAGTGACTTTGGGCCTGGCTGGAGCATCTGAGACCTCAAAGCTCACCCCAAAGCTCCTCCAACAAGGCCACACCTACTCCAACAAGGTCATGCCTCTTAATAGCACCCTATGGATCTATGGGAGCCATTTTAATTCAAACCACCATACCCAGGGTGGCCTCAAAGTCACTGAGAATGGCCTTGAACTTTTGATTCTCCTGCCTCCATTGCCTAGATGTTAAGGTTAAGTATATGTGCCCTCTTGCCTAGTTTATTCAGTGCTGGGCATGGAGTCAATTGCATGATAGGTCAATTCTCCTAACTAAGTTACATTCCCAGCTCCACAAGAAAGAAGTCTAAGGCATGAAGAACAGAGAAAACTAAGATTGCATCCTCTATTAATAACAAGGGATTGTGGTTAAAATCTGAGGATTATACAGTGTCATCACACAGAAGGAGAGATGCCCTAGTTTTCTGCCTTTAGCTGTCACTTCCAGTTCCTTCTGCGAACTGCTAGATCTTCGTCATTCTCACTCTCTTGAGTGTGGCAGATACTTGGTTCTCTTACACAGGGATCAAAGAGCGCAAGATACCCAAAGCCATCTGTGGCATCAAGACTGTTCGCTGGTCCTTGTTTCCACACAGCATCTTGGGATTCTCAGTGCATCTGTCTCCTGGCAGTTCACCAGACTATCCCCAGCCCACTTTATTCACTGCTGTTTCTAATGGCACAGGGGGAAACATTCTAAAAATTTGCCAGTTTTAAAATACTGTTTTTGATTGGAAAATAATGGTCATGTACATTTCTGGGGAACAGTTGATATACACAATAGTTACATTGATATAATTAACATGTCCATCACTATTATCTGCCATCCTTCCCCAGTATCTCTGCTCTCTTTCTGCCACACCATGTCATGCATGTCCTGGAGGAAAACATGTCTGACTCTCCCAGGGAAGCTGGTATGGCTCTCCTTTATAGACAGACAGATGCAGAAGGGTAAGCATGAAACAAGGGAGCCAGGAACAAGAGCACTCTGTCATCACAGTGATCTCTTTCTAGCTGAGCAATGGTATGTGCATCCAAGTCCTGCACACCAGTCCTTGGCAGCAGAAACTCAGAAGGCAGTGGAAGGGTTGTAGACAAGATAAAACACATATTTAATTGCTTAAGGAGGGTCAGAAACAATTCTCTATTCGGCTTTGTCAAGCTAATTACTTGGAAAAGAATGTGCTCAGCCCATAAACAAGAGTCTGTTTTCTATAAGCAGTTAGGAAATGACCTTAATCTTATTTACTTAAACACTTTTCCCACCACAATGCTCAGAAGTCATCAACATTGGGGCCGAGTAACTGCAAAGCTGTTGCAAACCTTTAAACTGTTGTGATGAAAACCTCACCTTCCTCTCTACAGTGTTATTTCTCTTTGTGCCCCTGAACATTCATTCCCAAAAGTGCAGTAATGAAAGCATCAGGCTGGATCACCAAGGATGCTGGGAAAGGTTCAGCCACTGTTCACCACAGCCTCCCGTTCGTTCCTCTGCTAATGCTGCACATGCTGTCACTTGATTAATGGCTTGTGTGTCTTCCCTGCACTGGCCAGTAAACACTGTGTGGCCCAGTGTGTGTCCAGCAAGGCAACCTCTGTGCCTGTATCATGGGTTGCATAGATTGTACTGAGAAAATCATAGATGAATAAATCAATGACGAATGGATGCTTTTCTGAAAAATAAAGAGTGTGTCAGAGGTCATAGCTGGAGTGATAATGAGTTGCAAATGTACACAGTAAACACTAAGAACAGGCGTTGCCTTGGTTCAATTTTTCTATAAAATTGAATGCCAAGTTTGAAATGGAAATGAATCAAGAAATGTGAGATTCTCCAATTCTCTTCATGTTGATTAAATAACCAGGGCCAATATTTATTAAGCACATATCACCTGCCAAGCCATGTGACACCGAGCTCACATGCATCCTGCTGTTTGTAACTTGAGCCATATGCCTCCACTGGCTCTCCAATCTGTTATTCACTTCTGACCATCTAGCCTGGTCTGGCCTTCTCGCCTGAGTGGTGTGTATCTTCTTGGATGGATTCAGTGAGTAGAAGGTACTAATGGAAGGCAGAGGGAAAGATGACAGTAAGAGTTTCTCTTTGGTCTACAGGCTCCTCTATGCCAAGTCACCATGGGGGAGATGGCTGCATTCATTCTCCTGCTGAAGATTACCTGTGACCAGCAATCCAAATATCTGCTCTCTACAGGTGTCATGAACTACCTTATTCCCTTTCTTGAGGCTTGCAGTTGACACCAGCTCTTCCTGTCATGTCACAGGGTCATTTATCTGCCTTCTGGGTTTATTCTGTTTTCTTTTAGGCATTTGGTTTGTTTTTCTTGAGACTAGGTTTCACATAGCCCAAGGTATCCTCAGACTTGCTCTGTAACTAAGCTTGACCTTCAGTTGCTGATCTCTCTGCCTTCCTTCAGGATGATGGGGTCATAGGCATGCACCACCACACCCAGTTCATGCAGCACCCATGTTAGAGCCCAGGGCCTCACTCATGCAGACAGGAACTGTATCAACTTAGCTTCATTCTCAGCCCACCTGTCTCTTCTTCATGCTCTGCTCCCAGCAATTCCCCAGCACAGGACACTCATATTTATATTTTAAGTGGAAAACATTATGTCTCTGAGAAGCAAAAACACTTCAAGGTCACATCATCAGTAGCAGCAGATCCTCAATCTGTCTAACTCTAGTGCCAACACACCGGTTGTGCTATGTCCATAAGAAGATATATGGGGAGAACTAGTTCTTCAAGATCAGCAGTGACTCACAGGAAAACCAAATGGAAGAATGTCTAGTAGAGGCAAGAGCAAAATTCTCCTTTCACAACTCTGCGTCCACAGATGGGCACTCAGTATTTGGCTTTGTGGGATGGCGGTGGTTCACAGAAAGTTCAAACCCCATCGCTGACACAGGTGGGTGAAGAAGTATCATAGTCTTTGGTTCCTCCAAATGCCTGCTACAAGATCGCAGATGCATGGGGGTGTGAACAAGAGAGCCTGGAGTGGGTTTGCTCTTGGATAGAGCCTATAAATATGCATGCTGGGTATCATGACTCACCTTGGAATGGTTCGGTTGGTTTTCTGTTTGGGGGGGGTGCTTTGTTTTTCATTTTTAAGGGATGATTTGATTGACTCAGACTTGTTGGCAAGTACCTCTGAGATCAAAGTAGAACCAAACAATTTACAGAAGTTGGAAGGAAACAAGATATTGGCTGCCCAACTTTATTCTGAAAACTTTTTCTAAGTTTGAAAAGACTCTACTATACCAGGAATGGGGGAAAATGTCATAAATTAGCTTGGTTAAGAATGATAAGGATTTGGGATATTAGAACTTGATTTCACAATTTATTACAACAGCAGCTTTGTTCAAGTCCTTTCACTTAATCTCATATCAACAAAATAGAGATCATAGCTTAATGAGACATGTACATAAAGTACCTAGAGAGGACAAAAACCCTGTGCATAGCTGTTGTGTTTTCCTCTTATAGTGCTTTAGCCCATTACCAAATCTTACAGCCAAATCTCAGGGGTCAGCAATTGTCAATTGGTAAATGATGCCTCTTTAGTGTTGCAGGGGGCCTCTGATGACAGGCTATAAGCTAAATTTTGCTCCAGTAACAATATGAAGCCATCTGTTACTGCATATTTTACATCAAAAACTGAGTTTCTGCCTAAATATCCATCACCATTCCAGTCTACTCCACCCAGTAGTTTATCCCAGAAGCAATAGGTGACCCATTGATGGACATCTGAGCAAGACAGAGACTTCTCTGAGGTGTAGGTATCTGGAACTTAGAGGTCCATTGGTATTATGATCTACTAAGACGTAGAGTATGGGTGGTATCTCTGTCTCCTTTAACCAGAGAAGTGAAGACCATGGACTAGGTAAGAGCTTTAAAGGAAAACCATCCATGGATGGTGCTGAGTGAGAGAAATGAAAAGTTTAAATTAGATGAAAGCCCAGATATGGATTAGTTTGTCTCTCCAAGAGCCACCAAGGCCGCCCATTTTCTGAAACTCCATGTATCACTTACAAGCAAGAAATCCGTCTGGCACTATTTCAGGAAGTTAGGAATAGTGCTACCTCCAGATCCAGCTATACCATTCTTAGGAATATATCCAAAAGATGCTCAAGTATACAACAAGGACATTTGCTCAACCATGTTTGTAGCTGCTTTATTTGTAATAGCCAGAATTTGGAAACAAGCCATATGTCCCTCAACTAAGGAAAGGATACAGAAATTGTGGTACATTTACACAATGGAATATTACTCAGCAATTAAAAACAAGGAAATCATGAAATTTGCAAGCAAATGGTGGGAACTAGAAAAGATCATCCTGAGTGAGCTATCCCAGAAGCAGAAAGGCACACACTTACTTATAAGTGGATATTAGATATATAACATAGGATAAACATACTAAAATCTGTATGCCTGAAGAAGCTAAGCAAGAAGGAGAACCCTGAGTAAGATGCTCAATCCTCATTCAGAAAGGCAAATGGTAAGGATGTTGTTAGAGGGAAAAAACAGAGAACAAGACAGGAGCCTACCACAGAGGGCTCAGGGTATCAAAGCAGATACTTAGACTCATAGCCAAATTGTGGGCAGAGTACAGGGAATCTTATGAAAAAAGGGGAAGATAGAAAGATCTGAAGTGGACAGGAGCCCCACAAGGAGAGCAACAGAACCAAAAAATCTGGGCACAGGGGTCTTTTCTGAGACTGATACTCCAACCAAGGACCATTCATGGAGATAACCTAGAACCTCTGCACAGATATGGCCCATGGCAGCTCAGTCTCCAAATGCATTCCCTAGCAAGGGGAACAGGCACTGTCTCTGACATGAACTCAGTGGATGGCTCTTTGATCACCTCCCCCTGAGTGGGAGCAGCCTTATCAGGCCACAGAGGAAGATAATGCAGCCTGTTCTGATGAGACCTGATAGGCTAGGGTAAGAGGAAAGGGAATGAGGACCTCCCCCACCAGTGGACTTGGGGAGGGGTATGGGAGGAGTTGAGGGAGGGAAGGCTTAATTGGGAGGGGATGAGAGAGGAGGTTATAGCTCGGATAAAAAGTGAATAAACTGTCATTAATAAAAACTAAAAAAGAAAAAAGGAGTCAACGCTCAGATAATAAATTATCTATCCTCTTAAATTTATTTTGAAATATTTTTAGATTGCTGGCAACTTATTTCTGTTCCACATTATTTTCTGTTTTGATTTTGCCCATTTACAAAGTGTGAGGAATAATTCTTTTAGAAAAAAAAAATCTTTTCAAAAGCAAATTATGCTCTCTTGTCCAAAGCCTGGCATGTGAAGATTCTCTATTCCAAACCTGCAGTGTTTCTCTCTGCACTAAGCATCTGACTAGGAAGGTGTTCTCCGTCTTCCTGGCCCCCCTTCTGAATGAGTGGTTTCCACCTTCTTCCTAGTCACACTGTGTGTTTTTGAGCTGATCCAGTTTTGGGGGAGAGATGAAGTTATTTGTGGGATGGAAGATAGTTTGGAATCCGGGAGGGGAATCGCTTCAAAGCAACTGATCTCACTCAATAAAAACAAAATAAACTAAGATCAAATTCGGATATGGCTCCTGTACCATGTAAGCAAAGTATAGGACACATTCAAGCTATCCTACCTGATACCCTGGAATGTTTGGGAACCAAGGAAGCATATTATCTGGTAAACTTGACTGCCACAAATTGGCATTCTTTTCCTTTCTTCCTGGCTCAAACCCCTTCTGGTTTTATCACCCCACACTTTTCTCTCTGTATTAAATCTACATACCCAAAAGAGTTCCCATACACCAAAAATGTATGAAAATGAATTATTTCTAATTTCATATCAAAGAATTTGAACTATATATTTGAGGACAAACTTTTGAAACCTTATGACAGACTGTACTGGGCTTACTGTGTGACCTTAGGTCTCAGAATTAATATAAGTACTTAATTTTTCTCTATTTTCTCTATTTTCTGGGAAACTTAGAACCTCTGCACAGAAGTAGCCCAAGGCAGCTCAGTATCCAAGAGGGCTCCCCAATAATAGGACCAGGAACTATCTCTGACATGAACTCATAGGCTGGCTCTTGGATCACCTCCACCTGAGGGGGGAGCAACCTTGCCAGGCCACAGAGGAAGACAAAGAAGCCAGTCCTGATGAGACCTGGTAGACTATGGTCAGATGGAAGGGGAGAAAGACCTCCCCTTCATTGGACTGGGGGAGGGGTATAGGAGAAGAGGGTGGGGGTGGGATTGGGAGGGGATGGGGGACTGGGCTACAGCTAGGATAAATAAACTGTAAGTTTATAAAATAAGTTTAAAAACTGTAAGTAATAAAATAAAAAAGTAAAAAAAAAAGATTTCTTTTCTTCTACAGCTAATATTGATTCTTTCTGGAGTGAGCCTTTACACACAAGAGAAGTCAGCACAGACACAAGACATGTGAACCTCCAATAACCTAGTAGTGTGTCTACACTACTACACCCCAGCCCACAGAGAAGATACCATACTTAAAGAATGAAGCTACAATGTCAGCTAACAATTCTAAAGCATATACCATTCAAGTTTTAAACTACAATTGTTATTATACAGGTAAGAACAAAACTGTAAAGAGGTTGCATGGCTTCCCTGAGGTCACACTTAGAGCAGAAGCAGAACTCAAACCCAGGTCATGACTTCATTAACATCTACTGGCCACTTTCATTATTGCTCTGCTTGGCATTCAGGACATAAAAGCAATGGCTAGTCTGTAATGCTCTCAGTGAGTCTGTATGATAAAAGAGGAGGCCAAGAAAATAAAGCAACAATTACAGCATAATAGTTAGTACTCATTTTAAATTATTTATTAAGAGTATGCCGTTAGTTGTGTTGAAATTGTTTGTATTTATATACTATTATATGTATGTATATTAAGAATTCTTATGTAGTCCCCCATGAATGTTATGAGAGAGTTGACATTACTAATAGAGAAACTTAACTAAAAGATCAAGTCACTTTCTGAGGTGACAGGTCAAAAAATGGCCCAAACAGGATTGGACCATCTCAGGTCAAGTGCAAGTTCTGAATGTTTACCCACATTAACTCTAGTGTATGAATGATTTGAGGATGCTGGAGACTTTGGCTAGACCAAATGAACTTGACAATATTCAACTACTGTGATTTACAAAATGACCATTGTATTTGGTGGAAATATGGCAGGTACAGAGATGGAAGATGAGTGGATATTCTTCAAGTTAGTTTGATGAGGAGGCAGTGCCTGTTTCATTTTTTCTGAAGGGGGGTTTCTTCTGAAAAGAAGCCCCAGAAGCAGAAGAGGCTTCATATGTACAGAGGAGCATAGATGAGCATTATACAGTCAATTGTTTTGATTGGCTTGGTTTCACAAGTACAGAGGAGCAAGGACAAGCATTAAACAAGCAATCCTTCATATTGGATCTTTAGGTATTTGCAGGCTCATGATGCTATAAGAAGTCAGAACCTGAAGGCCTTTGGAGTAAACATAACTTGAACTTTTCATCTGGAAACTGCAGACTCTCGAGATTCCCCACTCAACTCTTTTCCTGGTACAATACACCTAATGGTTTATTAAAGCTGTTTGGGCCTACTGTGCCTTCATTCCTCTGTAGAACAGCAGACAAAACACTTAAAACTACAGATGACTCTGAGCAGCTCATAGACTGCACAACACTACATTGAGGGAACAATCATATTAGACTGTCCAATGAGTTTACACAGGATAACTCATTCCAAACAAAGACAATGTCTTTTTGAATTATTTGTAAAGGGGAATGAAGTATTTTTAACTTACCTTTAATTAT
Organism: Pachyuromys duprasi; assembly: GCA_028658305.1. Lineage (NCBI taxonomy): Eukaryota > Metazoa > Chordata > Mammalia > Rodentia > Muridae > Pachyuromys > Pachyuromys duprasi. Next base: position 9,738,494 of record CM053757.1, on the reverse strand, counting down.
GAACTCTCTTTTAAAGTTTAGCAATGAACACAACCTTAAAATAACAAAGGCTACATTCCTGCCAGGTCTTTACTCTAATTCAGGTTCAATATATTTATTGTAAGCACAAATTATTTGTCAAACACTTTCATTTGATAAGTTTGTAAATCTTCAGAACAATGCCCAAAGTAGTTGAATGCCCTCTACTTCATATATAAGGAAACAGGGACAGGTACATTGTAATCTTCATTAAAAAATAGTGAAGATTTGACTTTTTTTTTAGTGGTAATATTTGTTAAGCTACTTAAATACATGTTAATAATGATTTTCTGTATATTGACATTTTAATCACATGATAATCAAAACTGAAATTAAGAGACCATTGATGTAAGTCCATGTTTATAATAACTTGTGGTTTTAAGACATAACAAAAAAACAGACTAGAATTTTATTTTTATTTATGATTTAATTTTACTATTGTTTTCTTTTTAAATATGATTTTAGTTGAAATAGAATTATATCAATTCTCTTCCCTTCCTTTCCACTAGCTCCTCCCAACCATTCTCCCTCAACTCTCTTCCATGATCCCCCACTCTCCAGTTGATGGCCTCTTTTTCTTCTGTTCTTATGGTTACATACATATTTGTGCATGTGTGCATGTATGCACAATTACATATAAATACAAACTGATGAGTCCATTTTGTTGCTGTTGTGTATATGATTTCAAGGCTGAACACTATAAATTGAACAACCGGTTGTGTACTCATTCCTAGAAGAGACTAAATCTCCCTCTTACAGAAATCATTAGTTGTCTGTAGTTCTTTGTGTAGCATTGGGACTCCAAGGAAACCTCCCTTCCTTTCATATAGACATGTCCATTGATTTCACCCTGTTCAGCTCTTTCTTATGCAGGCATTTCCAGGAGAGACTGTTTCATGGCAGACTTCATGGGATTCCGGCTTTGAAAATCTTTCTCGCCCCTCTTCCATGGTGTTCCCTGAGCCATAGATGAGTAAACTGTGATATAGATATCTCTTTTATGGCTGGGGTCCTTGTGATCTGTTGGTTTCTGCATTGTGTCCAGTTGTGGTTTTCTAAAAACAAAAATCAAAACAAAAAAATGAATATTGATTATTATATAAATCTTGTATACAAATCACAATGATTTTTGTGTAATATCTAAAAGAAACAAACAACATAAATACTAATCAACAGACAATAGATAAACACCTTACAATGGGGAAGCATTACATACACACTAAATGAGTATCAAAACAATTATTACAGTTTTTTTTAATAGGTAAAATATTGTTTGATTCTATTTTTGCATAATTATAGGGAAAACAAACACAGTTATTGAGAAAACAAAGCACATCTGGGCATTGTGAAATATGGAAGGATGAACACTTATAAATAAGCATTGAAGAAAATGTTGAATGATGCATGCTCATTACCATGAGTGTCTGGATTTTTTTCATAAGTTCACACATCTTAAAATTTTCAAATTATATACTTTAAACAGTTTTATATGACAATTTTATCTCAATAAAACCACTTATACAAGAAATTCTAGGTTTTTATTTTCCTGTTCTTTTTAATGGCTTTGTCCCAGACAAAGAAGCTACCGGAAGTTATTGGTGATGTTGTTGATGGTGATAATGATGCTTGTGATGATGGTAGTAATGTTAGTGATGATGATGTGACAACTGATTGTGAAATCTGTAGTAAGAAAATAAGAGTATTGATTGCATTACTACACACACCAAATGTTCCCCAAGCACTTAAAAGAATAACTACACCTATCTTTTGGAGAGTTCTCAAAAGACTGCTTAGTGTTCCTGCTTTTATGATGAAGAAATTGAGACTAAGAACACTAATTAGCCTACCAGAATTACACAGTTTAATCATTAGAAAGATTTTCAATCATAGTTTAAGGTTTCTGGAACAGAAGTATCAGCCTATTTTGGATTCCAGTCTTCACTCTTGGTCATACACATCTCACCTCCCCTTGAAGAATAGGGTAAGAATCTCATTACCCTGAGTCACCATGGCAACTAGCTCTTATCAATCTCCTCACAGGGAGGGAAAAGGCAAAAGTCAAACAGAGGCTTCCCCTGGAATATTCTGAGGGCAAATATGAGGACCAATGTGGTTGAGCCTTGTGTCCTCAGTTAAGCAGGGTGACTGGAATTGGAGCTGGGGAGCAGGCCAGGAACCTAAATAGGTGAGGTTAATGGTGCTTTTGGACAGCCTTCAGGTCACTTTGAAAATTAATCCTTTTTTCTTCCAGAATCTGAGTTTATAAATGAGGGCACTAACTATCAGAGAAGAGATAAAAGTGGGAGTTCCGGGTAAGGGACTGAAAAGCATTAAGCAGTACCTTCTAGGCTGACATCATCGTGTTGCGTCTTTACTGCCCACCTTTTGGCAAGGTCATATCTGTTTGAAGACTGTCAGGTACAAAAACCAAGTATATTTGTATATCAAATCCCTTCAAGCTACACCCTCTATCTTGAAGAGAAGCTCCATAAGCCCTGGAATTCAATAGCTTCATAAACGATTCAGTGGCTTCAGGAAATCCCAGAAACTGACCAGAATCACTTAGCTGCTCTCAAGTACATACAAGCAGCAAAGACTGCTGAGAGAGACCCAGAAATGCTGAAGAAGAGAAAAACCAGCCAAGCTGCTTGGAAGAGATACTCTCTAACCTTTTAAGCTGTCTGCAGTTTTCATGAACCCATGCTAGAGTGGTCTTCTGGTGATGTAGCTGTCTTTGAGTCATTTCTGCTCCTGTAAGTTACCCCTGACCTATAATCCTAAAAATAACCCCAATAAAACTCATTCGTTCACCAATTGACTTTGGTGTTATCCTTGGTTTGATCTGTTGTCATTCCTTATCAAGGGTAAGTAGATATTTGTTCATGTCTCCCCGGGAATAGTCTCACACAACTGACTTCAGGAAGTCAGAAGTAAGGCAAACCATTCAACCGTAGCCACATTTGGCTAACACAGAGCCTGAGTCATAGTGGAAAGCTTGTTAATAATTTACTGATTTCACCTAAAGAATTCATGATTTGGTTGGGGTGAAATTCTTTCCTTTTCTATACTTTTGATAATTCAAAGCAGTGTTTTGACTTCTATAGGAGATGACAGTTAAGAAAAGATATTGAATGACATGCAGCAATAAGTTATGTGAATATAAAATAAAGAACATTCCAGTCAGAAGTCAAGTAGAAGACGGTTTTATGACTCATAGAGGTAAGAGGGACAGCCAGAGACCTCTATGGTTACAGAGTGGAGAATGGACAGAAGAAGGGGTATTGGGCTGGGCCAAAGATGGAGAACCAGCTCATGCAGGAAGGGATGGAACTGATTTGTTATTCGTGGTGTACTATGAAGACCCTGGAAAGCATTAGGGGAAATGGAGAGCTAGTGTGCCATTTTGCTCTGTGTTCTCAGTGCCTTCTTCCAACAGGCACTCAGGTAATGAATATAAAATATCTTTTAAACAATGAAGAGTTTCAGAAATGGAGTCACCACCATTTAAAGGAGGATAAGACACTACCATTGTTCCAGTACCATTCTTCTGGGTCACAATGCCATTGCATACTTCTGGGTTACAAGGGATGAAAATCTTGAGACATTTTTGTACAATGACTCATTTTTGTTCAACTAACTTCAAACCACACCAAAATTCATGATGGCAAAAACACTGGGCAGGCAGACTTGAGGAGAAATTTCCTTGAAAAATTCCTTCTGGTCCACTGGAGGCAGAAAGCAAGATCCAGAGGGGAAGGTAATAGATTTTTCATGACCTCCAACATCTAAGACACATGGCACTGTAGTATGTAAGAGGTAAGTTCTGATGACATCACAGCTTCTGCACTGACTCACCTCTACATACTGTCTTTCTTATTCTTATTACAGTCTTATGGAGACTCCGATGGCCAGAGTTGTTGGTTGTTACACACCCACACACACACAAGCATGTACACACACACACTAGAAGATGAATATGGGGAAGAGTGAGTAGGGGAACTTTATTGTTATCTAGAGAGCACAATGCAAGTACTAGAGAGAGAGAAAAGGGGTTGGCTATGTGACTCAGTGGCAGAGTACATGTTTGGTATGAAGGGAGCCCTAGATTCAAGGCCCAGCACCTCAAATAAAATAAAGAAAGCGGGTGGTGAGAGAAGGCGCAATGGGAACGGCGATGTCTAGGTTATATTTAATGAAGTGCTTCTAATCACAGAACTAGAATTATAAACCAATGAAGAGGGGCTAAAGATGGCTCGTCAGTTAAGAGGACGTCTTTCAGAGGACATGGGCTCGATTCCCAGCACTTCTATGTAGCCCACAACTATCTGGAACTACAGTTTCAGGGAATCTGGTGGCCTCTTCTGGCCTTTGCAGCACTGCATGCATGTGGTGCACAGATAACACAAAGGCAAATACACATAAGATATTTTTTGAATGTAATTCATAAATAAATTGCCTCTGATCTAGCAGCAAGTTACTCAGTGTAGAGTTGTGAGGTTTCAGCAACAGTCATCGGCCTTCCACCAAAAGCTCTGAGAGGCACTTGAGGACATCAGGAAAACAGACACCATCTGGGGAGTGAAGAAACTGGTCAGTGGGTAATAATACTTGCTGCACAAACATGAGGATCTGAGTTCAAATCCCCAGCTCCCCCATAAAATGGCAGGCATAGCCATAGCATGCCTATAACCTTAACACTGTGAAGGGAAGAAGTTCGGTAGGGTTTGCTGGCCATCGGCCTAGCTCAGGCTCAGTAGAAACCCTGTATCAAGAGAATAAGGCACAGGATGACAGAGCAGGGCATCTAGAGTCACCCACACCCCTAGCCTCAGTGTTCACACAGAGGCACATATTCCTGGGCACACATGCCCATATACATCACATGCAGTCAAGAAGACACACACACACACACACTTTTTAAAATATACCTAATCTGTCTATTAGCAACTAAAAAATCTACCTGAACCTTTCTTCATTTTGGAGAAAATAACAGCAACAACAACAATAATAATATAAACAATGGCCTACAGTATAATAAACAACCTCTAACCAGGTATGAAATGAAACATTAAGAGCGGCTACATTTTTTAAAACATATCAAAAGGACCAACAGTTTTTGAAGATTTACTAGAAAGAGAAGAAATGTCTAAATTTCATCTAGTACACTACTAATAAGATACAAAGCACAGGCTTCTCGGGGAGTAGTGAAATAAGGTGAGGTACAATCACTAAAAGCTGTGTCCTCCAAAACTTAATCCTGACGGGGAGAAGTGTTTACAGGAGGGTGCTCTGTCTTGAAACTGGACTTAACCACCATACACACTTCAGACTTGCATGTTGAAGAATCTCAGTCTGTATAGGAATGCTCATAGGACCCTTCTTCTTAATGGCGAAAATCCTGACAGTAACTCACACTTTCTTCAGTGGGTAAATAGCTATGCACACTCTCCTCCAAACGTGCACTACTGATAAGTGCAATGTCGTGCATGAACCTCAAGGGTATTACCGTTAGCAAAGAAAGGCCACCTGACAAAGTGACTGACTGATTCCCACAGGCACTAAGCTTTGTAAAATGACATTGATAAATTGTAATTATGTATATAAACTTACCTATTTATAGGGGTCCATAGTGATGTTGTGAACTTTGAATACAGTGTTGGATGCCTAAGTCAGGCTAATAACACACCTATCACCTCTAATGTTTAAAACATTTTTGAACTTAGAATATTTGGAAATTACTGTCGGTGGTATTAATCATACTCTACTGCACCATTAAGCATTTCCCCACATTTTGCAATGGTTCTAAAAAGAAATCAAATTATTTCCTCTAACCAATGCCTTTTACCTCACAATTACTAAATGACAAAAGCCACACTGAAAGGCAAATGAATGATACTTAAGGACAGAGTGGAAGGTATGTCTGTGGAACAGAGTAAGGTGTCCTGCATGGTGCTGTCGCAGCTCTTTTTATGGTGTTTTGATGGATGTATTTGTTGGATTGCACAGCTCTATGCACACACCAATAAAAATGGGAACTAATGATGAAAAGGCAGCCTTTGCCAACATCAACTTCCTTGCTTTGATATTGTGCTAAAGCTACAGAAGTGGGCACCGTGAAGGAGCTGGGGTGGCGGGTGCAAGGACATTCTGCTATTTTGAAAAGGTTGTTTATGTTTGTTTTATGTGTATGAGTGCTTGCCGCATTTATGAGTGATGCCACATATATGCCCAGTGCCTGTGGAGAACAGCTCCTGGAGCTAGACTCTGCGGGGGGCTGGGAAATGAACCCAGGTCCTCTTCATGAGCAGCAAGTGCTCTTAACCACTGTGCAATCTCTCCAGCCACGCTTAATGTTTTTGTTTGAATATATTAACTGTATATAACAATGGATTTCATTAATGAACATGTGTGAACATGAATTTACTGTTTTGCTCATGCTCCTCCATTACCCTCTCTGGGCCCCCTCCTGCTGATCTTTCCTTTCTTTCCCCAGCCTTTCTTCAGTAAGCCAATGAGCGTAATTGGGGTTACAACAACCTCCTGCAAATACATACAATATAAAAACAACCAAAAACTACTTCCTATAAAGTAAAACCTAATTTTGTTCTAAAAACACAAATTCTGAGTAAAATACTCCACTCTATTAACAATGATTTTTTCTTAATAAGATAACTGTCATTTATATTCTTCTGTGTTCTCTTCTATCTCCTGAGCTTTCTGCACTAAACGCATATTATTTTTAAAATCTGAGAGATAGTCATGAATAATATTGAAAAACATATCTAATGAATAAAAATAATAGTTGAGGATATAAAAGACTATCGCATAAAGATTAGATGAAAGAGATTAAGTAAAGATCAGAAAAGACAGAGAAAGAACTGCTCTCATGAGATATGGAAATGTGACAAAAATGTGTGTAAGAACAATCAAATCATGTGTTCAGAGCAGGAAAGAGAATATTATGGACACTAAACTAGTGGTGTATGGGTAAAACACTCAGACCTTGCCCAGAATGCAAGAACAAAGACAGGAAATAATAAGGAATGAAATGAAAAGATGTAGAGAACCAAATATAGAGATTCAACATACCACCAACTGGTGTTTTGAGAAAGCAATCCTAAAAAATAGGACAAAAGCAATCATCAGAAAGACAAAATGGCAAAATCCCTTCCAGGTTTCTAGCTGGCCTGAATCTGAAGAGATACAATGGAGACCACTTGTTAGACAAAGCCTCCTACAGCTTCAGCATTTCAAAGACAAATTCAAAGTTTTTCTGTGTGTATTCCGGCATAAAATAGAACAAAAGGAAATACCTAACACACTTTGCCTAGAAAGAGTAAAATAGGAAACTGGCTTCAAGCTTTTCTTCTGTAATAGCTGGTTTGGAAGAGGCCAGTTTCTGACATCATAGCTTCCACAACCTTTTCAAGTCATTGCTAGTGTGGCCAAGCAAAGAGGAGGTCATCTTAATAAGCAGCAGTAATTCCTATAAAGTCAGTGCTCATCATTAACTAAAACTAGGTGCAACTAGAATAACATAAAAGTGCCTCAGCATATAAAAATGCATCGCAGGCACATCTCAAACAATCATGTCACCAGCTTCAGTGGGACAAGGTGTTTGGCATTCCTTGCTAGCACGGTGGGTGGTCTCATCTGGCTGATGGATCTTAATAGAGGGGTAAGGAAAACTCAATTATTGTGGAAAGCACAATGGTCTGCTTGAAAAAGAGATGGTTTAAGAATGAAGTAAACTATTCTAAAACTGTGTCAGAAACATAAGACTGACCAAGAGATTTGAGGGGAAATTGAAAACTGAGGTTTTGTTTTTCTTGCTTCACATTAATTTTGTTGTTTTGTGTGTGTGTGTTTGTTTGTTTTTGTTTCTCAAGACAGGGTTTCTCTGTGTAACGTTGGCTCTCTTGATTTGCTTTGTGGACCTTGAACTCACAGCAATCTGCCTGCCTCTGCCTCCCACATTAAAATTTTAATGATATATCAACCTAAATTGGGTTAGCAGACAAGTTGACAAAGATAAATGAAACAAAAGATGCAAAAATTAACAGTAAAAGAAAAGAGACATATTTCTGAATCTGTGAATTAAACAAACCTAATCCAACCAGGTCAAAATATTAAACTCAGACATATGCATAAAATCTGAAAACAAGCAGGTAAAGTTTTTGTGTAAAAAATGGAAAGAATTTCTCAGCAATGGAAGAAATCACAAAACAAATACTCAGTAATTCTAAACTACAGAAAAATAGCCAGACAGCTTATTACAAACATCAGATCAAAAAAGATTAAAAGTCAATAGAAATAAACAGACTTGAAGAGACAACTTGGAGAAAGGGAAACCAGAGGGACAAGTAAATGCCTGTGAATGATCCTTACTACTGTAATAAACGAAATTAGAGAAGAAGGCTATTTTCTCCCTATCAAATAAATAAAGGCAAATGTTTAAAGTAATAGTCCTGGATGCTGGTTTAGGTAAAGTGGCGGGGTCAATGGCCACATTGAGAGCAGTGAGGGAAACCGGGATTTTATAACAAACTACAGTTTGTCAATTGCTTACAGAAAAAAAGTTTCAATGCCTTGAAAATAGCCCATCTCCTTTGCCAAGGTATTCTTCTGGAAATGTATTTTGAAAAGTATCCCCTCTCCCAGCATTCTCCCTATAAGGCCCAGAGAATATCAAAAGGGGGCTGTTGGAAGGACTATGGGTGCTGAAGAGTGGAGAAGAATGCAGCAGGATGTCAACTGGATGCAAGGCCAGCCGCTGCAATCGTCAATACCCAGCAGCTGTGGTTGCATGCACAGAGTCTGGAGAGATGAGAGGGTAGGAGGGGAATTAGGTGGCTCTGAGAGAGATGACAGATGGCAGAGGGGCATTGCCGTGCTTAGCTTTGTCAGCTTGACAATCTAGAATCACCCAGAAATGCAGCATCAGCAAGGAACTGTCTACATTTGTTTGGCCTGTGGACACATCCTTGTCCTTGAGTGATTGTCTTAATTGAGTTAACTAATGTGGGAAGATCCAACCTGCTATGGGCAGGCTCATTCCCTAGGCAGGTTATCCTAAATTGTGTGGAAATGGAGAAATCAAGGTAAGTACAATCAAACAATCAAGTGAGGATCCATTGCTCTCTGCTCTGTGCATATGATGTGACTAGCTGTTTTAAATCTCCATGCCTTAACTTCACTCTGAATATGGAACATGACCTGGAGCCATAACCTAAAATAAACCTTTTTTTCCCTTAAGTTGCCTTTTGTCAGGGTGTTTGGTAAGAGCAGTAGAAAGGACACGAGAATATAGTGTGATGACTGTGCCATGTGTACAAGAGTGATATGGAGACGGTAGTACTGTCTTGGTGTTCAAAGAAGGCTGCTGCTGTCAAGACAGCCTCCAAGAGTCCTGATCCTTTCTTATTCTACAGAGGACAGAGGCCTGTCTAGGTACAGAAGAGAGAGAACACTATATTTAAGCAGTCTTGCCTTCTCTTGCCCTCCTCCTTTGGGAAATGTCTTCCTTCAGCAAGGGTCCTTGTATTAATTTATACTACAGTTTGTAACCGAGCGCCTGATGAGAAGGAGCTTTAGGTAGGAAGGCAAGGCTTTTTGCTTGCACTTTGAGGGGCTGCAGTCCATCCTGGTGGGGAAAGAAGGGCGGCAGGACTGTGGAGCAGCTGGCCCTATCCCCCCTGCAGTCGGCAGCAGAGAGATGTGTACTGGTGCTCAGCCTACCTTTTCATTTCTGTTTAGTCTAGGACTGCAGCCCACAAAACGGCGTTCCCAGGCCCCGGGTGGTTTTTCCCTCCTTCCTTAAACATTGCTGGGAACACTCCCATGGATACAACATAAGTTGGGTTTCCATGGCGATTTTAGACCCAGTCAAGTTGACAACCAAGATCATCTATCACAATATTTCTGCTTTGCTCTCTAGAAATAGAGCTGGGCAGGGAGATGTCCGACCTAAAGCACGGGTAGCGGCTGTGAGAGCAGCCTGTCAGGTCTAGGCGTTGGTGTGTGGGGACTCTGCTCCCCAGAATAGCCCACATCCTCCAAAGTAGTAAAGAGACGGCAGCTCCTCCAGCAGCTGGATTCTGCTGCTTTAACTCCCTACCTATATTCAGCTTACTCTACAGTTGGGAATGAGAGGATGCTGTTTGTCAGTCATACTCAGGCTCCAGCTCAGTGTCCCCAACAACCACCTGCCCTGACAGGAAGACAGCATACCTCTCACAAGCAAAAGGCTTGACTAAATCAGTGTTGGTTCAGCTGTGGAAGAGAATCACATACAGATTCTAAAAGCCATGTTCTCTACAAACACATAAATTGGACATTTTCTAAAACCAAATGGGAGAAAGCATATAATAAAATAGTGTTAAATAAATATGAATTTGTACCTTGGAGGGGCTAAATGAGAAAGCAATACTTCTGCCGGCCAGCCTTTTTCTCTGGATAGGATTATGAGGGATTCTTACTTTCTGCCTCTTTATATTATATAAATTCTCCACAATATATTTTCAGTGATTTTATAATAACACCAAAAAAAAAAAAACCCATGTTATTTTTGAAGAAAGCAGAATCTCAGAGGTCACGGTGACTTTGTGCTGTCTGTCCTCTGTGCATCTGGAGAAATGAGCTCTTTGATTTTGGCCTAGGGCACTTTGAACATATGAGCACAAACCCACGAAAGGTTTATTCTAGGCAATTCAACATGATTACTGACAGCCTGATGATTCTCAGACCTTTCGTCCTTGCACAAGGTCAGTCCATCCATACCCCTGCCCACTCATGTGAAGAGCAGCCACTAAGAAGAGCTGCGCGTCTGGAACTGGTCTGAGTGCGGCTTCATCTGCAGCCTTGAGAAAGTCAGGTCTCAACCCGAGAGGAGTGTTTCATCGCAGGAGAGCATACATGCAAGCAAGTTCGAGCCGTGAACAGTAGATGGGCGACTGAGGTGTTCACCCAGCACTGGGGGTACGTAGAGAAAGCACAGTAAGGTCACCCTGAGAAATCCTTGGAGGGAGATATCTTTTGATCTGGGTCATGAAAGATGAAGATCTGCATGGGTGGAACAGGTGGGCAGGATATTCCAGAAGCAGAGGAATGGTAAGAGAGAGAGGGGGGTGTATTACCATTAGTACTATTAGTACCCTAAGAGCTGAGCAGCATGGGAGGATGGACTAGCTATGATTCTTTGGTCATAAATCGCAGAAATTGATTCTAAGCTGAGCTAAGCTGAGCAGGTCTGAAGAGCTCCAGAATTGGGGAACTAGGCTTGGCAAGTACAGCTTCAGGGCACTGGCCACCATCTGGAGCTGCCATGGCTAAGCTACCTGTTCTTAGCATAATGCTTTACTGAACTATCAATTCCAAAGAGGGGGTTATACAGCTGACCCTTGGCCTGAGGAAGGGATGTATTTTCATTGACAATATAGGGTGTATAACTGGGATGGGTGAAGGTAAAACTTTCCTACATCAAACCAAGATTGACCCCTCAACTCAGAATAAGTTTTTTACCAGGGGAGAATTTGCCTCTAAGGAGATTTCTCTGGGTTTTTGATTTGTGTTTTGTTTTTGTCACCAATTAAAGCAGGCAGAGGTACAACTCTGATCTACTGGGTACAGCTGTAACAATGCATCATGCAACTTTTCAAAAGTAGCTTCCATGTCCAAGACCAGCTCACGCCTAGGACAGAGAACATGAGCTGCTCATCCCCGCATGAACTGGTCCCAGGCCCCTTGCACATATGTAGCAGATGCACAACTTGATCTTCCTGTGGATCCCCCAAGAACTGGAGTGGGGGCCCCCTCTGGCTCTGATGCCTGTCTTTGGATCCTGGGCTGCTCTGTTTGGCTTCAATGGGAGAGGATGCAAGAGGCAGCAACTTAATGTGACAGGGACGGTTCGTACCCATGGGGACCTCCCCCTTCTCTGAGGAGAAGGAGAGGGAAGAATTGGGGAGGGGTGTGCATGAGGGGGAACTGGGAGAAAGGGGGCCTACAATCAAGATGTAAAGTGAATAAATAATAAATGTTAGGAATTAAAAAAATAACTGTTCACCCTTAGGATGGAGAAGAGCTACTCCTCTCTAGGCTGAAGAAAGTCTGGCCTGAAGGGCACAAGGCAATGAGAAGCAAGAGTCAAATGGGAGGACAAGTGATGAAACAGCCTACAAAATAATGTGGATTTTATGTTGAAAGCAATGGAGGTATAGAAGGAAGAAAGGGTCATTGAATGAGTCTACGCCAGAGAAAGATGTCAAATGCATGGCCCACAGGAGCAGATGAGAATCCAGGACAATATCATATTTCCCAGATTCTCAGGAATCTCCTCCCTCTGTTATCACTTCTTTTAAACTTTTGTCTCATTGCCTGCCAAGGGTTAGTCCTCTTCATTAGGAAAAGGATGATGCCTATTTGATACAGCACAGAATTTAAATGCCCAGCAGATAATAGAGGTTCAATAATATATGTTGAAAGACTACACAAATATGTATAGATAAATGGATGGATAAATGGATAGGTGTTAATGAATTAATGCCTGATTTGATGCATGGTCCACAAGGATGTAATTAGAAACACGTTCTAGAACAGACTGGTATTTTAAGGTTATGGGAACAAAGTCTCACCCCTAACCAAAAAGCCATTTGTAATTTCTATCTGTTTGGAAGGGAAAACTCAGTTTTCTCCAATGGAGTGTCAACGCCACTCCAGGGCAGACCCCATGCCTTAAAGGAGCTGGCAAATACAAAATGAACTCCATTGTTCTTATTTTTGATTTGTTCATCTTTTTATTTTACTTTGTTTGGGTATTTTTGTCTTATTGCTTCATTTTCTTTTATTTAATTTTTAATTGATTTTGTGTGTGTTGAGAGAGAGAGAGAGAGAAAGAGAGGAATAATATAAAGTTGTCTGGGTAGGGGGGTTGGGAGGACCTACAAAGAGCTGAGGAAAGTAAAGAATATGATCAAAATATAATGTATGGAAACAAATTTTTAATAAAACTCAAACCTTAAAATGTAAATTATAGTCTTAATGATCACCCATGTAGCTGTCAGAGTCCTGTGTAAAGAAGACCCAAAGTAATCAAGTCCCAGAACAGAAAGATAAAGAATGAAGATGATCTACACTGAGTACAAGCAACATGAGGGACCCCAGTGCATCCATGACGCATGAAGCAAGCTATCCACTAGTTTAAAAGACCCATCCAGCCTTTCCCCTTTGGTACTTTATATCTACTGGAAGAGACAGGCCAGCAAACAAGTATAATATTAGGAATTGTGGCAAATAGTATTAATAAAACAATCAGAGCACACAATCTTTGAAAAACTAGGGTGACCAACTTAATAAGTGTGACTGAAGGCTCTCTGAAAGAGATTGTAGTTAAGCTAAGTCTGAGGAAGGGTGGAAGCCTGCCATGCTATTAACAGATGTAAGAAAGAATATCCCATATAGAGAGGAGAGTCTTGAAAGGGCTTGTTTTGTGCAGGGACCTGCAGTGGGGCTGGCTGGAGCATAGTAAGTAGATGAAGTGTGTTGTGACATTCACATGAGATAACAGGTCATTCAAGGGCTTGTGGACACTGCAAACATTTGGATCTTACTGGATTTTCTATTGCTGATTAAAAATAACACCAAACATATTAAGTTAACAAGGCATCTTATTATTATTCAAGTCAATACATATCCTTGGTACCCCTTTTGGTAGTACTTATTGGGTCAGTCATGCATCTACATTTGTCTGGATGTTGTGTTGAGCTGGAAAGCATATGACATGGCAAGCCTGGGCTTCCTTTGCAACATGGCTGCAGGACTCTAAGAAAGAGTACCCCAACTAGGAGCTAAAGATCTTTTAAGGACCAGAGTTGTTTGCTTCATCACATTGATAAAAATGAATCATAAGGCCAGACTTCTTGATGAGAAAAGTACCTGTGCTTAATTCACCATCAAGTTGTTTTTACACAATAGAAAGCCACTGAAGTTTTAATAATGCATGGAGGATAATATAATGAAATTTAAGTTTTCAAGTGGTTATAATCTGTTATGGGGAGAATGGGCTTCAGGGAGAAAGAATGAGGTTAGGCAAAAAGCAGAAAGATCCCACAAAAACACCAACAGAGAAGGTGACTTGATTATGGTCTCCATTGTGATAGTAAAACACCATGACCAAAAATAACTTGGTAAGAAAAGAGTTTCATTTTATGGCTTGTAGTCTGTAGTCCAGGGAAGTCAGGACAGGAACTCAAACTGAGCAGGAACCTGCAGGCAGAAGCTAATGCAGAGGCTATGAAGTAGTGCTGTTTATTGGCTGGTTCCCCTGACTCTCAGGTCCACCAGCCTAGGATAGCACCACTCACAATGGGCTAGGCCCTCTCTCATCAATCACTAAATAAGAAAATGCCCTATGGGTTTGCCTACACTCTAATCTTCTGGGGGCATTTTCTCAATTAGGGCTTTCTCCTCTCCCATAACCCTATCTTGTGTCATATTGACATGAAAATAACCAGCACAGAGGTAAATTATAAGAAAAACTTGAAAAATTGGTAGTCAGAAAGCAAGATAATCAATCTTGTTTGTCAACTTGAAACCAATTTTAAAAAATTGATTGCTAGGTGTGGTGACTGGTCTCAGCTGTCAACTTGACTGGACTTTAAGAGATCCAGGACTGTGAAACATACCTCTCTGTGTTTGTGGGAGCATCTTTAGAAATGAATCACATGTGGGGCTTTGTAACTGGGAATGATTGCAATGTGGCACTTCTACAGATGATCCTGATGAAAAAGATGCCTGAGGAAAAGCAGGGTTTCATACTTGTCTTTCCTATTCTTTCTAAGACCATCTACCACTGCTCCTGGGAGCCAATATCAGCAGCAGCATCCAGCTTCTTGGATCTTCCAGTGTGGACTAAAACTGCCCAGAGGGTTTGCAGGCTTTCAGTGCTCAACCAGAACAGTTGAGACATCAGCTCCTTGCACTGACTACTGTTTTATCTGCTGCTATAGCATGCAGACAGCCATTGCGAGACTACCTAGCCCCATCAGCGTAAGCCAATCTAAGAAATTCCCCTGTCTACATAAACAGGGGAATGTTAGTATATGTTTATTATAGTAATACATGTTATTATATTAATATATTTGTTCCTCTAGAGAGCTCTGCCTAACACAGAAAGGAACTGCACCTAACCATAAATAAATATCCCAAAATAAGTATTCAGAGTCCTCTAAGGGAGTTTTATCAAGTGAGCATTGCCTTTAGTGTCCTCTGCATTCAGATTTTGTTCTTAGTTTTGCTCTCTAACAGTTAGCTTCCTGGCTTTACATATTGAACTCTCGATGTTCCCATGGGGAGTTGGATAATTCACATGAAGCAATATAATACCTAGGCACTCAAGCAAATTTCATTTGCTTCCCCTCCATTGCACAGCCAAGTCTCCTTTCTCAGGTCCATTTAGAACATGCCACGGTTTATCCAAATGACCACAGCAAATGATTCTCTTTCCTGATATTTACAGCACTTATGGGGTCTCTGGACAGAAAGCAGACCCACAAAGACCTCAGGCCAGCACAAGTTCACGGCAGCACCACTCTAGTCCGAGCCAGAAATAATCCCATTAGTCACGTTCGAAGCACTAAGCAGAAACAAAAAGAAATCAAAATTAATTTTAGTGCTCACAGTGACAGGAGCAATTAAGGTGACAAGATTATGGAAATTGTTGCCATCACCAGAAATCTCTGCCTAAAGGAAGAAAACAGCTAGCAATACAGAGGACTAAGAAACAGAGGGTTTGGGCCAGCACATGATGAAACTCAGTGCTCATCACATGTGGGTTACAGCCCCCAGGAAGTTAGAAATAGGTGTGACTCCACACAATAATAGTGTGTTTTATACCAACTGTATATTAAAAACTGTAAGTATTTATACATAGTCTTCAAGTCAGGCCTTCAGGAGGGATTACAAATCCAGCTGCAATCTAAGGACCGAGGTACAGAAAGGTAAATAAATTTACCAGGTTTACTTTGATGGAAAACATCATGACTAAAATCTGAGTCAAGACTTTCTGCAGCTGAGACCCTGTGAAGCATACCATTTTCGGCTTTTCAGAGAATGGTCAGAGTCCCAGAAGAGACCCACCTTCCCCCAGGCCCCAGAAGATACCCACACTCTCCCAGGTCCCTCTTTGTCAGTTGCTACATGCTAAGGGTTCCTTGTGTGTTGTTCCAATGTGACACTTTTTTTGTTGTTTTTTTTTTCTTTCTAATTTCTGTTTTGTGCCCCTGTAAAGTGATTGCTCATGACCTCTCTGGTGGTTTTCTAAAAAAGACTGAAGCAAAAGAGAGAAGCATCCTGTTCTGAAATCTCAGAAAAGATAAATTGCATCTTGCTGTGCAGAATAACAAAAACAATCATTAAAGTCAAGTATGTTTGACAGTGGGTGGTCCACGCAATGCCAAGAAGCTTTTCTGTGGGTCTGTCATCTGTTCCCTTCTGCTGGGGATGATGTCCTTCTGAGCACTTTGTATGTTTTTATTGATCACCTCCATGGAGACCTAGAGTAATGGAAGAATGAGGTGGTCTAAAGAGAACTTGCTTTTATCAAGATGACAGTAAATGGCTTTCTGAGCTAATCTGACCCTCAGTCCAATTCTGGGCACGGCTTCTGCAGCAAGGGGATGGGAACAGTGTCCAAAACCTCATGTATATGGCTGAGAGCAAATAAAGACCAACAGGAGCAATAACCACAAAAGTGGGCAGGACTGGAGTGCCCACTTGTGCGGCATGGCCTGAAATGCACATTTCCCAAAACCATGGATTTCTGGGCCAATATCCTTCATGACAGTTCATCTTCATCATCAATTTGATGGGATATAGAATCACTTGGGGAAGTCTGTGAGGGATTTGCTATATCAGGTTAACAAGTAGGAAAACTTACCCTACAGAAGTAACCCCGTTCTATAGACCAGGCTTCTGATCTGTATGCGAAGAAGAAAATGAGCTGAGCATAGGCACCCATCTCTCTCTCTGCTTCTTCACTGTGGCTGTAGTGTGGCCTCACATTCCTGCCTCCATGGTGACTGTATTCCTTTGAACTGCAAGCCAGAATAAGCCCTCCTTTCCTTGGTAAGGCATTTTGTCACAACAGTGAGTAAAGAAGTAAAGAGTGTTCTGTATTCTTTTTTTTATAAATTTATTTATTTTTATATCAATCACAGGTTAGGTACTTTGCATGAGTGTTCTGTATTCTAAGAACTATCTAGAAAGTAATTTTAAAACTATCTAGAAAGTAACAGATATTAGAAACTGGTTTTAATTATCTGGGAAATTACATTTCATTCATGAAGTCAGGAGACCCATTGAGTGAGGTAAGCATGACAGCTTAAATTTGTCATGTTGAAGACATCACTGAAAACCTTTGCAGAAAGCCCTCACTCCATTTGGTAAGGGGTGACTTAGCCCCTCTCTTACAGAGGTACATACTTTTATTTGTGTACACTCAAATCAAATGGCTTCTCCAGGTTCCTGCTCATTGGCTGGCTGTTGAACAGCCCAAATTGTTGATATATCTCTAGGTACTTAGGTACTAGAGGCTTTGAATAAGATGGGTATAAGAGATACATTGATTTCTAAAGGATTAGCTAAACAGTGAACCAAACATGAGACAAATAAGAATGTGCATGAATACACATGCCATTGTACCTTAAGCAATAATCAGTCCTAGCAAATTAGAGGATGACTTTTACATCTGTCTTTCCGTTCATTCATCTATCTACTCACCGATACTTTGTTCTGTTCTGAGCGCCTTTAATGTGGCAGACACTGTTCAAGGTGCTTGGAAATATCAACAAACAATAATGAAAGATAAAATTTATCTGGCTTTCTATAGTTTGTATTCCAACAGTTATGTAAGGGATGATGGTACAAACAATGGAGAAAGTAAAAAGGTGAATATGCAATAGAATACGAAAAGAAAGGAAAGGCAGTGTGAAAAGAGAAGGTTGAAATCGAATCTTAGGGAGCGGGAACTTGGTAGAGCTAGGCATACAGATATATGAAGAGAGTTGACAACTCAAGATCCTTATGTTGTATGTATAAGCAGAAAGAAAGAAAGCCCTCTGCCTGAATGCAGTGAGGAAAGCAGGGATAGGAAACCAGGTCAGGGGAAGGAACTAGGTCACGTTAATTCTGTCTACATGATAAAGATGCCCTGATATTTCAGCCAAAGAGAGTGCTGAGTGTTGATCTAGAAAGTAATCTAAGCCATGAATCACCACCACCACCATAATCATCATCACTACTGGTCTCATTTCAGACATGGGAACAGTGAAATTCAGAGAAGGGAAGTGAATTCCTAATTTCAAAGTCATGCAAAGAGATGTAAAAGAGCCAGATTCCTGGCAGGAAGTGGCTGGTCAGAACTCACTGGAGGGATTTACTGTTCCAGCTCTATCTGCTTTGGGTGGCCTCTCTGGAGCTCAGGGATGCCCTTTATTTTATTTCTTTTGGCAGATAGCGCTCATCACATAGTGACATTGGTGAGTAGGAGTCACAGAGAGTTTTTGTTACACACACTGAACCTCCAGTCTTGTACTGAATATGGATGACATGCCTTTAATAAGAACTCAGCAGCTTCCTCAGAAACAGTGGGTGTGGCTGGGTTGCCAAGATGCTCCACTGTGTGAGACAAGAGTCCTTAGCAGGAGACTTCCAGCCCTGCATGAGCCTTGCACAGGCGAGCAAGTGTATGCTCAAGTTGGGTGTTTAAACTGAGGTAGCTGTGTGTCCTGCTTAAAGGAATCCAGCTTAGGAAAAATGTTATTTTCCAGAGCTCTTTGTTTCTTAGGTGCCCAGGACATTTTAACTGCTATTTATCATGTTTTTCTAATTATAAATATAAAAGCTGCCTAAGATGAAAGTCACCACCTTAAAGAAATAATGGGTGAAAAAAGGGAGATTTTTGTTGTTGTTGTTTTCTACTCTTTCATGGTATACACAAATAGATCTTGTGTCTTCTCCACATTTTATCTTTCTGTGTCTCCACTTCTGTCTTTGTCATATACACAGATATACACACACACACACACTCAACTGTGAAGACACACACTAAATTTCTGTTTCCTTTTCTGAAATATGAAGATAAAATCCTCCACCAGCAAAACCTTTCAGGATTACATAATGGGTGCTTAATAAATTACACTACACCTACTGCAGTTCAACTTTGATTGTGTTTAGTTTTTTCCACTTGACATTCTGTAATGAACATTTTCCATGTGTCATTAACTACTCTTCAAAAACATGACTTTTAATGGCTGCATAATATGCCGTCATTTAATGAGGCATGGTTTATTTAATGATCGGTTCTAATCGAGCTGTGAGGTGTTTTCTAATGTTTTGCTGTTAGGAGTAATCCTGAGCACATAAGTTTTTCTAAGTTTTCCTTTGTTTCTCCAGGCTGTACTTCCCAAGATAAATGATGAGGATGGAGAAGATAAAAGTTTAAGGTTTGTATACCTGTTACCAAATTATATTCCTGAATGTTGGGAGAGAACTACCTTTTTCACTGAAGGTTGTTAAGACTTTAACCCACCAGAGATGTACATGTCTCAATACCTTAGCAGGGTGGTCACAGTGAAGAAGAAACAAAAACATAGGTATGTTTTTAAAACCATCAAATCAGACCAGCCTGGTAGCTCAGGAGGCAAGGGAGCTTGCTGCTACACCTGGGCACCTGAATCCCCAGGACTCACATGATAAACCGTGTTCAAATTGCACTTATTATGGCAAGTGAGAACACATGTTTGAGACCATGAGTGTGCTCACACACAGTGTGTGGGGGGAGTAAATGTAACAAGAGTCAAACATTTATTGTGTGCACAAAGTGAATACGTTTCTTTTACGGAACAAATTGAAAAGACTCAGAAATGTTTATGGCATTTTTTTATCCCCTGCTTAAATGCTAAGCACCCTTTAAAGAAGTAAATATGTAATGTCTTTTTTGGTTTCTAATATCAGGCCACACACCTTCCACTCTTCTAGTCTCTATTGCTAAATCCCAATCACACTGAAGGGGACTGATAATTGTGGCAGTTACACAAAAATGATTGCTACCTGCAGAGGCAATCACTTCCATCTCCTGCAGAACTGATGAGCAATTCATTATCAAGGATGTAATTGCTGTAGCCCTGGGAGAAAAAGGGATTATTCACATGATTTCCAGGATTCTGTTCATGTGACCCTGGTTGGTTGGAAATTACCTTTCATGGGCATGGCTCTGGAATCAGGCTGGGGCAGAAGGGTGAGTACACATTGGAAAGCACAAAGGAAATATTTGTGTAACCTGCCTTGAACTTGTGACATTACCTTTAAGGGAAAACTGTATCCAGGAATGGGGTAGCATCTTCTTGGATTTATGACAGTATTGGCAGCAAGTAAAAAACTAGATTCAATGTAGGAAAAGCTGAGGGTGTACAATAAAAGACCCTGTGTGCTTTGCCTCTGCAAGATCCCCACTTTAATCCCAGCTCCCTCCTCTTCAATAATGCAAAAGGTATGGTATGGAAACGGGGTATTAGGAGCTACGCTGAGTTGGCATAGTTCAGAAGTTAAGAGTTCAGAACTCGGTAGTCAGGCTGCTTGGACCAAAATCTTGCTACATTCCCAATCCAAAGCAGCTAAATCTCTTTAAAGTGGCCACATTTTTAATTTCTCTCCCCAGGAAGGATGCTAATTCTAGAGCCTGTCTCACATTATCATACATGGGATTGTCTTCATTCATGTAAATCCTCAAACATGGAACCCATAGAGAACAGAGTAATAGTATTAAAATGTATTAAAATTGCTTTCATTTAGTAAATTTAAATGTTCCTGCTCACATGCTTGATATAAAACGTCCCTCATGGACTCACGCAGTGGGGCTAGGTTGTTAGCTGATGGGCTTTAGTAAAGTGATTGGATTTTAGAAGCTCTGACCTAATCAATGGCTTGATTCCTTGATGGATTCATAGTATGATGGAATTATTTGGAGGTAGTGGAAGTCAGTGGAGTTACTGGGGGCTATATCTCACCTGAACCCTTCTTTTTATAATTTACTACAATTTATTCACTTTGTATCCCAGCTGTAGCCCCCTCCTTCATCCCCTCCCAACCCCACCTTCCTTCACTTTTTTCCTCCCATGCCCCTCCCCCAGGCCACTGAGAGGGGAGGTTCTCCTTCCCTTCCATCTGACCCTAGCCTATCAGGTCTCATCAGGACTCATTGCATTGTTTCCTCTGTGGCCTGATAAGGCTGCCCACTCTCCCTCAAGAAGAGGTGATCAAAGATCCAGACACTGAGTTCATGTCAGAGACAGCCCCTGTTCCCCTTAAGAGAAAACCCACTTGGAGACTGAGTTGCCATGGGCTACATCTGTGTAAGGGTTCTAGGTTATCTCCACAAAATGTCCTTGGTTAGAGTACCAGTCTCAAAAAAGACCTCTGAGCCCAGAAGTTTTGGTTCTGTTGCTCTCCTTGTGGAGCTCCTGACCCCTCTCTGTCCTTCTAACTCCTGTTCTTTCACAGGATTCCCTGCACTCTGCCCAAAGTTTGGCTATGAATTTCATCATCTGCTTTGATGCTCTGCTGGGAGGAGTCTGAGATCTCACCTTACACTCATCAGAATGGCCAAGATCAAAATCTCAAGTGATAACACATGCTGGAGAGGATGTAGGGAATGGGGAAACCTCCTCCATTGCTGGTGGGAATGTAAACTTGTACAACCACTTTAGAGAGCAATCTGGTGCTTTCTCAGAAAATTAGGAATAGTGCTATCTCAAGATCCAACTATACCATTACTTGGCATATATCCAAAATATGTTCAAGTATACAACAAAGACATTTGCTCAACTATGTTTATAGCAACTTTATTCATAATATCCAGAAACTAGAAACAATGCAGATGTCCCTCAGTTGAGGAATAGGTACAGAAATGTGGTACATTTACACAATGGAATACTACTCAGCAATTAAAAACAAGGAAATCATGAAATTTGCAGGTAAATGGTGGGAACTAGAAAAGATCATCCTGAGTGAGGTATCCCAGAAGCAGAAAGACATATATGGTATATACTCAGTTATAAGTGGATATTAGACGTATAATATAGGATAACCATACTAAAATCTGTACACCTAAAGAAGCTAACAAGAAGGAGGACCGTGGGTAAGATGCTCAATCCTCATTCAGAAAGGCAAATGGGATACACCTTGGTAGAGGGAGAAAATAGGGAACAGGACAGGAGCCTACCACAGAGGGCCTCCGAAAGACTCTACCTGACTTCTTACAATATCCCTTTCTTCACTCCTGTCCATCATTGATCAAGCTGAGGTAACCAGCCTGCTCCCTCCATCCTCATTACCTTGATGTTCTGCCTCGAAGAAGACTGTGACTCAACAGAGCAAGAGACAATAGACTAAAGCCTGTGAGCCAAGGTAAAGATCCCCTCTGCTAAATTGCCTTTCCCCAGAGTTTTTGTCACAACAATGAAAACCTGGCTCACATGTCTATCAAATGCAAATATTTTTGCCACTAAACTTGTTATCTACCCTCTTGTGAGCCCCTTGTTTAAAGAGATTACAGTGAGAAAGGGGATATTATAAGTTTCAGAAACATGTTATAAGGTTTAATATCTACCAACCACTACTTATAATCAGTGTCATTTCAAATGTTTTCCATGACACTGTTGTAGCCAAGGTCAGATCCTCTTTGTCCATGCACTATTTTTATGATTCAAAGAAAATGACCTCTCTAAGCTTCATTTTCCTGGAAATGAGAATAATAACCATTCCCTTTTCATCTTGCTACAATGTCTGGTACCTAGTGTGTGATCAGATAAGGCTGGATTTTCTTATTACTTATTAATAAATTCTGAGGCTCATTCAGGTACATAATCCACCTAAGATCATAAAGCAATAAGTGTATGAGATTTGAATATGTATCTGTCTGACCAAAAACACCATAATATTCTATTCTGTCATGTTGACAAATTAAACTGTTGTGTTAGCAATTCATGCTAGAATCCCATCAAAAGTTAGTGCATAACAGACTTTCCTCCTAGGTCATCAATAGTGATTTTCTTGCACAGTTATTTTGAAGATTAGAAGTGATTATTTGAACATATTTTTCTAGTTAAGCAGTAGCTATTTTGGATTCTGTAATTTAAAACTAAAGAAATGTTAGATGATTCATTATTAACTCTGTCAGGCTTCCCTAGAGAAACAGAATTGTTAGAAAGAATACATATTAAAGGGGGATTTAATAGAGTGTCTTACACAGTATGGTTTGGGCAGTCTACCAATGGCAGACTCACATTGGATAGGCTCAATCTGTAAAACCCTAAGCCAGAAGAAGCTGCTTCTAATGACAGTAAAGAAATGCAATCATGGCATTACCAGAGGGATGAACTTGCCAGCACGCATGCAGGCAAACAGGCAAAAAGAAGAGCGTTTCTTTTCCTATATTCTTTCATCTGGACTGCTTCCTAAGGTTCTGGAAACACTTAGTGTGGGTCTTAGAGCTTTAAATCATGTGCTCGTGAAAATTACTCACAGGAGTATCCATCAGAGTGCTGTTTGGTTGATTCCAGATCCAGTCACTGTGACAACCAAGATTAACCACGGCACTCTGCATATAATTATGGTTGAGAAATGTAAATTTTAAGTTGTGTATTTTGGGTAATAAAATTAGTATAGAAGTTGCTATCTCTGCAGTCACAGACTGTTGCTGTCTACAGACTATCCTAGGGAAACTTGCTAGTGACATGCCTACAAAATATGTTATAACTATACCTGCAATTTGCCTGTGAGCCAGGAGGAACCACTTATCTTCTTACATTTGCTCCTGGGCAAAGTAAAAATATGCACACTGATCTGTGTGGCTAATGTTGATAAATTAAGGGTAGCTACTAATATATCAAGTAATGAAGTCCAGATTGTGGTTGTAAACTAAAAGCAGACCTTTGTGTTTTTTCAAAAATCATTTAGGTGGAATTAGTCACTGAGGTGAAACCTTGCCCGACTTAGCCACTTTCAGATAGCTGTAATGTTCAAAGCAGAGAAACAGAAACATCTCAAATAAATAGGAGGCTTGACTTGAGATTATATATAACATGAAACACAAGTAGAAAAAAATTCTTGTCTATTTCATGGTTTCGTTAGGTATCACATGGACACTCATGCAAGAGTACACATACACAAATGAGTGCACACAGTCATGCACAAGTGTATACATGCATACACCTATACACTCTTCCTAGCACAGCCTTATGCTTACAATCACAATGAAACAGCGGGAGCAGGATTTCTCCTTTTATATGAAAGTTAGAACCTGTGATGAAATGAAATGTGTTTTCAGAGTATGAGCATCAGGGTTACAAGAACTAACGAGAGCAGAACTAACAAGATGAGGACATTAAAACAGCATTATACATACAGCGTGTATGCTCAGAAATACAGAAGAGAATATGTGCATTAATGGAAACACAAACGAAATTTTAAAGGTCTACCGCCCAGAGGTAAACATTACATTGGAAAAAACTAATAAATTAGACAACAATATAATCATTCCAAAGATAAGCACGGAGAAAAAAGAAAAAAGAAGCAAAACAAAATCAGTAAGAACTCACACCCTCAGTCAGCGGCCATCTTTAACTGATGCGACACAACCTGAGACTCCATGACTGGAGGACTGAAAAAGCATTTCAGGGATGATACAAAAGACAGAGCCAATGAGATGAGGACGTTAAACCAGTATTATACCTACAGCTTGCGTATTCAAAAATATGAAGGAAAACATGCATTAATAGAAACCAATATGTATTAATTAAAAGAAACAGTGACTAAGAATTTTATAATTTTATAAACCCGTTGACCCAATAAACACAATAAATCAAAGCACAAGAAACACAAACAAACAAAGAAAAGTACAGAATTATATAAGGGATGAACAGGATGACAGTAATATTGTGAGAAATAACACAAGCAAGAAGATTTGGTGAAACAACATTTTAAACTTAAGAAAAAAGAGAGGCATGCACCCCATGGTGAAGTCCTAGTCCATGCTGCTGCAAAGGGCCATGTCTAAGTCTATGATCCTGCAGCAGTAGGTGGTCTGTGTTGATGTACATGGTTCATATTACCACCGAAGGCCATGTGGACATCCCCAGTCTGGGCTTCTACCTGGGACTATGCTGATGTCCAAGGGCTGCACAGAGCTGGTTCCACCCCTCACCAGTTGCTTTGGTCAGGAGAATGGACCCCATCCCTCCACAGGGTAGTGCTAGAGGGCTGGCTCCAGTGCTATGAATGAGACAGTCTTGCCAGTCCTGAGAGCTGGCTGCCTCAGGCAAGAGAGCTGGCATCTCTTCTCACCGGGGCAAAGCGGTAGAGCTGGCCATGGTGGTGTGGGCACAAGAATGCTCATGGGCTGAACAACTCAACTTCCACTGAGGCCCAGATCCAGGGGTTTGAGTTGACCCACCCCAACATCTACCCCTCTAGGAAATGCTAGATCTAAAGCTGCAGAATCTCCATTATACAGGGCAACAATAGTATATCCAAGAGGAATTCTGGTGAGGATCCAGTATTGATAGCATAGCAGAAGCCAGAGACCTTGAACCAGATCAATGACTCATTGTAATGAACATTTGCAGGTAAAGATGTTTGGACAAAAAAGCTGTTTTGGGACACACTGTGATACATTACAGTTTCCATGATGAGATGGTGTTTGTTTGCTTTTCTTTTTTTCTTTCTTTTTTCTTTTCTTAGTGGGGGAGGTTGCAGGGGTGGAAAGCAGATATGAAGTGATTGGGAGATGAGTGGGATGTGAAATTCACAAAGAATCAATTAAAAGTTTTTTTTAATTGAGAAAAAAAAGACACTTTGGAGCTATGACTAGAGTCAACACCCAGCAAGACTGTACTTTAAAAGCGAAAGTGAGCTGCATCCCAGAGGCCTGTTGCCACCGGAGACAGACAGGTGAGACCCCTAGGCCGTAGGTCCCTATCATCTACCCCCTCCCAAGTCCTGCAGCAATGAGCTATGTCCTGTCCCCAGTGTGCTCCATCTTAGGGCTCACAGCTCTGCCTACATTCCCAGAGGCTTACTGTCATCAAGGACCGCCAGGTGAGGCTTCCTTCCCTCAAAATTCCCAGCCTGCCTTGTCCCCTTGCCAAACCCAGCACTGTTGAGGCCCACCTCATCACTGTGCACACTATTCTGGGCTCCCAGCTCTGCCTGTATCTCCAGTGGTCTGCTGTCATCACGTACCACCAGGTAAGACTCACCTACCCATCCCTTGGTCGCTTCGGTTCCCCTAAAACACTCCCAACAGAGGTAAACTGCACCTGCTCCCTAGTGAGCCACTTTCTGGGCCACAACTCAGCCTGCATTACTGGAGGCCTTCCAATACCAGAGACAGCCTAGCAGCTAAAGGTTGGTGTAAGAAGACAATCAACAAGATCCAGGGCACTATGGCACCACCAAAACCCAGCCCAGGATATCCCAACCCAGCTGAAGAACAAGAAAATGACCTTAAATCCAATATTATGAAGATGACAGAAGCCTTTTAAAAAGTAAAGGAAAAAGTTCCTTAAAGAAATACAGGAAAGTACAATAAAAAAAAGGTGAGAAAATGAATAAAATGGTTCAAGACCTGAAAATGGAAATAAGAACATATACATATTGAGGGATTCCTGAAGATGGAAAACCTAAGAGAACAGAAACTACAGTCCCAAACATCACTAACAGAATACAAGAGATGAAAGAGAGAATCTCAGGTATAGAAGATTCAATAGAAGAAATGGATACATCAGTGAAAGAAAATGTCAAATCTAAAAAGTTTCTAACAGAAAACATCCAGGAAATTTGGGACACTCTAAAAAGACCAAATCTAAGAATGATAGGAATAGAAGGAGAAGTTTTCCAGCTAAAAAGCCCATAAAATATTTTCAACAAAATAACAGGGGAATAAGAATGTATAAGAATGACTTCTTAAGAATGTATAAGAAGATTAGCACACAACAAATAGATTGGACCAGGAAGAAAATCCCCCCCACCACAAAATAATCAAAACACTAAATGTATAAAATAAATAAATAATATTAAAAGCTGCAAGAGAAAAAGATCGATCAAGTAATATATAAAGGCAGAGCTATTAGAATTATACGAGATTTCTCAACAGAGACTTTAAAAGGCAGAACACCTGGACAGATGTCTTGCAGTCTCTAAGAGACCACAAATGCCACCCCAGACTACTATAACCAGCAAAACTTTCAATCAACATAGCAGGAGAAAACAAGATATTGCATTAAAAAATTAAAACAATATCTTTCCACAAATCCAGCCCTATAGAAGATACTAGAAGGAAAACTCCAACAAATGAGGTTAACTACACCCAAGAAGATACAGGAAATAAATAATTTGACACCAAAAGAAGGGAAACACACACACACATACTACCACCACCAACATCAAAGTAACAGGAATCAACAATCATTGCTCATTAATATCTCTCAATAGCAATGGACTCAATTCCCCAATAAAAAGACATAAGCTAACAATATAGATACAAAACCAGTATCCATCATCCTGCTGCATTCAAGAAACACACTTCAGCAACAAAGGCAGACATTACCTCAGAGTAAAGGGTTAGAAAAAGGGTTTCCAAGCAAATGAACCCAAGAAACAAGCTGAAATTGCCATTCTGATATCTAATAAAATAAAGTTTCAAGCAAAATTAATCAAAAGCGATGGGGAAGGATATTTCATACTCATCAAAGGAAAAATCTACCAAGATGACATCTCAGTTCTAAATATCTGTGGATTCACATTCTGTGTCTTCCCTTGGGTTGCCAGGAGATGACCTCACACTGAGCTGGAAAGAATGAAGCTGAGTCTGGAAAGGGTGGGGTCTTTAGGATCCAGGTCCAGCTGAGAGTATTAGGGGAAGAAGACCTTCTCTGAGAAGTGTTGCTACTCTTTCATATGATTATAGCCCTTTGCCAAGAAGGGTAAAAAGCAGAGCAGTAGGGTGGCTAGTGTGGCCACATGGTCCCACCGGCAAGGCCAACCAGGTGAGCAAGTCAGAGGAGCCAGCGGTGAATGTCCAGAAAGAGAAAAGGTCCTCTCTGAAATAGCCCTTCAAGCATTACAGATCAAGCGAAAAAGCCACTCTTAGATGGTCTTCAGTGAATCCGTTTGTCCTGTGTATTAGTGAAGCAGCTTATGTCCCTGCGTGTGTTCCATGGTAAACAAGTACTATATGAACCTTGGGGAGTGGAGAGGTTTCTGAGGGGTGAATGCATTCCACTGTTTGTGGCTGGGATGCTAGCAATGGTCTATTTACATCCAGGTGCTGGCTATTGACTACCTGGAGAGTTGGGGTCATCAGGTTACCTGTGCCAGAGCATGCAGGCTCAGAACAGGAAGGGAGAAGTTCTTACTCCTGCCAATTTCAAGGTTGAGAATTATGGGGTTTGAACACCCTTTACTTCACCATTTCCATGGCAGTTCCCCTAGAGGCATGGTCCATGTGCCCCACAAATATCTATGCCCCAAATGAGAGGGCACCCACATGTATAAAAGAAACATTGCTAAAGCTTAAAAATCAAACCACACAGGTTAATAATAGGAGATTTAAACAGCCCACTCTCACCAATGGACAAGTCATCCGAAAGAAACTAAAGAGAGAAATAATGAAACTAACAGATATTACGAATCAAATAGACCTAAGAGATATTTATAAAACAGTTTACCCAAACACAAAATAACATAACTTCTTCTCAGCAACTCACAAAAACTTCTCCAAAGTTGACCATATACTCCAAGCAAACATCAACAGATACAAGAAAATTAAAATACATTATCAGACCACCATGGATTAAAGCTAGACTGCAACAACAATAGAAACAACAGAAAGCCTACAAACTCATGGAAAAGAAACAATTCTCCACTCAATAACCACCACGTCAAAAAAGAAATACAGAAAAATTAAAGACTTCCTAAAATTCAATGAAAATGAAGGCACAACATACCCAAACTTATGGAATACAATGAAAGCAGTCTCCGAAGAACGTTCATAGCACTAAGCTCCTTCATAAAGAACTTGAAGAGATCTCATACTAGCAATTTAAAAGCACACCTAGAACAAAAAGAAGCCAACACACTCAAGAGAAGTAGATGACAGGAAATAAACTCTGGGCTGAAACCAATAAATTAGAAACAAAAAGAACAATATGAAAAATCAACAAAACCAAGAGGTGGTTCTTTAAGAAAAATAAATAAGATAGGAAAAACAAACAAACAAACAAAACCTTAGCCAAACTACCTAAAAGGCAGAGAGATGGTATCCAACTTAACAAAATCAGAAATGAAGGAGAAACATAACAACAGACACTGAGAAAATCCAAAGAATCATTAGGTCTTACTTCAAAAGCCTGTTCTCCACAAAATTGGAAAATCTAAATGAAAAAAGATGATTTGCTTGATATATACCACTTACCAAAGTTAAATCAAGATAAGGTAAGCAATTTAAATAGGCCTATAACCCCTAAAGAAATAGAAGCAGTCATTAAAATTCAAAAGAAAAAAAAAAGCCCAGGCCAGATAGTTTGGGCACAGAATTCTACCAGATTTTCAAAGAAGAGATAATACTAATACTCCTCAAATTATTCTACAAAATAGAAATATAAAGAACAATGCCAAACTCATTATGTGAGGCCACAGTCATCCTGATACCTAAACCACATAAAAACTCAACAAAGAAAGGGAATTTCAGACCCATCTCCCCTTTGAACATTGATGCAAAAATATTCAATAAAATACTCTCAAACTGAATCCAAGAACACATCGACTCTATCATCCACCATGATCAAGTAGGGCTCATCCCAGGGTTGCAGAGGTGGTTCAATATATGAAAATCCATCAACATAATTCACCATATAAACAAATTGAAAATAAAAGTATCATCTCATTAGATGCTGAAAAAGCCTTTGACAAAATCCAACACCTTTTCATGTTAAAAGTCTTGGCGAGATAAGGAATACAAGGAGCATACCTAAACACAATAAAGGCAATATACAGTAAGATGATAGCCAACATCAAATTAAAGGGAGAGAAACTTAAAATAATTCCAGTAAAGTCAGGGACAATTCAAGGCTGCCCACTGTCTCTTTTGTCTATTCAACATAGTACTTGCAGGCCTAGCTAGAGCAATAAGACAACTAAAGGAGATCAAGGGGATACAAACTGGAAAGAAAGAATTCAAAGTATCACTATTTGAAGGTGACATGATAGCATATGTATATATACATATATACATACACATATATATATATACATATATAACCCCCAAAATTCTACAGGGAACTTCTACAGGTGATGAATTCCCTCAGCTAAGTGGCTATATTAAAATTAACTCAAAAAATCAGTAGCCCTCCATTCTACAAATGATAATGGACTGAGAAAAAAATTAGGGAGACAAAACCCTCACAATAGCTACAAATAATGTAAAATACGTTGGTGTAACTCTAACCAAGCAAGTGAAAGACCCATATGGTAAGAACTTCACATCTCTGAAGAAAAAAATTAAAGAAGATATCAGAAGATCAAAAGATCTTTCCTGCTCATGGATTGGTAGGATTAACATAGTAAAAATGGCTATCTTACAAAAGCAGCCGATGGATTCAATGCAATTCCCCCCCAAAAATCCAACACAATTCTTTAAGATATGGAAAGAGCAATTTTTAACTTCATATGGAAAATTTTTAAACCCAGGATAGCTAAAGCAATACTGTACAATAAAAGGACTTTTGGAATTTCACCATCCCTGATTTCAAGCGGTACTACAGAGCAATAATAATAAAACCTGTATGTTATGTTATTGACATAGAAACAGTCAGGTTGATCAATGTAATTGAATCAAAGACACAGAAATAAACTCACATACCTATGGACACTTGATTTTTGACAGAGATGTCAAAACCATACACTGGGGGAAAAAAAGGAAGCTTCCTCAACAACTGGTACTGGTTTAACTTGATGTCTCCATGTAGAAGATTGAAAATAGATTCATATTTATCATCCTGCACAAAATTCAAATCCAAGTCAATCAAAGACCTCAAAATAAAACCATATATGCACTGAATTTAATAGAAAAGAAAGTGGGGAATAGTCTTGAACCCATTGGTATAGGAGATAATTTTCTGAACAGAAAGGCAACAGCTCAGGCACTAAGATCAACAATTAATAAAAGGGCCAATGAAACTGAAAAGCTTCTGTAAGTCAAAGGACACTGTAGGACAAAAATGGGAAAATATCTTCACTAACCCCACATCCAACAGAGGGCTAATATCTAAAATATACAAAAACCCAAGAAATTAAAGACCAACTAACCAAATAGCCCACTTAAAAAATGGGGTACTGAAGCTGCTACAAGCATGGTTGAGCAAATGTCCTTGTTGTGTACTTGAGCTTCTTTTGGGTATGTGCCTAGGAGTGGTATAGCTGGATCTTGAGGAAGCACTATTCTTAATTGTCTGAGAAAGCACCAGATTGATTTTCAAAGTGGTTGTACAAGTTTACATTCTCACTAGCAATGGAGGAGGGTTCCCCTTTCTCCACATCCTCTCCAGCATGTGTTGTCACTTGAGTTTTTTATCTTAGCCATTCTGATGGGATTAAGGTAAAATATCAGGTCCTTTTGATTTGCATCTCCCTGATGGCTAAGGAC
>CM053757.1:9683019-9706220 GCA_028658305.1 Pachyuromys duprasi | reverse complement strand
GCTTTGTGCAAGGTGATAAATATGGATCTATTTTCATTTTTCTGCATACAGATATCCAGTTAGACCAGCACCATTTGTTGAAGATGCTGTCTTTTTTCCATTGAATGGTTTTGGCTTCTTTGTCAAAAATCAAGTTTCCATAGGTGTGTGGGTTCATTTCTGGGTCTTCTATTCGGTTCCATTGATCCACTATTCTGTTTCTATGCCAATACCATACAGTTTTTATTACTATTGCTCTGTAGTACAGCTTGAGGTCGGGGAAAAGACTGTTTTAGGCATATAAAAATCTTTCAGAAGTAGATTGCAACCACAAAAATGTTACGAAAATTTTATCAGCAGAAGAAAATTTTCTCACAGAAGTATGCAACCACACAAAACAATGAAAAAAACACCATAAATAAATATGGTGCTGTCTGATATTAAGACTCACAAACAAACCTTTGGTAGAGTGCAGGGAATCATATGAAAGAAGGGGGAGTTATTAAGACTTGGAGAGGACAAGAGCTCCACAAAGACCAAATAGATCAGGGCACAGGGGTCTTTTATGAGACTGTTTCTCCAACCAAGGACCATGTATGGATATAACCTAGAACCCCTGCTCAGATATAGCCCATGGTAGCTCAGTATCCAAGTGGGTATCCTAGTAAGGGGAACAGGGACTATTTCTGTCTTGAACTCAATGGCTGGCTCTTCGACCCCTTCTTCCTGAAGGAAGAGCAGCCTTGCTAGACCCTAGAAGAGGACATTGTAACCAGCGACCTCATAAGATAGGGTCAGATGGAAGGGGAGGAGGTTCTCCCCATCAGTGGACTGGAAAGGGGCAGGGAAGAGATGAGGGAGGGATGGGGAGAGTGGGAGGGAATGAGGGAGGGGTCTACAGCTGGGATACAAAGTACATAACCTGTGATTAATATAAAAATAAATTTTTAAAAATGGTGCTGTCTGTCTATGACTTTTCTTATATTTTATGTTTCTTTAAAATCTAATCTACTTTTTAAAACAAAATACTACTGCTTAGAGAGGTCTGGCATATGGTTATCGTATTCTTGATTTTAGAGGCAAGAAAACTTTCTCGCACAAGGGAATCATCTGCTGAGTATGAGTGAGTCCACATCTCTCTCACAAAGGTTCCCTTGATTCAAACTATCAGATTGGTTAATAAGTTTCTCACTTTTCAAAGTTGATAAATTTGAGGAGGCTTTAAAAGACACTCAACTAACTAGAATTGTTCTGATAATGAACAATTTAATTTAATAGAACAGAGGTCTGAAACCAACAAATAAAACTCTTAAGTGTATCCAATGCTGTTTCCCTCTTCTCTTATTCTACTTAATGGCATTTTTTTGCTGCCCAACATTGCTCATCTATTTCTTTCCTAAAGTAGATTATTTGAACTGTTCCCTGTGAGAGCCTGATATATCTATTAAGTTTGCTCCATGGTGAAACTTAGTGGGAACAATAAATTTCACAAGCATGTTTTCTATAGGATGCCATGTAATCATAAGAATGTTGGCATACATGATAAATCTATGAGAAAGGAAAGACAATGAATTATGTTCCTCATAGTACTCTTATTCAATTATTTGTGCAACTCAGGCTTAAATGATTACAGTGGCAATGAAGGTGATCAGAGCAGGATACACCTGCTTGGGAAATCCTGTGGAAAAGGATAGAGGGGAAGGATTGTAGCAGCCAGAGGTGTCTAAGACACCACAACACACAGACTCAACTAAGCTGGGCTAGTAGGGCTCAGAGACCTAAGTGGCAATCAGGAAGCCTGTATGGGTAGGTCCTCTGTATATATGTTGTGTAGCTTGGTGTTCTTGTGGGACTCTTGACAGTAGGAGTGGGAGCTGTCTCTGAGTCTTTTGCCTGCTTCAGGGATGCTTTTCCTCCGTATTAGTTGCTTTGTCCAGTCTTGATATGAGAGTTTGTACCTAGTCTTCTAACTTGTGTTCCTGTGTTTGTTGATATCCCTTGGAGCCCTGCTATTTTACTGAAGGGAAATGGATAAAAATTGGATCTGGGAGAAAGGGAAGGTGAGGGAGGATGGGAGAAATGGAGAGAGGGGAAATTTGTTGAGATGTACTGTATGAGAAAATAATTTTAAAAATTAATACCATCTTTGAAAATAAAGGCATGTCCTTAAGCGAGGTGACGACAGCAAGAAGCTGAAAACGACAAGATCTAGTGTTGATTCTCTACAATCGGCAAATAAATATGTTAGGAAATGGGGCTTTGGGGCTGGGGAGATGGCTTGGGTAAATCACTTGCTCTGTAAGTGTGAAGACTGGTATTTGGATTCACAGAACCAACATGAAAGCCAGGCAGATGTGGTGACCTATATGCCATGACAGCACTGGGTGCGGGGTAGAGGCAAGGAATCCCAAGACAAGCTGGCTATCTAAAACAGCCTAAACCAGCTAGCTCTGCATTCAAGGAGAGGCCCTGCTTCAAAATACAAAGTGGAGAGCAGTTAAGGAAATAACTGGACATCAGCTTCTGTCTTCCATGTACACAAAGGTTCATGCACACCATCCCACATGTGTGAATCTACATACATACAAACATGCTCATGCACATATGCACATGTGCATACACATACACAATTAAGAAAGTAAGATTTCAAGGATTGGGAAGATGGCTCATTTGGTTAAGTGCTTGCTACACAAACATGAGACCTGAGTTTAGATTCCCATTATTCATGTAAAACACTGGATGGACCCACTAGTCTCAGTGCTGAGAAGGCAGAACTAGAAAGATCCCTAGAGTTCCCTAGCCAAATGTATTGAAAAAAAATTAAGTGGAAAGAAATTAAGGAGAGCACACCCAGAATCTTGCCTCCATGTGTAAACACGCACACATGCGCACACACACAAGCACACACACACTCACAGAGAGAGAGGGGGGTATAGTCATTCTCACGCACAACATATGTGATATTTCCAAAAAAGAAATCAATCCTACCAGAAAAACACTGGACGCAAACATTCCTAAGCTGAGGGTAAAGGTTTTACTTACCAGCTTACTTCATTTGTCTTTCTACAAGTTGTTATGGTGATGAGAGAAGGGATCAACTGGATAGGAATTCAGAAAGATGTTGCAAAGAGAAGCATCTTAATGAGTGAATCCCCTACGTTTGCGTGCATGTGAATCACCCTGAGACTTGTAAAGTTCACATTCATGTTTAGTAAGTCAGAGATGAAATCTAGGATCATATGCCCCCAACCAGGCAATGCTGGTGTTGCTGGTCAGTGGACTTCATTGTGAGTAGGCAAGACGCATCATGTACATTTGGGGAGATGTATGCTCTTTGGGGCTTGGGCTTACAAGGTGCTGCTAAACCTAATGGGGATGAAACTCATGGAATCACCAAAGTCTTATGTGATGCTAAGACGTGTTATTTTCCTTTAAAACTATCCACTTGGCAACAGTTAACAACCTGTGCCCCAAACAATGACACACGAAACCATCCACACTCTTTACCTTGAGTTTCCAACTTCTCTGTAAATCACTTCCACTTATCTTTATGTTCTTTTTCATCATGGTGGTTCCTTTCAGAATATCCACGTTAAATACATGGATTTGGATAAAAAATAGTATCAACCTTCACTCCCTTTGTCTTTGAAAAGGTTGTTCTTTCTCCTTGCCTACTCTTTTCTTGACATGAGATGTCCATCTCATACCATTTCACTTTGTGGAGCTACCTTCCACTACTTTCCCCAACTGCCCCAGCAAGGGCATGCAACTAGAGCATGGACTAAGTCCTCTGCCTGTAAGGGAAGGTGGAAACATGTTACAGAAACTGGTAAAGTGGGCTGGTAAATTCAATAATGGTGGGGAGAGATCATTTAGATCACAGTTAGACCTAGTATAGCATATGATTTATTAGAGGGAAGAGTTGGGTTCTTGGGACTTTAAAATACAGCTATTCACCATATTGAATTCAGTCCTCAGATCACAGTTCTGTAACCAAGTTCTCTAGATGCTTTTACTTATTGAAACAGTGCAGAAAAAGAAAAAAAAAAAAGCTCCAAGACATTGCTGTTATTATCCTATAGACAGCGCCTCTAAGGGAGAAACTAACCCTTTGCTTCTCACCTATTTATTGTGTAGCTATTTCCTCTCAATTGAAACACTTCCTGGAGTGCTGAAGAGACTCAGAAGACTCAGGAAGCTCAGAATCCCGAAATTCACAAAGCCAACACTGAAAGCAGCAGACAACTTCCAGTCAGATGAGATTTCCAGCGGGAGCTGTTTGCACCATGGCCAGCACACTGCAGAGATGTAGCACTCCTGAGCATTCAGCCATGCTCGGGTGGGCATTTTGATGAAGAAGTTGCCTATAACTTCCATGCTCTGTAAGTAACCCCCGAAACCTATCTGGTTCACTAACCTTGACTTGATTGGAATCATTTTGCTGGTCTGTCATTGGTGCTTCATCTAGGGTGAATAATGTTTCTTCACATCTCCCAAGGAAGGGTTATACGACAAAATCATGTTGAACACAGTCTGCTGCTCATGAATATATATATATACTCTCTTGTCAAAAAACCAAACAAACAAACAAAAACAAAAGTGCCAAAATAAGCCCTGATAACCAGCCAGAATTATACTGTAGACACACTGCCTCATTAAAGAGAATAAACTATGTGTTATTTTTTCCATCAGTTGCCTATGGCCTATTTTATCTCATGATTATATGGAAGAGTAATAAATATCCCTCTATAGTTCTGCATGGGATCACTCTATGCTGCAGAAGATATATCTGGGTCCAAGCCAATTTTCAGTCCAGATAAGAAACAGAAAGTAGAGGGTCAATGGCTATGGGAAGAGTTTCATCTCTTCCACAAATCCATGGTGGGAAATAAATGTCTTCTGTTTGCAGAGGCAGGACTTACCTCTTCCTCAACACACATCGGGCAGACAGAGAAGGCTCATCAATCACTCTGTACCTATGAGAAGAAGACAGTATATTTTCAGAGAAGCCACATTTGTGGAGAAACCTGAGAGGAGACGGAAATGCTGAGAATAAAGAGCATGCATAATATACAAAAAAGATTAGTCCAGCTCAGGAGGGACTGAAGACGTATTCCTGGGATGGATAGAGAAATAACAGAGAATGAATCAGGAGTCAAAATTGATCCCATATTCATTCTTTCAATGTGTTAATAAATGTTAAGTAAGACACATACATGTGCAGTATGTATCAAACATGATACATAGAACTGACATGTTCAATGTCTTCCTATATTGTTGAGCCAGTACCTCTAAATAGCCATGTCTATCTCCCATATTAGAGTATTTGGAAATAGTTTTTCAGACTAGTTGAGATGGGGCATGCTGGATTGATCCCAAATAAAACAACTTGCATGTTTTTATTAGGAAACAAAGAGAGATAGATGTAAAGCGAATAAAAATTAATTAATTAATTAATTAAAAAATAAAAAAGAAACAAAGAGGATACACAGTGATGCTCCTGGAGATGAATGCTCTGTATAAGTGTGGGCAGAGAACGGAGAGATGTTTCTATGAGCCAAGCAGTGTCCCTGGCTGCTGGCAGCCAGCAATACCAAGGAAGAGGCCTATCAAGTTTTCCCTCAGCTTCCAGAAGGAATGAAACCTGGCAGCACTCAGTTTCTTCCCACTATTTCTGATCCCCCTCTCCCCACCCTCTCCTTACACTGCCTCTTCATTAGGTATTTGGATGAGGAGCCAGAGGCAAGATTACAGAGTACTACGGTGACAGTGAAGAGCAAGACTTCCTCGAGTCTACCTGGTCAGATCCCATCACTGAATCCTGGATCCTCTAGTCTCCATGGAGATGACTCTTTCTGCCTGGTTGCTGAGCTTCTGGCTGACAGCCAAAGAGAAAGCCAGAGGCAGGTGAACTTGAGCTCTGTGCTTCCAGCCCAGGCAGGCTTTAGGCCTTTCACTCTGTATCTCTGCCTGTGGTAGATCACTCTTTCCTGGTTCCAGTCCATATGGCTAACTGCCATACATGACTGTGGTATGTGTGACCTTTGATGCCCTAACAAAGTCAAACATCCTTGTAATTATCAGATAACATACAAATCCCTCAGGGACTCTGAAGAATGCCAAAGCTTTCCATCCTGTGGCAGAATGCAGAATGGCAAAAGGAGGCAAGAGAAAGAGGCAGAAGGCATTTTTTTAAAATAAGGAACCTATCCTGATGATAAAGAGATGTAAACCTTTCTAGGAGTTTATGGCCTAATTACCTTCCTCAGGTTCCCACTCTGCCTCTCAACATTATTCTATGGGAAACTTGTTTCCAAAACACACTTGGAGGGTACATGTAAAGTCAAGTTGATTTTCTACAGAAACAGAAAGTATCCCTTTAAATTTTCTAAAACCTTACCCTTATAATATGAATGATCAAATATGCAAGTAAGACATTTGGAGGGTATTAAGGATAGAGCATAAGTGGCAGAGAATTTCTTAAAATAGTTAGCACATTTAGGGCAGATTAGGCTCTTGATTTTTTTTAATTACTGTGTTTGCAGCTGGGCATGGCGCTGCACGCCTGTAATCCCAACACTAAGACAGCCGAGGGGAGAATTTTGAGTTCAGGAATGGACTGGGCTACATAGCAGCAAACAAAACAAGGACAATGGTCAGAGAATTATGGGTAATCCCCCTATGAACTAAGGTGGCCGGAAGGATGAAATGATAAAAAAAAAAAAAACAACCCTGTTCACAACTCAGCTGGTAATTACCTGTGGATAGTTTGCCTGATGTTGACCTCAAATATGGATGTGATTTCCAAAAGTCTCCAGACTTCACACCAAGTCTTCATGAATCACTTGTGTAGCCACAGCTAAAATTGTTTGCATTGGCTACCCCCCTGCAAAAGCTTAAAAACCAAACCAACATCTCTATCACTGGTACACCATTTATACTGAGAAAGACCTGAAACTTCAAGGCTGTCAGAGCAGCAGCAACAGCTCCCTTGTGACTGGAGTATTGGGGTAAAGGCAGAGGCAGGAGAAATTACATGATCAGGTTCAACACGGGTCATCCGGGTTAAGCTAGGAGGGTCAGCAACACAGGAAGGTCAGCACAGAGCAGTCTCATTCCAAGAAGAAGCAGGGTTTTGGCACCACTGCCAACCTTTGGACCTGCTTAGAGAACTAATCTAGGTAAAGCCATGATTGGCGTTAGTTACATTTGTGTAGCCTTAACTGGAACAACTAACTGAATGGCTTAAGGGGTGTGATAGCTCTTATTGGAAAAATGTAAATGTCTACTTAACCCAGATATGGCTCTGAAGACATATCAAAGAAATGATGTTGCCTACATCCTACCTCGTGAAACAATGAGTTTATTTGGCTTCCTACAGGGGCATGTTTGAGATGTTACTTACAGGACAACACATCTCACCAACCAGGATGATGATTTCCCCATACTGGCACAGGTGAAGTCCCCTTTAATTAGCCTTTTTTCTTCATATATCCTAGGATGTACCAAGATTGTCGACACCCCAGAAGACTTACATACATTTGAGAACTCGTTCAGGAGGCAGTGCTGGAATCTCAGCCCCCGCTACTCCTGTGGGTACAACGGGCCTGAACTCTCAGGACTCTGGTAAGTAAGTACAGCTGTTCTCATGAAGATGGCATTGGCTCTTCTGCTCAGAGGGCAGAGTTTCACAGCCAGGGAGAAACAAAGTTTTAGCTCACAGTTTTAGCAGTGTGTGTCTGTTGGTAAGAGAAGCATGCAGAGCAGGTCATTCATGCCACAGTGGTCCAGGAAGAAAATAACCTAGGAAATACAAGAAGGGCTTGGGGCAAGAGATGTCCCCAAGGACATGTTCCCAGTAACCTGTTTTCTTCAACTAGACCATACCTTTTACAGTTCCACCACTTCCCATGGTCTATTCAAATTCTGAATCCATCAAGGCATTGTTTCACCCATTCTGGCAGAGCCTTCAAGGTCTGATCTCTGTAAATGTCCTCACAATCTCACTCAGAGATTGTGTCCCCAGTCCAATCAAGGAACCAGTCATAGTGGGCCACTGAATCATTGTGAGGAAAGGAAACCTAAAATGTCATCATCATGAAGCCCAGGTGTGTGTGTGTGTGTGTGTGTGTGTGTGTGTGTGTGTGTGTGTGTGTGCGTGTGCATGTGTGTGTGCGTGTGTGTGTGTGTGTTGTTTAAAAGAAGGAAAATCCCAACCATTCTATTTTACCAATAAAGGCTCAGGAGCTAGATGCTGGGGTGAAAACCTGCTAGCTCAGAGAGGCAGAGAAACTAACAAGCTGACCTTCCTTCTCAGCTCAGGTCTGGATGGAAAAAAAACAAAAACAAACAAACAAACAAAAACAACCAAAAGGCCCACTAGCTCATCTGACAGCCCAGGAGGAAAAGGCCAAAAACAAACAAACAAAAAACCCAAAACAAGCAAGGCCAAAGGCTTGCTAGCTCAAAGACCAAAAAGCCAGAGAATTGTGGAGCTGAAGCCTAAGCTAAAGCCAGAGCTTGAGGTAATAGCCCTGTCTTCTTCTCCATGCTGTCTTAAATATCCCCCAACTCAAAGTTCTTCCTACTCTTTCATCCCTGTTAGCTGGTTTCTTGACCTAGTGTTAACTTTATTAAACCCTGTGTACAGAAAGCTCTTAGATTAAAGGTATATGCTAGGGCTAAGCCACACCAAAGAAACAGGGTTTTACAGTTCACAACACTGGGATTCACAATAAGGTTAAATATCCTGCAGTGCGTGTGTTTGTCTTTCTTTCTGTCTGTCTCTCCCAGAGTGCACATGGCACTATGGTGGTTTGAAATGCTGACAAATGCTTTAAAAACATTAACAGTCCAAGTGGAAAGCAGTCCCTTGTGGCCCTCTCTGTCACCTCCCACCTTAGGAAGGGTATGCCTGCATACATGCTGCCTTCTAACTTCTCCTTTCAGCTCTGCTGAAGAGAAAGGAGAATTTTCTACCTATTGGTGTCTCATCAGTCCAGGGCAGTTCCTGGGTTAAGCTGATCATTCTCCCAAGTCCCTCTGAGTCTAATGGCTACTGGGTAGAAAATTCCCAGCACCTTCTTGGCTGTTCTTTAATTGAGCACATAGTATGCCAGCTTTCTTCTCCATCCTACCTTCTTCCCCATTTTCCACATTAGTGGACTCTGTGTCTTCCTTTAAGTCACTCTTATTCTCTTCTGTGAACTATTCCTTCACACACCCCAAAAGGAAATTAGCTGACATGCTCACGCTGAAACCCCTAGACTTCACACAATGAACACCCCTGTGCTGCGTTTATTTCAGTCCCTGTTTTCTCTGAGGGAGTAAAGTATGCCACACTCTTGTCAGTTTAGGGCAGGAGCTGTCCACTCTGCATTCCCCGTGAAGTCATCTGTGAAGGTTTATGAAAAGGGCCACGTGCCTAGGAGAAACTTAAGGGTTTCTGGTTTTGTTAGCCATTGAGTTGACATTAGCTTGG
Source organism: Pachyuromys duprasi (assembly GCA_028658305.1). Classification (NCBI taxonomy): domain Eukaryota; kingdom Metazoa; phylum Chordata; class Mammalia; order Rodentia; family Muridae; genus Pachyuromys; species Pachyuromys duprasi. Next base: position 9,696,760 of record CM053757.1, on the reverse strand, counting down.
GTGTTTCAAATTTTTTCTTTTCTTTGCGATGCTGGGTCTCACCCTGTTGCGCCACATCTCCTACCTCTACCTCTTAAGCATTGGGATAACAAGCAGTCTTTATCATTCCCACTTAAAATAAGTCTCTCTCTCTCTCTCTCTCTCTCTCTCTCTCTCTCTCTCTCTCTCTCTCTCTCTCTCTCTCTCTCTCTCTCTCTGTGTGTGTGTGTGTGTGTGTGTGTGTGTGTGTGTGCATACGGAGGCCAGAGGACAATGCCAGTTGTCTTCCTTAGTCACTCTGCACCTAATTTTTGAAACAGGGTTTCTCACTGAGCATGGAGTCCTGGGATTCAGCTAGGCTAGCTGGACAGTAAGCTACAGGCATCTGCCTACAAGCACATCAAACTCAAGTGCTGGGATTACAGACATATTATTTTGCCGGGCTTTTCATGTTGGTTCTGAAAATCTGGACTCAGACCCTTATGCAGTGAAATACTATAAAACAGCCACCTCCCCAGTTCCCCTAACTGGATGTTTCTGAATGTCACACATCATTTGGAAGCAGCTGAGGTTGGGAGTCCCTGTCCTCTGTCTGGCAAGGGCTTTGTATCAGACATTTTGCCATTTAACTGTTTCATAATTTTTTAGTTTAATTCCATTAACCTTTACCAGCTCCCCTACAGCTGTTGTTTGAATGAGAATATCACTTGTCCCTGAAAAACTAACTAGAGCTTTGAAGTGGAAGTCCCCATCAATCAGTGCTATCCTTTTAGAGTGGTTCAGATGAATACCAAAGGAAAACAACCTTTCTCTTCTGGAATCTGAGGCAGCCTGTTAACTTTAGCTGTGCCCCAAACCCACTCATACCCAGGACAGTCCTCTGTGGGCCTGAGACAGAATGCCAAAACCATACCTACAATGAATCTGGCAGGAGTTACCCTTAAATGATGGAAGCCCTACACTCTACCTCCCCCAGCCTTGGAATCCAAAAGCTGTTCAAAGCACTTTCTTCATCATTCCACATAAACACAGAGGGCTGCTAGCAGCGGGATGCCTGAGTAGTGTGAAGTCTCCTAGAGGGATAAAAGGCAGAAGAAGTTTTCTTAGCAGGAAAATGATAACCTGGGAGCTCTAGGTCAGGGGTTCTCAACTTGTGTGCGGCAACCCAGACAGTGTTGCATACCAGATATTTACATTATGATTCATAACAGTAGCAAAATTATAGTTATGACAGAGCAACGAAATGATTTTATGGTTGGTGTCACCACAACATGAAGATAGAAGGGTTGAAGCATTAGGAAGTTTGAGAACCACTGCTCTAGGGACACTTCCTAAAATAACCTGAGGTCACAGAGAAGAAAGGAACCTTGAAAGATGCCCGTAATAATGAATGTGTACCGCTCTCCTCCATCATCCGTCATGGTCAGATCATCTCTAGTCAAACTGAAGATGCTCTCCTGTTAATGGTGTGGAACCCAAGTGCATCCTGAAGCATCAGTGAGGCCTTGCACCCCTGCTCCCTCTTACCTAGTACTGCCTAAAGGCTGGTTGTGCTGTCTCTACTTTCTAGTAGACAAGTGAGGTTTAAACTTATTCAGAGCAGACAGATTCCAACTCTTGCCCCTTTATTATTTTGAAAGCCATATTAACCTGGTCTAGGCTGACCTGATAAAAGCAATGAGGCCAGCTTCTCAGGGACAAAACCATTCCTCACTTGAAGATATTTTCTCTGCTGCTGACTACTTATCATTTAGAATTAATTTTCGGCATTTATGGCAGCGACTATCATGCAACACAGACCATTCCCCGCTGGAGATAGTATCAACCTTTTTGGGCTAGGGTGAAATCTTAGAAGCAATTAGGTGGCAGATGAAAGATGAGGAGTGTGTGAAAAGGCTTATTCTGGGTGCATGGCATTGGGCATTAGGAGGATTTTTTTCGCTTAAAAGACAGAATACATAAAGAGACAGTACAGGGAATTAATAATCATTATAATTAGCAGAAGGCAAGCAATGTCTACTGGTCTGGAACTGCTGAAGAGATTTATATACTTGTTCTATTTGATCCTCTTAATAATGCTGAGAAAAAAAGACTACGCTAAGTATCATCCTGACATTGTAGATGAGAAAATGAAGGATTTTCCCAAATGCATACATCTGAGAAGCAAAGAGGCTGGGGTTCCACTCCAAAGAATAGTGATTATGGCCTGTGGAAGATGGCTGAATTGGTAAGAGCACTTAACAGAAGTTCAAGTCCCCAGCCCCTACATAAAATGCCAGGCATGCAAATGAACATGTAGCTAAACCGATTTCTAAACATAAGTATTTAAAGCTATAGACTACATCTCATGGTTAAAGAAACCTCTTTCAGCAGTGGGTCTAAGTGGGGACCCAGAACAGGTGAAGTGATGAAATTAAGTGTTTTTTGAGACATTGATGTTATTTCACCTGAGGTCCAGGAATGTCACAGAGGAGAGAATGGAAGGACCAGGGAGCCAAAGGATGGGGAGGAGATGGTAGAGCCCTGTCCTCTGTGCATGGCATAGCTGTGCATTCACTGTAACTGCCTAAAGGGGAAGGTGAGCGTGGGAAGAGGACTGTTTGGGATAAAGAAAGGGGTCAGTACTGGAGTAGTACGGGGGGTAAATGTAATCACAAAGCATTTTATACAAGTGTGAATTGTCAAAACTAAAAAAAAAAAAGTGTTGAATACGCATGTCTGTAAACCCAATATATGAAAATGGAAGGGTTGCTGTGGCGTGTTGGCTGGATAACTCAAAAGAAAGTATGAACTCCAGGTTTATCAAGAGACCTTAACTCAAGAAAATAAAACAAAGATACCTGTTTGCTGCTCCCCACACAAATGCTCATACTTTGATGGGAACACCATACACATAAACACAAATGTGCACCTCCACATACAAAAATAATGATTCCAACCCCCCCACACACCTGAATTGGGATGATTAAAAAATTGCCTATATACCTGGCTAATTGCCTACTAAGGGAGTTCACTCTCAATTGAGTGTTCTCAACATTTAGTGTGCATCATAGTCTGTGGGCTTGAAAGAACAGGTTTTTGAACATCATACCCAGAATTTCTGAGAAGTTGCTTTGTGCATAGGTCTAAAATTTGCATTTTCATAACTTGCTGGCAATGCTAACTCTGCTGGGCTGGGAATCCTTGACTTGGCCCGTTCTGTTCTGTATTCAGAGCCATGCGTGTACCTAATCCTGAAAAGCTGCTTCAGGGAGAACAGGTGGTGTTGGAAACTGCCCCCTCACCTGTCAGGAAAGTAAGGTCTGCTTAGAAGCTGATTCTGTAAAAAAAAAAAAATTCAGGTAACAGAAAGGAACCTGGAGTTGCATTTAGATTACATACATTTAAGCCTGTACTAAACTACCAGATGGAGCTATGTACTCGTGGCTACTTATTCTTTTATATATGTTAATCACAGGTTATGTAGTTTGTATCCCAGCCGTAGCCCCCTCCCTCATTCCCTCCCAATCCCCCCATCCCTCCCTCATCTCCTCCCTACCCCTTTCCAAGTCCACTCATAGGGGAGGACCTCATCCCCTTCCATCTGACCCTAGCCTATCAGGTATCTTCAGGACTGGCTGCAATGTCCTCCTCTGTGGCCTAGCAAGGCTGCTCCTCCCTCGGGATGGGGGTGGGGGGGTGTCAAATATGGCTACTTATTCTGCTGTGTATTTCTTTTAAAACTTGTTCTTACGTGTGTGTGTGTGTGTGTGTGTGTGTGTGTGTGTGTGTGTGCACACCTTGAAGGTTAGAAGAAAGTGTTAGATCCTCTAGAGCTCTCCACCTTCCTGACACTGCGACCCTTTGATGCAGTTCCTCATGCTGTGGTGACCCTCAACCATAAAATTATTTTTGTTGCTACTTCATAACTGTAGTTTTGCTTCTGTTATGAATTGTAATGTAGATCCAATATGCAGGATACCTTATATGTGACCCCTGTGAAAGTGTCATTACCCCAGAGGGGTTGCATCCCACAGGTTGAGAACCCCTGATTTTGAGCTTCAGTTACAGATATTCAGAAACAAGCTCCTCTCTTCTGGAGGAGCAGCAAGCACTTCTTCTCACCAAGCCATTACTCTAGTCCCATCCCTTCATTGCTGGTAACAACAACAATAATAACAACAAGTAGTACTTTCATAATTTTGTACATCTATAGTCAAACACATTTTCTGACCATATCGTCACCTCCTGAAATCAGTCTTCTTGTCAGTTCTACTCACTAAATAGATAATCACCACCTGAAACACATCAAAAATACCTGTGAAATCATGATTTTTCACTTGCTAATTAAGTCTTCCTTAAAATGCATTAAGGTAACTAAAAATTCCCATGTACCACCTACGTGGATTTGTAGTTCCTACAGTTTATGTCATCACACTTTAGTGGACTGAGATATTTGTCGAGGAGCCTCAGAAGCTGTAGAGTGTCACACAAATTCAAGGTGCTGCCGTCACCTAGAATGAAGCAGGACAGTTGTCATAACTGTCTAGAAAGTAAATAGGCAGTGAGACTAAAGTGGCCCTCTCTGGTGCAAATTGCTGCAGCAAAGCAGATTCTCTTTCTGCTCTTCAGTCATGCTTGTAGCCAGGAGTAAGCACGTGGACCTGTTATCTCATCACTTCCAGAGCTGCCCCTAACAGTCAGAAGGACATAAGCAGTGGGACATGATAAAGAATTTGGGACGAGTAGATGCATACTTACTACACAGATTATCCAGCAAGTTTCGGTCATTTCTCTCCTAATTATCAAGAGCAGGTCCCACTCTGGAAGAGCCCATCAACGACTTCAAAGCACACCACCTCCCAAGGAGAACATCATCTCAGAGGCTTGCCAGTGTCTGCCTGAGGCAAATTTGCCTTTATTGTGTCCCTCTGATGATACAGTCGCGTGTATGCTATGTCGTCTTGGATTCATCGCAGACCCTCAGAAATGCTCTCACTTCTAAGAATGAGAATGGTTCTCATTCTGAACCAGCATTTCTTCCCTGTATGAAATTTAACTCACCCAAAAACCTTTTTAAAAAGTTAAAGTATGAACCCACACCCCAGACCAATGGAACCAAGGCCATGGATGTGGGTCATAGGCATCAATAGTTTTCAAGCACCTCAGCTAACCATAATTCATATTTTTGGTTAAGAACGTTGTTTTGATGATGGAGGGAAAAAAACCTGCAGTACTTGAATGTTCCTATAACCAAAATCCACAGCTCCTTCTCTTCTGAGAACTCCATAGCCTGGCCTTTAGTCACCATTCCCTGACCTGGTACATTGGCATTTTGCTTTGCCACTTCTTTTTCCACCTCAGGTTTCAAAGAAGAGACCAAATGGCAATATTTAACATTGATTGGGCACTCCTGTTGGCAAATGCTGTACTATCGTATAGGCAATTCATTGACTCTTCTAAATAAGTAGTTCTTGCTTCGTAAGAAAGTAAGAAGCTTTGGGAAAGAGAGCTGTGAGTTGCTTTTAGAATGTTTCCTCAGTATTTTGAAGAACACCACCAAATACAAGGAGACTACCAAGACCTGCCATTTAGTTCAATATTCCTTTCCAATTTGTAGAGACAACTGAGTGGGCAAGGGCTAGATACAGATCATTTGCTACAGTGACTATTCTCTTTCCTGAAAACATTGAATTAGCAGGACAGGAAGAAGAGGGGAAAGAAATGGGGAAAAGAGATGGGGGAATAAAAATCTATGTGTCATTCTGTGGCTAGTCTCCTTCAGTGCACAGCAGAGGTTAAGTGCAGTTGGCAGTGTGCTTGGGTAAGGAGGGACACAGGAAGCTACTCTCTAGTGGACACGAAGGATGAATCAGTCATATAGCTCATGTGGCAGGTGGAAAGTCTCCATGGAGTTCAATGTCTCAGCTATTCCTGTCTATTTCTAACAATCACATCTGCCATTAAATGCCGGGAAAACCTCAGTAATGTATAAAGTAGCCTCCCTTTTTCTTATGTTAATCTGAGTGGGTCTCCATTACCAGCAATGAAAATAACATAAATCAATATGACTGTGTGTGCAGTATGAGAAAGGCACCTAGAAAGGTATAAAACCCTGTCAAGTACCAGCTCGAGATTTACAACTGAGGAAACTGAAGATCTAGTAGAGCCAGATGCAGGCCAGTGCCAAGCTTACACTCCTTAGCTGTGGCACCTGGACAGGTATTTTACTTCTGTGGATCACAAGGGCTTGGCCTATGAAAATTAAACACCAGTATAGCATGTGTCACTTAGTTGGGGTCACCACTGATCATAACCTCCATCCTTGTATTCAACTTAGAAGAGATAGGGGAAAGCACAGAGGTTATTTCTGAGGGCATGCCATCAAAGACAGGGCAAGGCCTGGGTTTCATATGATCAAAATCACCTCACCCCTCTCTTTGCTCACGGCTGTGTGGGAAAAGGATAACTACCATCTTGTCACCCAAAGAGGCCATTTCTACATTCTTGACTTGCAACCCAGGGGCCATCAGAGCAGCCAATTAGGGTGTTTTATCCTCAAAGCACTCAGTGAAGACTGGTGGGAAGAATGGGTCACAGAACCCTGGTGCCAAAAAAGGAAAAAGTTCACTAGGGCATTGCTTTGAAAGTGCCTCATTCTAAAATTAACAAAAAATATATTAATAAAAAAACTGGGTCATTGAGTTGAAATGTATCAGGATCCTCATTAAAAGTTTCAGTTTACCGCATATGGATCCCAAAAAATACAGGAATGTGAGAACATTCTATTTTGGGGGGAGATCATAGAAAAAGTTGGGGCTTTGAAAATAGACAGACCTTCAGTTCAAGGTTGGATTGTGTTAGTTCTCTTCATGAACCTCAGCTTATCTCTCTACATATTAAAGCACCCTGACATTTCCAGTTTATTGAACTGATAAATATGGGCAGGGGAGATGGCTCAGTTTGTAAAGTGCTTACTGTGCAAGCATAGGGATATCACATAAAAGAGTCAAGTGTGCTGGCATGCATGTATAATCCCATCTCTGTGAAGACAGAGGCTGTGGACTCCTAGAGCTCACTAGCCAGCCTATCTAGACTCCTTACCTACCTCTAAGCCACTGAGAGACTATCCGAGAAGAGAAAATCTGGGTTGTGCCTGAGAAACAAAGCCAGAAGTTATACTTTGGCTCCAAGGCTGATCTGAATGACATGGAGGAAATACTATTCAGCCCGCTATCTCAAGAGACAGCTCTGCTCTGGCCAGTGTCACAAGACACTACTTTGGCTAGTGAGGCAAGGGCTCCTGTGTGTGTGTGTGTGTGTGTGTGTGTGTGTGTGTGTTTCTAGCCATCTCTTACCCATTTCTGCTCTGTCTCTGGTGCTGAGCACTACTTAAGACCAGCCTATGGCTGAAGCTGACAGCCAAGTAAAGCAGAGAAGATACATCAAAAGAGTCTGGGTACTTGTGTCATCATTTATTCCCTCAATCAACCCATATTGAAACCTGCCTTAGTCTGAGTTTCCTGTTCCAGGCAATAATAAATGACCTGCCATTTAAACCAGCTGGAGTTGCAATTTCTGTCGTTGCATCCAAAAGTATCCTAGCTGATGAGGGTTAATTACGATACTACACGTGTTAAATCACTTGTCCCAGTCAACCCTGGCACACCAGTAAAGGCAAAACAAATGATTATATCTTATCATTGACGCCTTCATCATGATAATCATCATTACTAGTCACATAGCTACTCACAATAAAAACAACTGCCACAGCTACAAAAATAACATCGACCACTTCCTCTGTGCCAGCCACAGTTGTAAGTGCTTAACATATTTAAATTATTTAATCTTCACAACGGCCCCTAAGATAAAAGTTATAATCATCCCAATCTTCCAGATGGGGAAAATGAGGTGCTGAGGGACCAAGTAATTTCCCTAAGGACTCACAGCTGGCAGGTGATAGTTAAACCCAGCAGCTCTACACTAGAACAGTGGCACAGAGGGAGGAAGGCCATGAGGAAAGCTCATTGCCTTTCTTGTGTGGTCTTTTCTTGTTGCCCCAGCTGCTTAGTAAAGCCAAACAAAGCAAGTGAACAAGCCCTCTGAGGAAGCACTAACTAAAAAATGGAGGGGTGTGATGTGAGAGTCAGGTATGCTTATATGACCTGAGATGTACAATCACACTGACACTAAATTGCTTAACCTTAAATGAGATGCAAGAAGGCTGGGGAGACAGCTCAGCTATCAAAGTGCCTTCCACACAGGAATGAGGAATTGAACTTGATCCCCAGAATCCACTTTAAAAGAAGAAAATACAGAGGATCCAAGATGGTAGCACCAAGAGGACACTATGTGATGAGCAGGATAGCAGTGACTACACAACAACCAACAGACCAAACTCTGGGCCCTAAAACACCCTCGATTGTTTTCTCAGGATTCCATCAGGCTCCAGAAACTAACAGCCAACACCTGAGATAGCCAGATGGGTAGAGACCAGCACAAAAGCACAACCAACAAAAACCAAAGCAATACAGCATCACTAGAACCCAGCTATCCAGGGGCAAGTAGCCCTGGACACTCTATCATAAGTGAAATTCAAGAAGATGACCTTATATCTGTGCTTATGTAGAGGATAATGAAGAAAAAAATAAAATGTGTAAAGACATACAGGAAGATAAAGTCAAATAGATTATGGCTATCCGGAAAGAAATAGAGGAAGATAAAATCAAAGGAAGTATGGCCACCTGTAAAGAAATACAGGAAGATGCAGCCAAACAGTTTATGGCCTTCAGAGAGGAAATAATTAAATCACTGAAAGAAATAAAAGAAATGGGAATGTTCAACAGGTGGAGGAATTGAAGGAAAATATAGTTAGACAGGTGAAGGAAATCAACAAAATGGTTCGAGACCTAAAGATAGAATTAGAAAAATTAAAGAAAACACAAACAGAAGAAATCATGGAGAGGGAGAACTTGGGAAAGAAAACAGGAACTGCAGAAGTAAGCATAACAACAGACTACAAGAGATGGAAAAAAGAATCTCAGGAATGGAAGATACAATGGAAGAAATCAATGTATCTGTCAAATAAAATGTTAAATCTAAAAAAATTCCTGACACAAAATATCCAAGAAATACAAGACAACGTGGAAAGACAAAAAGTAAGAATAATAGAAATAGAGGAAAAAGAAGATTCCCATCTCCAAGGCCCAGAAAATATTTTTCAACAAAATCATAGAAGAAAATGTCCCCAATTTAAAAGAGAAGCCTATAAGCATACAAGAGGCCTATAGAACACCTAATAAATTAGACCACAAAAAAATTCTTCCACCACATAATAATCAAAACAGTAAGAATGCAGAACAAAGAAAAAAATACTAAAAGTTGCAAGAGAAAAAGGCCAAGTAACATAAAATGGCAAACCCATCAGAATCACACCTGACTTCTCAACAGAGACTATGAAAGCCAGAAGGGCCTAGACGGCTGTCATGCAGACCCTAAGAAAATCCAGATGTCGGCCCAGGCTACTATGCCCCGCAAAACGCTCAATCATCATTGATGGAGAAAACAAAATAGTCAACAACAAAAACAAATTTAAACAACACCTACCCAGAATTCCTGTGTTACAGAAGATACTAGAAGGAAAAACGCAACCCAAGAAAGCTAACTACATTCAGGAAAACACAGGAAATAAATAATCTCATTACAACAAAACTAAAAGTAGCCAAACACAGAAACACACTACCACAACCAACATCAAAATGAAAGGATCTAACAGCCACTGGTCATTAATTTCTCTCAACATCAATGGACTCAACTCTCCAATAAAAATACCTAGACTAACAGAATGGATGCATAAACAAGAGCCAACAATCTGTTGCATACAAGAAACATACCTAAGTCATAAAATAGACATTACCTGAGAGTAAAGGGCTGGAAGAAGGTTTTCCAAGCAAATGTACCCAAGAAACAAGCAGGAGCAGCCATTCTAATATCTAATAAAGTAGACTTTCAACCAAAATTAATCAAAAGAGATGGGGAAGGTCACTTCATACTCATCAAAGGAAAATTCCACCAAGAAGACCTCACAATTCTGAATATCTATGCCCCCAATACAAGGGCACCCACATTTGTAAAAGAAACATTAATAAAACTTAAACAACACATAGGTTCCTACACATTAATAGTGGGAGACTTCAACACCCCACTCTCAACAAAGGACAGGTCAACAAAACAGAAATTAAACAAAGAAACAATGACTAACACAGGTCATGTATCAAATGGATCTAACAAAGATCTACAGAACCTTTCACCCAAAAGCAAAGGAATTTACCTTCTTCTCAACACCTCCTGGAACATTCTCCATGCTTTGTATATAGTCACAAAGCAAGCCTCAATAAATACAAGAAGATTGAAATAATTCTATGTCTCCTATCTGACTACCATAGAATAAAGCTAGACATCAACAACAACAGAAATAGTAAAAAGCCTAGACACACATGGAAACTGAGCAACTTGCTACTCAATGACAACCGGATCATGAAAGAAGTAGAGAAGTAAAAACTTCCGAGAATTCAATGAAAATAAAGGTGCAACATAGCCAAAATTATGGGACACAATGAAAGCAGGGCTAAGAGGAAAGCTCATAGCACTAATTGCCTTCAAGAAGAAATTAGAAATATCTCATACAATCAACTTAATGGCTCACCTAAAAGTCCTTAAAAAAATAAGAAGAAGAAGCAGACACACCCAAGAGGAGCAGAGGCTGGAAATAATGAAACGAAATCAATAAATTAGAAACAAATAAAACAATTCAAAGAAACAATGAAACCAAGAGCTGGTGAGAAAATCAACAAGATAGACAAACCCTTAGCCAAAGTAACTAAAAGGCAGAGAGACACTATCCAAATGAACAAAATCAGAAATGATAAGAAGCACATAACAACAGACACTGAGGAAATCCAAACAACTATTAGGTCTTACTTCAAAAACCTATGCATCACAAAATTTGAAAATCTAAATAAAATGGACAATTTTCTGGATCAATTTCACTTACCCTAGCTGAATCAAGACCAGGTAAATAAATTAAATAGTACTATATCCACTAGGAAATAGAAGCAGTCATCAGAAGTCTTCCATCCAACAAAAGCCGGTTTCAGCACAGAATTCTACCAGACTTTCAAAGAAGAGCTAACACCAATACTCTTCAAACTATTCCACAAAATAGAAACAGAAGGAACACTACTAAACTCATTCTATGAAGCCACAGTCACCTTGATACCTAAACCTCACAAACACCCAACACAGAAAGAAAATTTCAGGCCAATTTCCCTTATGAACACTGATGCAAAAATACTCAACAAAATACTCAAAAACCAAATCCAAGAACACATCAAAGATATGGTCCACTATAACCAAGTAGGCTTCATCCCAGGTATACAGGGGTGGTTCAATATACAGAGATCCATCAATGTAATCCCACCATATAAATAAACAGAAAGAAAAAAACACATGATAATCTCCTTAGATGCTGAAAAAGCATTTGATAAAGTCCAACATTCATTTTTGTTTAAAGTCCTGGAGAGATGAGGGTTACAAGATACTTAACATAAACTTAGTAAAGGCAATATACAGCAAGCCTATAGTCAATATCAAACTAAATGGAGAGAAACTTAAATCAATTCCACTGAAATCAGGGACAAGGCAAGGCTGCCTACTCTCTCCATATCTCTTCAACATAGTTCTTGAAGTCCTAGCTAGAGCAATACGACAACTAAAGTATGTCAAGGGGATTCAATTCACAAAGGAAAAAGTCAAAGTATCACTATTTGCAGATGATATGATAGTATATATGAGTGAACCCAAAAAGTCTACCAGAGAACTCCTACAGCTGATAAACACCTTCAGCAAAGTGGCTGGATACAAAATTTACTCAAAAAAATCAGTAGCCCTCCTTTATACAAAAGACATAGGTTGAGAAATAAATTAGGGAAACAATACCCTTCAAAATAGCCACAAAGGACGTAAGTTTAAGTACCTTGGTGTAACTCTAGCCAAGCAAGTCAAAGATTTGTATGAAAAAACTTCAAGTCTCTGAAGAAAGAAATAGAAGAAGATATCAGAAGAAGGAAAGATCTTTCATGCTCATGGCTTGGCAGAATTAACATAGTAAAAATGGCCATCTTACCAAAAGCAATCTACAGATTCAATTCCCATCAAATTACCAACACAGTCTTTACAGGCCTTGAAAGAAAATTCTCAACTTCATATGGACTAACAAGAAACCCAGAATCGCTGAAACAATCCTCTACAATAAAAGATCTTCTGGAGGTATCTCAGTCCCTGATCTTAAGCTGTACTATAGAGCAACAGCAGTAAAAACTGCATGGTACTGGCATAGAAACAGACTGGTGCATCATTGGAATTGAATAGAACCCAGAAGTAAACCCACACACAATGAACACCTGATTTTTGAGAAAGAGGCCAAAACCATACAATGGAAAAAAGAAGGCATCTTCAACAAATGGTGCTGGTCTAATTGGATATCCACATGTAGAAAAATGCAAATAGATCCATATTTATCACCCTGCACAAAACAGGGGACTATTCTGAGACTGATAGTCCAAGGACTTTTCATGGAGATAACCTAGACCTCCTGCACAGTAGCCCACAGCAGCTCAGTCTCCAAGTGGGTTCCCTAGTAAGGGGAAGAGGGGCTGTCTCTGACATGACCTCAGTGGTTGGCTCTTTGATCACCACCCCCTGAGGGAGGTGCAGCCTTACCAGGCAACAGAGTAAGACAATGCATCCACTCTTAATGAGACCTGATAGGGTAGGATCAGATGGAAGGGGAGGAGGACCTCCTTTATCAGTGAACTGGGAAATGGTCATGGGAGGAAAAGAGGGAGGGCATGATTGGGAGGTGATGATGTAGAAGGCTACAGCTAGGATACAAAGTAAATAAACTGTAATAAATAAAAAATTAACAAGAAAATGTATAAAGCTGCTACAAACATGGTTGAACAAATGCCCTTGTTGTGCACTTGAGCATCTTTTGGATATGCCCAGGAGTGGTATAGCTGGGTCAGGAGGAAGCATTATTCCTAGTTGTCTGAGAAAGTGCCAGATTGATTTCAAAAGAGATTGTACAAGTTTACATTCCCACCAGCAATGGAGGAGGGTTCCCCTTTCTCCACAACTTCTCCAGCATGTGTTGTCACTTGAGTTTTTGATCTTAGCCATTTTGATGGGTGTAAGGTGAAATCTCAGGGTCGTTTTGATTTCCATTTCCCTGATGATTAAGGATGTTGAGCATCTCCTTAAGTGTTTCTCTACCATTCTATCTTCCTCTACAGAGAATTCTCTGTTTAGCTCCATACCCCATTTTTAATTGGATTGCTTGATTTATTGCTTTTTAACTTCTTTAGTTCTTTATATATCCTGAATATCAGCCCTCTGTCAGATATAGGGTTGGTGAAGATCCTTTCCCAGTCTGAAGGCTGTCGTTTTGTTCTGACAACAGTGTCTTTTGCTTTATAGAAGCTTTTCAGTTTCATGAGGTCCCACTTATTGATTGTTGATCTTAGAGCCTGTGCTGTTGGTGTTCTATTCAGGAAGTTGTCTCCTGTGCCAATGAATTCTAGGCTCTTCCCTTATTTTTCTTCTAACTGATTTAGAGTATCTGATTTTATGTTGAGGTCTTTGATCCACTTGGACTTTAGTTTTGTGCAGGGTGAAAAATATGGATCTATTTTCATTTTTCTGCATGTAGACATCCAGTTGGACC
>CM053757.1:9651783-9682519 GCA_028658305.1 Pachyuromys duprasi | reverse complement strand
TGAGTTCTTTCGCCGATTTCTGGGCATTTGTTTATATATAATCAGGGAGCTGTTTGTGCTTTAAGGCTGTACTTCAGTCTGAATCTGTCAATCTCTTGTGTCAGGAGTATTCTTCAAGAAGATCAGTGATTTCCGGTGGTTTGTTAGTGTGTGTTGTGTCTCAGTTGAACTCTGTTGTGGGCTCTGTGTGCCCGGCTTCGTACTGTGCTAGAAGCTGTGAGCACTGCAGGCTGGTCACCCCTCTGGTCTGGAGTCTTTACTCCTTACTCTGTGCTAGAGTCTGAGTGTCCAGGTTTGAGATGTCAGCTGGCAGCTGTGTGCTCCGCCCTGGGTTTGCTGCTAAGGGCTCTTCCCTGGAATGGAGATTTGGCACCTCCTTCTGTGCCAGGGGCTGTGCACCACGGTCTGAGTGATATTTGGGGCACACACAGTGGGTTTGGGTTGGTGTGCGTCCGCTGTATGCAGGCGTGTCTGAAATGGTCTTCTCTGTCTGGCCCGTGGACATACACACGAACTGAGGTTTTTTTGTTGTTGTTGTTTTTGTTTTTTTTAATGGCATGATTTTTTCTTTTTATATTTTTTAAATAAATTTATTTATTTTTATATCAATCACAGGTTAGGTTTTTTGCCTCGAACTGAGGTTTTTGCTGCTGGATGCGTGCAGCGTTCACCCTCAGTGTGCAGTCTGGTCAAGATGGTCCCCGGATCCTCCCAGTCTGAGATGGTTCCGGCGATCAGTGCGGCAGTGCGGCAATGAGGCAGAACTCGGGTTTCTCCCAGACCCGCTGGTGGACTCACACACTGACTGAGTTTTTGCTGGCGGGAGCGTGAGGCGCGTGCCCGCAATGTGCAGACTGGTCAAAACGGTCCCCCAACTCACTCAGTCTGGGGTGGTTCCGGTGATCGGTGTGAGCCTGCAGTACACCCGCCGGTTGAAGCAGAACCCGGGTGCGTGCAGTGTGAGCTCGCAGTGTGCAGTTCAGTGAAAACGGTGCCAGGTTCCTCCTCAGACTGCCTGTGAGACTGTGTGATCCAGTCTATAATGGCGGGTGTGGGCACCCAGCGCAGCTGCTCATTCAGATCCGAGCTGTGCGGGCACCCAGCGTGGCTGCTCGTTCAGATCCGAGCTATGCGCCGCTGGTCACCCGGAGATTTTTCCGGGGAATAACTAGGTGTCCCTAGGGTTTTCCCACTTGATTTTCTCACCGTAGGAGTTCCGCTCACCTGGCAATCACAAATGCTGGCGTTTTAGGTCCCAGAGTTCAGTCTCCTGGTCGCTGCATTGTTTCTGCTGTCCTACTCCTCAGACACAGTGTTTCTCTTGTGGCAGCCATCTTGGATTCTCCCCTCTATTTTCTTTCATTGATAAAATGGCACTCCTAGGAACTGCCCAGGCAGCCTACCTCCATCGGATGGCAAGTTCTGCACTTCTGCAGTTCCTCTTGTTTCTACAAGAGCATTGCTGTCGCAGTGTCCCAGACCTCTCTGTTAGTGCTCATCTCTTTGTGAAACATTCCATGAGTGTACAAGTTTGCTGTAATTCTGTGTGTGTGTGTGTGTCTGAGAGAGAGAGAGAGAAAACCTACTGTGTCGGTGCTTGCAGAGGTCAGAGGGGACATCGGGGGTCCTGCTGTATGACTTTCTCCTCTATACCCTTGAGAGGAAGCCCTTTTCTGAACCTGGAGCTAGACTGGCTGCCAGCGAGCCCCAGTCATCTTCCTGTCTCTGTCCCACACAGTGCAGGCGCTATAGGCATACACAGCTATTCACAGTTTTTCACATGGATGCTGGGGTCTGAATTCAGGCCCTCTTGTGTACACACATACTCTTATCCACTGCCCCTCACACTCAGAATGTTAAAAATACTCCCCTCAATGCTTTATGTTCTTCTAGTAATCATCTCACTTCCCTTTCCAATTTACAGCAAAACACCCCATTTTATTACCATATGTCTCACATCCACACCACTTCACAAAGTCTACTCTTATTAAGGTCACCAACAACTTCTACAGTATTGATGGCCGATCCTCAGTCATCCTACAAAAATCCCAAGCATTCTCTGGTGAATTTAAGCACTCTGGCTTTTCTTGCCTCCCTGCCTTGGAAGATGTCATCCTCATATTTGCAAGTTCCTCTTTTGCTGAATATTCTCTGTGTGCTCATCTCTAACTCTCTAAGTGCTTGCATGCCTCGAGCCCACCAGCCTGAGCATTCTCCTTCCTCTCTTCTTTTCCATTTGAGTTGGACAGAATTTTTACTGCTGTACAAATACATGGTAGAAATTATGTAAAGGGATGAAATGGCATCTCAGCTCATGTTTTCAGAGGTTTCAGACCAGGATTAGCTGGCTCCATGGTGACATAGTGACAGAGTACAGTTGACCACAATGAAGAACCTGCCAACTTCCCAGCGCTAGGAAGTAGAGAAAAGTAAGGAGGGGCTGGGCCAAGAAACACATCTAAAAGGCATGTCTCTGTGAAAGCTGCTTTCTTCACCTGGACACCTCACAGCCCCAACACCTCTCCACAGACTGTGTAAACCGCTTAAAACAGAGTCCTCCTTATCTATCTCTGGAAATCCCTCACAGACACACCCAAGGGTGTACTGCGTTAATCTCTCCCATGTTCTCAATCCAATCTGCTTGACAATCATGAGTAACTTCTGAGCTCTTTCTCTGGGTATAGAAAAGGGACTATCTGAGAAAAGGAAGGGGGCCAGTTGGAGGAGGTGAGGGAGAGCAGAAGGTATTAGGGTGTAAGAACAAAGTCTAAGGTACACCTATATGAAAATGTATAATGAAATTCATCATATTGTACAGTGAATATACCCAAATCAATAGAAAAACACAATAGATTACAGAAGTTTCCAGATGTGGTATGCTGCTTGCTTTGCTTACCATTTGTCCATCTCGTCAGACAGGGTCTCACTCTACACCCTAGCCTGGCTGGGACTCCCTGTGGGGTCTAGGATGGTCTCAGTCTCACAGCTCTCTCCCTGCCTCAGTCCTGACTGCTCAGTTGAAAGGTGCACATCTTACCTGGTTTCTATCACCTTGGTTTCTATTGTAGAAGAAATGGTGGGGAAAACAAAAACACAAACAAACAAAACCCACCATGCAATGCTCAATGGGGTGGCTGAAGCCTACATAGAGGGAAGATCCTGAAAAGTCCACTCTCTGGGTAATTCCTGGGGCAGACGACACGTCTTTTCTCTCAGATGGCTCTGTGATGGAATGCCCTCTGAGAGCAAATTACACATCCCAGTCCTTGCTCCTCTGCCAGGCTTTAATAAACATGAACATACAAAATTTGGTGTCCATAAGAGAAAAATGGTGTTATTACCAAACACTTGAAGTAAAAATCTCTCCACAATCATTTCATAAATCAAATCTTAGATACTGTCAGAAAATACATATCACAAACTCAAATAACAATTATTGTCCTTTGGCCAAAAAAAATGGATTTTAAAGTCTGTCTATATCTGTGGGAAGCTTCCATCCCAACCCCATTGTGTGTTTTTGTCTTCCAGACTAAACGGTAGTACAGGCTGAAGGGGGGGGGGGGGGGCTGTAGGAGCAAAGCTCTAATAAGGACAAGCAGAGAAGCCAAGGACCAATGTAGAAAAGCTGTCATAAGTTATAGATTTTCATCAACTACCCTCACACCATGGAGTTTCAATTACAGAAACACACAGTTTACACAAGTAATTACTGGAGAAATTACTGCAGGAGCACATCGGTTCACGGAGTTATGAGGCATCAGTTCTCTTCTCTGATTGCATCTTGGGCTCCAAGTGTGGCAATCACAGTTCCATACTTTAATAACACAAATTTTGGGAGAATTAAAAAGAAAAAAAATGTATAACAGTGCATGTGAAGTATGTGAAAGGAAAGAGGAACAGGACCGAGAAAAGGTTCATTGAGATGGAACTTTGGCAGAACTTTGGAAGTTGACCACTCAAGAGCCCTGCTCTAGAGGTTGCTGACGGTGTTCTGGCTTCCTGGGAGGATTAGAAGGAATTGTCTCTTGGAACAAGCCTGCTAAGCAAACTTTCTGTTGCTGTTGGAGTGGGACAAGAGGCGTGGATGGCAGCTCACAGGCTTTGAGCATTAAGTCCTTTCCTCAGCTCAATAACTGGTGTTCAGCGTGTTTATATGTTTACATATGTATATACATGACAGGCACAATGGAGTGGTTTGAATACAGAATGGCCTTTATAAGCGCATGTGATTGAACACTCAGTCTCTAGTGGGTGAAGCTGTTTCAGGAGGTGCTAAAACCTTCAGGAGGTAGAACCTTACTGAAAAGGGAGTCCCTGGGGGTGGGTAGATCTTTAGATTTTACACACCCCACTTCCTATTCATTCTCTGCTTCCTCAGTGCTCATGTAGTAACTGTGACCAGATACCTTCCCTGAAACAACAGACTGTATATTCCCAATGGTGAGCTCAAAGGAATGCTCTCTTGGTGACAGATGCTTCTTGGCAGATATTTTAGCCATAGCAGTGAAAAGAGCAAGCCAAGCGCACACATGCATACACAGGCCAGTCCCTTCGGTGGACAGGCATCCTACCACCTCAAGAGCACCAAGGCAGTTTTAGCCCAGGCTGTCAATTACAAACCTTCTGCCTGTACTATCTTATGGTTGCATAGCAACTGCCAACATTTTGCCAATTTGTTCAGTGCCTAAGTATAGTAAGTGCCTGCACTCTGCCAGCTGCTTTGTGAGGAGCTGCCATGAAAGGCATGCAGCAGATATTTGCATGACTCAGTGTAGGTTCATTCTGGTGCCCATTTTACCAGTGAGTAAACTGAGGTTCAGCAAAATTATAAAAGGCAACTCAGGCACCTGTGCTGGTTTGAAGGGGAATGCTCCCCACACACTCAAGTGCTTGAGTGTTTGACCCACACGGAGTGATACTACTTTAGGAGATGTGGCCTTGTTGGAGTAGGTGTGGCCTTGCTGAAGGAAGTGTGTCTCTGTGGGAGCAGGCTCAAGCTACACCCAGTGTGTTACATAGTTGTTTCTGCTGTGGGCAGATTAAGATGGAGAACTCTCGGCCCCTCTGGCACCATGTCTGCTTGCCTGCTGTCATGCTTCCCACCATGACAAAAATGGAATAAACCTCTGAAACTGTAAGTCACTCTCAACTAAAACTTTTCCTTTGTAAGTGTTGTCGAGAGTCTCTTCGTAGCAATAGAAACCCCAACTAACGCCACCCAATCTGCCAGTGTAAAGCTGGGTTTTGACAGCATGCCAGCGATCTCATCTTCAACACTATAATGCTTTCCCCTTCCACAAGCACTACTGACCAAAGTCCCTTTGTTGTTTCAAGAACTTTTTAAGGATATTGCACACAGCAGTGACTGAAACATTAATGTCCTAGCTGAGACTTCCCCAGCCACTACGCAAAAGGAACACATTTAGGATAGACACATGTGTTTGCTTGTTTGTGTTGAGACAGGGTCTTGCTAAATAGTCTAGGCTGGTCTTAAACTCCCAGAAATCATCCTGCCTCAGCCTCTTATGGCAGCTACGGTTTTAGATGTGAATTTGGTGCCCTTCAGAATAGAAGACTGTTTGCGAATTAGCACTTTCTGTCATCACCATCAACATCATCACCATTATCACATAACCGTTACCTAATTTTTCCCATCATCACTCTAACACTAGGGACACCTAGTGAAAACCTAGCCAATGCTGGAGCTTAAGCCACGTGCTATGTGTTTATGTTTCGCTTCCATCTTCACAGTGATTCTGATATCTACCTCAATTTTGTCATTGGGAAAACAGAGTCAGAGAAGCTCAATACTTTGCCCAACATGACACAAAGATGTTCTCTTTTGAGAACAAGTAATTGAATCCATATACTTCTGGCTATACCAGACATTATCAGTTCTATGGAAGAAAATAGATACCCCTTCAAATCAAAGAAAACAAAGGAAAATGCCAGAATCTTACTGAATATGACCTTTTCATCTAGGAAATATGTGTAGAGGAACACATCTCTTTGAGCCCATGTACTAATACACAGGGAGTCTGGAGGCCCTGGAAACCTACAGATGGTTAATAGCTCTTTCCCTCCCCGAAGAAGGGAACAGCTAGTGTTGGAAAAATCATTGTTTTAAATACTGCTGCCACTTATGGTCCCCATTTCTCCAGTATATTTATGTGTCTCTCCTAGGCTCTGACAACGTAACAGAGAGGAATTGTCATGCTGTGGCCTGTCACAGGAACACCTGGAGCTCTGACCTAGTCAAGACCTCTTACCTTTGTTCTCACACTATAATTCAGATCTGAAAATGAGCACTACCATTTAAGAAGAGAAGTAGATCAAAGCTTCATCTCAAAAAAAGAAAAGAAGGAAAGAATGTATGTGTGTAACATTACATACATGCATACATTCAGATTAGTGTATAAATGCTGAGATGCATATACATGAAATGACACAGGAAAAAAATACCTTTTTGTTCTACTCATATTCTCAATGGACTGTCGGAGGTTCACCCACATGGATGAGAAAGGAGTTTTACTCTGTCTATTACTTCCAAGTACAATGTCTTCTGGAAAAAGCTCACAGACACATCAAGAAACAATGATTTAGTGGCTGCCCAGCTGGCATAAATTTAACCATCACAGGTAAAGGGCAATAAAACATGCTGACCTCTCAGGAAAAGACTGTGGGGTGAGAAATTATTTGATGGTGTATAAAAGGAAGGCATATAAGTAATCTTGGAAGGATTAAATTGAATAAAGGTGATGAGAAAAAAATAATGAGTCACAGGAAGAGCTCAAATAGTGCAGGAGGGGAGAGCAGCAAAATCCCCAGTGGGAGAGAGCTTCAGGGAACAGAAAAGAGTCAGTGTGGTGGGACCAGAGAGGAGGGGCCAGGCATTCATACCTCCTTCCATAACTGTAAGCTCCCTGGCAACCTCACCCACTGTAGCCATAGTTATCCTTCTAATCATTGGAAGGCTCCCTACCATAGGCCTCATTTTCCTCATCTCTGCAATGTAAGTTCTAAGCTAGGTGGGGCTATATCTTTGCTCAGTCCAAGTATCTACAACTAGAACTTCCCGAAAACACAGTTAAAATACTCCAAGTTCCCTGTTCCAGCAAAATGACCCCAACATCATTATTTTTAAGTCTGTCAAGTGGCAAACCTTATCCACAGATCAGCAAACACATAGTTAAGCTGGTGATTTCCAGTATATTCTTTAGCATATTCAGTTCTCCTGAACGTAAATAAGGCAAGATTCTGTGGGTAAGAATCTGGCTTCTGTAACTCTGGGCCTTTCTGAATCTGAATGTCAGATTCACTAGGAAGCATTTAAAAATAGCTTCTTTCCTACTTTACAGAAATCCCTCATTACAAAAATACCAATAACTGCTCAGTGTAAAACATTAAGATAGGACGAATTTACTAGTAAGGTTGTTTTGTTGTTGTTGTTGTTGTTTCTCTCTCTCTCTCTCTCTCTCTCTCTCAGAATCCGCATGATCTTCGTCCTTGCTTCTTTTCCAACTTGGCTTGTGGTAAGAACACATTTGGCCTAAAAAATAATGGCATAGCCAAGGGTGGTGGCAAAAGCCTTTGATCTTGTCAATCAGAGAGGTGGAGGCAGGTGGATCTTTGTGAGTTCAAGGTGGTCTACAAAGCGAGTCCAGGACAGCCAGAACTATAACAATGAAACCCTGTCTCAAAAAAAATTCAAAAATTAAAAACCCAAAAAGAAAAAGGAGAAGGTGGGAGATGATGAGGAAGAGGAGACAGAGCAGGAGAAGAAGAACAAGAAGAAGAACAAGAAGGACAAAGGGGATGGACATTGGAAGTAGGAGAAAACAAGTAACAGGACAGAAGCCTACCACGGAGGGCCTCTGAAAGTCTCTACCTAGCAGTGTATCAAAGCAGATGCTGAGACTCAACCAAACCTTGGGCAGAGTTCAGGGAATCATATGAAAGAAGGGGGAGTTAGTAAGATCTGGAGAGGGCAGGAGCGCCACAAGGTCCAAATATATTTGGGCCCAGGGGTCTTCTCTGAGACTGATTCTCCAACCAAGGATCATGCATGGATATAACCTAGAACCGTTCAGATGGAGCCCATGGCAGCTCAGTATTCAAGTGGGTACCCTAATAAGGGGAACAGGAACTGTCTCCGACATTAACTCAGTGACTGGCTCTTTGACCTCCCCACCCCTGAGGGAGGAGCAGCCTTGGTAGGCCACAGAGGAGGACATTGCAGCCAGTCCTGAAGAGACCTGATAAGCTAAGATCATATGAAAAGAGAGGAGGATCTCCTCTATCAGTGGACTTAGAAAGGGGCAGGGAGGAGTTGATGGAGGGAGGGTGGGGTTGGGAGGGAATGATGGAGGGGGCTACAGCTGGGATACAAAGTAAATAAACTGTAATTAATATAAAAAATTTAATAAAAAAGAAGAAACTTTGCTCATCCTCCCTTGGTATACACACATATCCATTCATTCACACAATGAACACATATGCCCCTACAAGCACACAGGAATGCATTAGGTAAACAGCCATTGATAATATTCACTAAAAACACCCAAGCACCAACAGGAACTTAAATTCCAGTCTTCAGTCCACGCACAGATATCATATTCATGTATGCTGACTTAACACATGCGTGAAGATTCTTATGCTCTGAGAACAGCAGTAAAAATACATAACTCACACACTCACAAACATGCAGATTCAAGTTGGAAACCGTTTGTATACACATAACTAAGGTATAAGTAGCTACTTACATACACATGGGTCAATGTATAAATCCTGAGATGAACATACATAAAATGATATAAGACAACCCAAAATATGCAACACGATGCTGCAAATGCAACTATGGGTGGATGTGTGAACATATACTCATGTGCATAAGAAATCAGAAATACTTACACAACACACACCCTCTCACACAAAGCATTCACACACATAAACACACACACTAGGGGTTGGGTTTCATGTTGTTCTTTGAATTAGCATGTCAAAAGAAACCTGTTTAGTATTGGAGTTGGTGCTGTATTTTGCTTCTACTTTGTGCTTTTCTGCTGTGAATCAGAAAATCAACTGTGGTGGACTAGGTGGGATAGTCAGGGAAATAAGATGCGGACTTCTTGGAATGCAGCCAGAGGCTGGCATTCATCTCTGCAGAGATGAAAGTGTGAGTTCACGCTCTGCGGGGAGCTGGTTTTGTGCTCTTGAAATTCATGAACTCCTCACAGAAGGAGTCTCCCAGGCTGCTCTTCAGAATCACTGAACCAATATTAATGGTATCCTTACATTTATGATTGTTTTGACTTTGGGGTTGAAGACAACTTCTCATCTATGTTCTTTGTACGCTTCTCAGTGAAGGTGGGAAGGGCAGGTGTCATGATGTTGCATAAGTGTCAACAACCACTAAACTGCACTCATCATGCTTGCGCATGGTGGAAGGGGCCTGGCATCGCAACAAATGCTTTTGCTGTCTTCACTCATTTTATCTTTTGCAAGAATCCAAAGAGATAAGCCTATTATCGCTGCTAATTTGCAGAGAGATAAAGCAAGGATAATATCAGTAATAAGTTGCTCAGGGTCATGATTGATGTGCTGATTTTTGAAACTAGCTCAGCTTTGGAAAGACAGGCTCAGAGGGTGGCAAAGGCTGGGGTGTTTTAAAATAACAAGTTATTTTTAAGCCTTGTGTTTTTAACAGTCTGTTTTGATTGAGTGTAACCAACCCTACTTCACAAGGCCTGCCTGGCTCTCTTCCGCCAGTTGGCCTTTGTCCCATGATAACAACTCACCACAGGAAGTAGATGTCCACAAAGGATCAAAAGACGGCCACGTTGAGGTTATTGAGCACAGCAGGTCTCAACCGCAGCACTATCGATCCTTTGTTGGGGAGCTGACCTATACCTAAAAGATATTACTTTGCATCCCACACACCAGAATACAGACAACTGCATACCTCCATCAGATGTGTCAATCAAGGGTGTTTCCTGATAGTGCTAGATGGTCTTTGGGGGACAACCATACCAGTTTGTGAATCACTGAAACTTGCAGGCCATATTTCGATGCACTTGTTTCACCAACAACTCTAGGAAGTAGTTCCTATAATACTCATTCTTCCAAGAAGGAAACTGAGGTATTTTATTAGTTACTTTGCTCGTTGTGTGACCAAATAACTCAGAAGAAGCAACTCAAGAGAGAAGGGGTGTGATTTGGCTTACAGTTTGAGAGAACAAAGTCAGGCATTGCAGAGAAGGCGTGGCCACAGGGCCATGTGGCTCTCGGGCGGCATTTCACTCATAGTCAAGAAGCATAATGATGAGGAAGTAGCACCAGCCTGTAGCTTCTCAGCACATGCCATCTGTAGTACCCTGCTTTCTCTAGCAAACCTCCACCTCCCATGGGTTCCACGGCCTTCCCAAGCAGCATTCCACCATCTGGGGACCAAGTGCTCAAATCCGTGAGACTGTGGAAGACTTTTCACATTCACACAGAAATCTCTGAGAGAGTACAGTACCTGGCTCAGGTTCAGTTATCCCATCCCCATCTTCTGCTAGTTCATTTATATGCATGTGAAATGCTACAACTGGATTTGAAAGCAAATAATTTCCTGTGTCCCTATGGATGAGAATTAACCACCATTTCCCTGTGAGCCACCACCAAACTGTCACTTTATCCTTTAGTTAGTGTCAATTAATTCTTTTACAGCTGGGCACATTTTCCATCATTACAGGGACAGTGGGGAAGAACAGAGATCTCGAAATTCAACCTAGATGTTGACCTTCATCTCTTTGTATTAAAATCTAATATACTCTGGGTCCTCTAAAATGGTACAAGAACAAAACTTCAAGTATTCCAGAGGAACAAACTCTATTTTAAGGGAAGGGAAAAGTTTAAATGGAAGAAGAAAGAGAAAAATACATGCAATTGGAACCTACTCCCTTTTTTTTCTGGGTAATTAAAATCAGTTTGAGCTGAGTGTTGCCCTCTTATAAGATCCACAGACTTTCCCACATCTCGAGGGTGGGCTCCAACTGGCTCCATACTCTTGGAAGCCACTGTGATTTATTTAGCCAATAGATATGATTTGAACAATAAAATAAGACATTCATTTGCTAGAGGAGAAAGATTTTTTGCCCTATAGATAGCCTGAGGACAAGGAAGCATAGAGCTATGACTCTCCACAGCCATTTTGACTCATAAGGATGTCAGAGAATGCACAAGACAAGACGAAAGCAGAGAGGAACTATGGAAACCAACTCATACCCTGACTCAGCTCCACTTGAAAAAGCCAGAGCTTCTCAAGGGAGATACAGCTTTACGCAGTATAGATGATTCTCAACTTAAAATGGCTTAACTTGCTTTCCTTAAACTTCACGCTGGTGTGGAGTTGAAGCACAATTAATGGAAATAGTGTTTCATATTTTGATTCTCTCAAATTTAGTTCTCCCCCTAAGCGAGTGTTGTGTACAATGAGACTCACAGTTGGGAGCAGCAAGATGAACTTCCAGTAATGGTGCTTACTGTGCTGTGCTTGGTAGATGATGGGGCATTAATGCTGTTTGCTGTATGATATTTCTTCTTACTGTAGGTTGGTTAGGACATTCCTAGCTCAAATAGAAGAGAGTCTGTGAATCCCTTCTGTGGCTGAAAGTAACTTGAGCTGCATTTTCTAGTAAGCTCAAACATCCATTTTCTGGTATTAGCTAAGAACAGGGTTTATTACCATATGCTAAGGCTTGAGGAAAAAAAAATGTTCATGGTAGAAGTTGTGTAGACATGATTCTATTAGTCCTCAAACAATCCCAAATGTCCATGTGTCTGCTGCCTTCTTACAGATATAGAAACCCAGAAAGGAAATTTGTCTAAAGACCCCCAACATCAACAGTATTTGATTGGAGTTGCCCTCCATGGGGAAGACTCCTCTCAGAGCCATTAAAAAAAAAAAAACCAAGCAATCCCACTGTCAGATATGGAGGAGCTCACCCCAAGTTGCTGGTAAGGGGTGTTCTGGAACCCCTCCCCCTAAACAGTATCAATAACTGGTCTTGCTCTTGGTTGCTTTCCAGAATGGGATAATAAGATCCTGTTGCTAAAGGTCTCACATCCTGCAGTAATGGGAAGGTGGAGAAGTAAGGATGACACTGTCCGGCTTCCTTCCCACTGGCCAGCTTCCACAGCACCAATGGATACTCTAAAGACCATCAACAGTATCACCCAACTGTGAACATGACACACTCACAGATGCAACAGTGGCACAAATATTATAGGGTAATCAAACTGCTTTTTAGGTAGAGTTGAGGCTTTTTCACAGGAGGAATCATATGCCTGATACTGGAAATCTGTCCAAGATCCAAGGTTGGGGATCCCACAGGCTCTCTGGCTATGGGATTATTTTGTTAAATGGACATAGTACCAAGCTGCCCTCTAAATTATCTGTACGCATAGGTTAGTACAGGTTGCAGACTTCATCAGAGAAGTCGAAGTGCAGAGAACAAGTGTCTTCTCAGCCATAAATGGAACATTTTACCTCCCTTACCCTGAACAAGAGCACAATTTGGCAAGCATCTCCAGTTGCTATTAACATAGCTAATTTCCCTCACATTCTGTGGGAGAGTCAATGAATAAATGAATGACCTCTGCAAATAATTCATGGTTTATTGGTTCCTTCAATAAAACTATTTAATAGTTATTAAATGGTTCCCTACTTAATGAATTTATGAAAAACTAGGCAATAGCCTCCCTTTGATATGGTATTTAACGTTTTATTTATTTTTAGTGTTTGAGAGTCTCACACAAGTTCACTGCATCTATATTTCTGGTTTCTTTCCCTCCAACTCCTCCCATGTCCCCATAATCCTTCCCAAATTGATGGCCTCTTTTTAATTATTATTGTTTTACACACACACAGCCTACTGAGCCCATTTAAAGTTGCACATATGTACATGTGTTCAGGGTTGGTCACTTGGAATTGGACAAAGTGTGTAGAAGCTTGTTCATGGAAAAACACGATTTTCCCTCTCTCAGAAGCCATGAACTGTCAATAATGCTCCATTGAAGAGTGGGCCATCATGTTGGAGGATCTGGAACTGCCAAGGTAGGTGAAGAAGAAATGTTGCTATAGCTTTCTAGAGTGTAAAAGAGACTCCTAGTTCCCCAAAACAAAGGCTACTATTGCCAAGTATGTTTCATAAACTACATTGCTTTAATGTTAGAGTTTAATTCAACATCTCTGTTGAGGTTGAAGGTAGAAAAGCAGATTAAAGTAAAGCAGATGCACATGTTCTACATGCAAAGTCTCTCATCCCCTTGGTCTCTGAAAACACGCCAAGCAAGCTCCTGAAAGTAAACAACTCCAGCTTTGCACCCACATGTTACACGCAGTACATGGCAGGTTTGCTTGTATGTGTGTTTGAGACAGTGTCTTGCTATCTAGCTCAGGCTAGCTTTGGGCAAATAAAAATCCCTTTGAACTGTGATAAGAATGTAATGAAGAAGTAACATTTTCTGTGTTATCATACTCTTGACTTTAATAATCACTTGGAATATTTTAGTTATTATTATCCCTAGAATATTCTACTTGTATAGGTTGTATTTGTATTGTGAACTTCGCACTTGGTCTAGGTTTAAGAACATTAGTGCTATCTCTCCCGCATAGACTATCTTTGATGATGGTATTAATGAATGGGAGAGAGAAGATTTTGCTTATTTGTTTTAAACTAAATCCAGGAAAGTATGGTAGATCCTATAAGCCAACCAAGTGTACAAAATGTAGAGGAATTTTAGTTTAGAACTTGGCTGCTCTGGCAAGAGATCACATTCAAAGAGCTTTTAGGTCTATGTGATCCAACTGTAATACAGACATGCCTTTAATCCCAGGAGACAGAGGTGAGCAGATCTCTGAGTTCAAGACCAGCCTGGTATAGAGCAAGTTTCAGGTAAAGAGAAGCTTAGGTCAAAATATGGTGGCACTTCCAGCCCTCAGGAGACAGAGGTATGCAGATCTTTGATTTCTAGTCAGTGCCATCCAGGCAGTTCATTTGAGTCAGTGAGTTAAGACAATGCAGTAGAGTTGAGTTCATGGCAGTTCAGTTCATGAAATTCAGAGTCAGTTTCTACTGAGAGTTTTTACAGAGAGAGGTTGAAGAAATAATAAGCTAGACATATAGGTGCAGACAGAATAAGAAGGAGCCAGAAGATTAGAACATATTGCTAAAGTCAGTTTGAGGCCAAGAAGAGCAATTCAGTCAGAGGCTGAGAGACAAGTCAGATTGAATCAGTTATCTTGGAGAAGAGTTTGAACCAGAACATCTGAGCTGAACCAGCCAACCAGAGTTAAGAAAGAACTAGAAAGGGTGAGCTTATTCAGCATTAAGTCTCAGAGGCTGAAAACATTCTAGGCCTAGATTAGATTGTATGGAGGCTAGAAGCTTCCAGTACTAGGTCTAAATTAGCAGATGGAGGCAGTAAGCCTCTCAGAAAATTACATCAGGAGAATAAAAGTTACTTTTATATAAGGGTTGTTGGCAGTTAATACTGCCAACTTGACAGGCTCTAAGATAACCTAGGAGATAAACCCCTTGACATGTCTGTAAGGGGTTTGCTAGATTGGCTGAGATAGGAAGATTCACCACGCCATGGGCTGGAGTCCTGGGCTGAATAAAAGGGGAAAGCAGTCTAAGCAGCACCAGCATCCATCTCTCTTCTTCCTGACTGTGGCTGTGATGTGACCAGCATCCTCGCTGCAGGGAGCAGATGAAGGCTTGAGGAAATGCTGTTGACATTACCATGGCCATGTCAAGGTCCCCACTGCCTGAGACTCATGAGACTGGCAAAGCCTTCCCATGACCCATGTGTAGATGTTGTCAGTATGGGGAGAAAAATGCCAACAAAAGCTTGCTTCCCTGGGATCTTTACAGATTGGCCACCTACAAGGAGCCCCTTCCAAGATTAGCTAAACTCCCCCCTTATTCGGCTGTATAAAATTAACTTGCCTCCTTGTTCAGCTGTATGCAATATGCCTCCTTGACTCATACATAAATGAATGCACTGAGTTTCCAAGCTGCTTCTGGCATGTTCCACCAGAGCACACAGCCCACACAACTGTCTTTCCTTCATTCTCCTCCCACTGTGTCAGGTTAATCTCTAAGTCACACAGGGCACAGCACCTCACACTTATGCTGTCCTGTTTCTGCAGGACAGGACTGTTCTTTTAAACTGTGGCCAGACTAAACTCTTCCTCCATTAGATTGCTTTTGTCATGTATTTGACATAAACAGCAAAAAGTAACTAATAGGATTGAATGAGAATAAACAATCCTAAATGAATAAAAAGTCTAATTTAAAGTGCACACGAGAATTACGGTTAGAAATTATAAGCTGCTTGGAAGGCTGAGACAGGATTGCAAGTTTAACACCAGCTTGGACAAAAAGAGATGTCAAGGACTTCCTTAAGATATTCCCTCAAAATTAAAATTACAATTACAAAAAGAGCCCAGTGGTACAGTACTCAATTAGCATGCACGAAACCCTAAATTCAACCCATAGAACTGCAAGAAAAAATGAGCATGAGTGAGAATATATTATCTTGTACAACAGGTGTCTCCAAATACCCAAAAGCTCTATGAATAATATAATATGATGGACAGTTTTAAATGTCATCATGACACAGTTGAAGATCACCTGGGAAGGGAGCATTGCATCAGTGAGGGACTGTGTAGTGTGGGTTTCCTGTGGGATGTTTGTGGAGATTATCATGCTTGCTGTACGGGACACTGTTTTCTGAGCAGAGGACTCTTGGCGTATAAGAATGAATAAACACACTTGCATGTTGGCATCTGTAATGGTGAGCATCGTGTTTAGAAAATAAACTTACTGTGCTGGGCTTGTAAAAACAAACTGTTTATTACTTTATAAGCCATGAGAAGTTGCTCCTACCTTGAATGTACCCTGACAGTTGGCTGGAGATGGACCAATTCCTGGTGCAGTTGAGTTATTCTTTAAAAACTTGCTGATGGTTGCAAAATATTTCACTGCCTCAGCTATTCTTACAAGGCAATGGGTCACAAGATTAAACAGGCTAACTGCTAACTTCTGCTTTTGTATGACATGCTTGCTTGATTGGACAGCTGAGGCACCTGCTGGAAGTCTGTTACAAAAGTGAGCCCAGGCAGGATATGAGTTGATTTGGCTCCTGAAAATTATAACTTTGTGGGTTTTGCCTTTATAATCTTTTGGCTAAGAATACCCAGGGCCTTTCCTAGAGAGCTCTCTCTGGTTTGGTCCTGGCCAGTCTTATAAAAAAGCCTTTAACTTACTAAAGCAAAGCTTGAGTCAGGCTGGTGAATCTCTGAAGGACCCCAGGCCCATAGCAGCATTCAGAGACTAACCCACTTCTCTCCGCTCTCCGCTATGGATGGGGCAGGTCCGTTACTCTAAGTTCCTGCTGCCTTGAATCCTCACCATAATGGGCTGTAAGCCAACCAGGAGGTAAGCCAACCCTTTCCCCCTGAAGTGGCTTTTGTCAGGGTACTTTATCTCCACAACAGGAAGTGAAAATGAGACAGATACGCTGCCTGGGGTAGGAGTGGGCCATGAAAAGTCTCAAGAAAACACACCTCTGAATTGTAGTAAGGCTGACCACGAGTCCAATGTTCTCTTTCTGCAGATTTTTTTTTCCTGCATGCAACTCGGAGGGAACCTCAGGACCCTTTGTATTTAGGATAAAAAAATAACATTAACCTCCAAAAGTCAGAATGGGCCAAAGCTTGGAGAAATGCATTTACAATCAAACCTATGTATGCTTTTCTAGGTTTAGACATATGTCTATGAGCTTATGATAATCAACAAGCAACTCCTTGTTCTCATATTCTTCATTACTTTCCAAGAACTAAGAGGAAATACAACCGTATCCCAAGTTTTTGCAGGGATCTCGATAAAGAGAATCATGCAATGCCCTAAGGCTCACTGTACCCTGCTAGGCCCTCTTTACAGACTCAGGTCCCACTTCATGCCCACTTCTAACATGTGTCCATTCACTGTACTTACCCAGCACTTCAGCTAGACCCAAATCACACATGTGAAATGCTAACAGTTAACTAGATGCATTGTAAGCAGGTACTTGCACTGCCTCAGGACCTCAAGGGATGGGGTGGTTAAATGACCTGTCTAGACTCACACGACTTCTATGCACCAGGAAAACCTTTGAACACAGTCATGTTCCAGACTACACATCTCAACCAGTATACCATCCCACTTGTCATTTAAGTGGCCATCTGCTTGCCTTGGAAGTCCATTATTTGGTGTTCAGCTCTTCTTGGTACTTGAAACAATGCCTGGCACACAGTAGGTATTCAATCAATGTTAACAATGGATAAATGTGTACATATGTGCTCAACAGATCTTTCTCTCTTCCTTTCCCAATAGCTATAAGAAGTTAGTGAAAATGGAATACAAACTTCTTACCTTCTCCTTGAATCAGCACGTAATTCATCCATGAAGATGAATTCAGATAATAAGATAAAAATACATCCCCATATGTCAGTGCAGTGGATTTTTCTGGAGAGACATTTGGCTGGAATTTCATCTGAACTCAGAGCTCCTTTGAGACCGCTAAGGTGGGCTCAGGCTGGTGACGAACAGGACATTTGAGAGCTGCAGTTAAATGAGGATTAGAAGAGACCCCCAATAAAGGAAGTTCATAACAAGATTAATTTTGGGGTGAGGAGAGGCTGGGTATGAAAGTGTCCACAGAAGACTCCAGCTATTGCTGCCCCAGTGAGAGCTGAGTTTTGGGTTATTTATAGCCACTGCTCAGAAGGAGCAGGGCACGGGGCACCAGAGGACAGAACCATGCAAGGTGCACTAATGGAACGTTGAGGATAATTTACAGCTCAAGTTCAAGGACTTCGCAATAACAGAGAGCCTTTCAAACTCCCAGAAACCTCTGCTGAGGGAGGAGGCAACCGGCAGCTGTACCAGCTGTCTCTGGGATTCACCGTCTGCCTGGGCCTGCATCTTCTGGCAGCAGCCACTCACTGATCTTTCTTCTCAGAGCTGTACTTCAAATCTCCATCCCTCCAGCTACAAGCAGAGGACCTGACTAAGGCTGACCAGGGCCATCGGGACGATAGCTCCTTCAGTACAGTGCTTGATGTATGCACCTAGGGGCCAGACTTCAGGCCTGGGAACCCAGGTAGTCTGATGACGTGGCTCACACTTGTAATCCCAGGGTGAAGCAGTAGAGACAGAAGATCCCTGGGTATTGGTGGCTGCCAGCCTAGCTGAGTCAGTGAGTTCCAGATCTTTATGCGGGAGTGCAGGGAGAAAAACTGAGACATCCACCCAATAAAATATATACTATTTTAAAGTATAATAATATTTAAAATATATATTTTAAAATATAAAAAAAAAACAACTGAGACATCCACACCAAAGTAGGCGATCCTGGGGTGATGCATGAGGTTGCCTTCTGACCTACACCTGATTGTGCATACATGTGCATGTGCTTCTGCATGGGTGCTCCTGGACACACACACACACACACTCTCTCTCTCTCTCTCTCTCTCTCTCTCTCTCTCTCTCTCTCTCTGATTCAGACCATGAACTTATAGGAATCCTTCACATTTCACTCAAGGTAAAGCGAAACTTTGGCAGGACCCGTGAAGCCTTCTGATTAGGCCTCCCACCACTTCATCAGCCCCATCGCCTCTCACTATGCCCCTGCTCATTTTTCTGGTGTCACACAGCTCCGAGGGCTCCTCAGATGCCAGTGTCACACCATTCCTGCAGGATCCTCTTTCTCTCTCTCTACTCTTGCTGGAACCGGCTGATTTCCTGAGCTTTAGGTATGTACCGCCTTTCTTTCTTTTTTTTTTTTAAGTTTAGTACATTTTAACATTTTTGGTTAAAAGTACAAATGCATAAACATACCTTGAATGTACAATTAAATGGATTTTTGTGAGAGGGCTGGGAGAGAAAATAAATCAAGCTGCCTTTCTGTCTCTTCTGCTTCAGTTCCCTGAGGCTCTCTGGCCACATCTGACA
Organism: Pachyuromys duprasi; assembly: GCA_028658305.1. Taxonomy (NCBI): domain Eukaryota; kingdom Metazoa; phylum Chordata; class Mammalia; order Rodentia; family Muridae; genus Pachyuromys; species Pachyuromys duprasi. Next base: position 9,663,473 of record CM053757.1, on the reverse strand, counting down.
CAATGCAGGGCCGTTGCCTGTTACCCTCATTAAAGCAGCACAAAAGCTCCATCAGCAAACCCCATACCAACCACTACTTTTAGCAAAATGAAGGTAAACCCTAAATAGTTCTCTTCAGCTTCTTGTCACAAGATTTTTGTGAGGCAATCAACTCTCACCTTAGATTTTGTGTTTTTGCTTAAAGATTCTTTATTTAATCCGTGTGGCTCACAAGCTTTGGACCATGGCCAGAGGCACTAGAACACAACCTAAGCAGCATATATTCATCAGGAAGGCATGAATACATTACAAGCTTCTGCTTCTTCTCCAGGCGGCTGGAGGGAGAGCTCTGCAGTGAACCATCTAAGTTCACTAACCATCACCCGTGTCTGGTGGCCCACAACTGCCTACTACTCCAGCTCCAGGGAATCCAGCACCTCCACTTGGGACACCTGCGTTCACCCTCACAAACCCACACAGAGACACATCATTTAAAAGGAAATAAAGACACTCGATGGCTTTCAGCATTATGCTTTAGTGTAAACTTAAACAGAACTCACAATAAAACACACACACATACACCACATGTGTCTGAAGAACATGGCTCTAAGCAGACTACAAAGAGTACCTTGTGTAGAGCCCTGGAGCTGAATCTTGAAGGCAGGCCTCAGATGGCTCTGCCTCAGTGGGAACCTGTGGGTAAACCCACAACTTTTCCCATTTCGTATGTGTCCGTAAAAGCCCACGACAACAGTTATTTGTATTGATCTGAGGTTCACAAATAAGTCAGCAAGGAATGTTTCTAAAATGAGACTGGCAAGCAATGAGAATGATATAATTAGTTATATTCCTTGCCCTAATCTAAAAAAGGTCACTGCTGTATCTAGACCAACTAGAACATAGTAGATGCTTAGCAAATGTTGGTTGCGGAAGTAAGCCTGGAGTTGTATGAACTGAATAGACTCATTGACAGAATGGTTTACAATATCTGTATACAGAGATGTACAACAGTAAGACACGGGAGGGTTATGGAGGATTGGCAACTATTGCCCTCACACTGCAGATGAGAAGCAAAGCCCCAGAGAGACAGTAATTAGCCAAAATCACAGAGAAAGCTTGAATTCCTTAAGCCGCTCAGGGTTCCTTCCATTTCATTCTACTACAAGCACCTTGCAGACTCGATCTGTGTTATTACTGGAACGTCTTTGAGCATCTGGCTCGGTGCTCAGAACAAAGTGAGTGTTCAATAAGTGCTGACAAGCTGGATTACAGAACAGGTAGGAGGTACTCCCAGAAGAGCAAGAGGCAGATGTGCCTTCAGCTACCGTCAGTCACACCAACTGGGATGACTGACTTGATTTTACGCAGTGGTTCTCACTTTAAAAAAAGAAAAAGTTTATGGAAGAAGAAAGTAGAGCTCTATGTATAAGCGAAGACTTTATATACTCTAAGAAGTGAAACGGTAAAGGCAGATTGGCTTTATGGTGAACAAAAGAGAATTTACCACCTCACCCAGTAGAAGTCCAGGCTAAGTCCATGCATTTCAGGCATGGTTTTCTGAAGATAAAAATCATCATTGAGTTTGCAGCATTGAAGTTCCATTTATCTGCAATTCTAGCAACTGCATCTGTAGGATGGCTTCCCTCATAGCAGCAGACTGTGTACAGAGGTACAGAAAAGAGCCCAGTGGTTCATATTTCCACCAAAAACCTGAGAATTCCTCTGAGTGGATCAGATTATTTCTTGCAGATGTCCCTAACTGCAGTCAAGAGACAAGACTGCTGATTGGCTGACTCAGTCACTTGTTCTTAACCATGAATCCAGATATTGGTGCTAATATCTAAAAATGTCTGACAATATTTAGGGCTGATTTTTAGGAGAGGACAGGAAATGGATCCTAGCTGAGCTTAGTTTCTGCTGCAAAGCACACACAAACAGGGCAGACACCCCCAGGGACTCTAAGGAAGGAAGAAAGTTTAAGGAAACATCATTCGTTAACGCAAAATTTATTTCCGTATAAACATCTTTGTTCGGGGTCTCGCAGTAGTGAAACCCAATTCACAGTTACAATAAAGCTCAGCAGAACCTCACAACAGTTGAGTCTTATAACATGTGGGGGAGGGAGAAGAAGCTGAAGAAATGACAGCGCCATCGACTTCCGACACACATGAAAGCATTGTTTCCATGGTCTTTCTTTTTGCTATCTTTCTGAATCAAATTCCTATCTATCATACAAAGTACATAACCTGTGATTAATATAAAAATAAATAAATAAATTTTAAAAAATTCCTATCTGTCTACCATCTATCATCTACCCATCTATCTGTCTATCTATAAACACACACACACAAACACACACACACACACACATGAAAACCCCACAGTTTTACATGAGTTCTTCAACACTTCCAGTTCCTAGGAAGCATCTTTGCATGTATATATGTGTGATGTCCCTATTTCTGCACATGTGTCTGTGCTTGGGAAGGCAGAAGACACCCTTGGGTGTTGTTATTCAATATTGTTTACTGTGACTTTTTGAGGCAGGGTCTCTCGTTCACCTAGAACTTTCTGGGTAGGAATTGCTGGCTGGTCAGAGAATGCCAGACATCCACCTGTATCTATGCACTCCCCAACACTGAAATTAAATTACAAGTGCTCCTAATCTCTACCAAGCACTGATTTTTCTGACCCAGGTTCTGTGGAATTAAACCTCTGTCTTCATGATGGCGAAGCAAGCACTGTAGTCACTGAGCTCAAATGGAGTGTCTTCAATTGAGTCAGTCAGCCACTATGCAGGCCTTATAAAATATGCAGGGTTGTAAACTGGGAAGACTGAGCTTTACATCCACGAGAGAGAATCTCCATGACTTGCTTCTCATGCTGTGGTCAGATAGTTCCCTCAGTGTTCAGCCTTCCAGGAGAGTAAGCAACCAATCCTGAGCAAGCTCCTCCTCTTGTCACTGGCAGCTGCTGGATAGAAGGGTGCACAGGGTGGGGGAGGGAGGGTGCTGGAGTTTGTGCTGAAGTATAAGCAGTCTTTGTGACTCTGTTTATACTGAGATGCCAACAGTTCAGCAACATGTCAGTGATAAGATGTGAGGATCTTGGGGTTGAAGCAAAGGACCCCAGAGAAAGTACTGGCCCCATGAGTTCATTGTATAGTGAAGCTCAAGGCTACAATGAGAGTAGCCTTGAGGGCCAGGGCAAAACTAATGCAGTTCTCTTAGCCAAACCTTGGAAGAGAGTAGATGGTCAATGTCAAGTGGCAGAGAAACACAGTGACAGTGAATGAATGTTAGATAGACTTTACTTATTGGTTGCAACTCAAATAACCTCACGGGGGAAAAAAAACTGCAAAAGACAGATGTGTTAGCTGCTGGCTCTGGCAAGATATAGACAGGAATACTTTCCTGCAGGAGTGGATTCAGGGACATCATTGAGGCTGTGAGGCTGTCTCTCCTTCTCTTTGGTTTTCTGAAGGGTGGACTTATCTTCTTCACAGACAGCCTTTATCCAAGTGAAGGGAAGCTCTGTTATCCCTGGTCACCACCAGCTTTTTGACATGAAAAGTGGTGCCTTTTCTCCCATACTGAAGCACAGGAAGTTCCCTGATTGACCTGGCTTGGGTCTGTTTCCAACAGTCGTGGATTCCATGATTGACGGGTCTTGGAGTGCATATGCGCTGCAGGGTTAAGGTTGTCACATAGCCAGCAGAAATATGATGCAAAGTGAGCGAAAGCCTGATTAACTCTTGTTCTAAAATTTAAGCTCAATTGTTTGCCTTGTCTCTTATCCGGGATCTTAAAATGGAAACCAGATAAGGGTTCTGGAAATGAAACTGTCAAATTCACCTGCTGGAAGAAAGGATGGGTAAATGGATGGACAAAAAAAAAAATTTCCCCTTGACTCAGTTTCTCCTTAACATGCCGCCTGGATTCAGAAGAACTCAAAACTTCAAAAACAAAAACAAAAACAAAGAGAAACAGAACTATAAGGCAATGCTTTATATATCTGTCCCAAGGGACTGAAAAGATGGTTTGGTTGTCACATGCTTGCCATATAACCAAGAGGACCTGGGTTCAAATCCCCAGCACCCTCTTAAAAAGTCAGGGGTAACAGATCTGTCACTCCAGCATTCAGGGGGAAGAGATATGCAGTTCCCTAAAACTCACTCAGCCAGCCCGTCACTCTAGCCAAATCAATGAGCTCCAGGTCCAGTAAGAGGCTCTGACTCAAAACAAAAATGAAAAGTAACTGAGTAGGACACCAGATATTGACCTCTGCCCTCCTTACACATGTACACAGTCTTACACACACATACATGCATATGCATACAACACATAAGCAAATATATACATATATACCATAATACAACTAGTGAATAAATTAACAAACAAATAAACAAATAAGCATGCCCTCTGGCTTGATGGGATGTTAATAGCTTTTAGATCTAGAAGAGAAGTTCTGTGGCTAAGTTTAAGGAGGTCCGAGGTCTCCGATGCAAGGCTCCCACCTATTTCAGTTGTCCAGGAAAGAGAGAGGGATGTGTGATCTTCCTCAGATGCTTTATATCACGAGAAGCTTTTAATTAGGACAAATTCAGGGGCTTACATTCTGTGGAAATCACAGTCCAGTGGCAAGCCGTACTTGTATTAGCGAATGGAGACACATGCGTCTTCCTCCATTGTATAACACAGTATCAATGAGGAACAAAACTCCAGAAAACACTGACTACATCTCACTGTGTCTAATTAAAGCTAAGAAGCAGGTGCTGTCCAAATATGCGCAGCCCCCAACAGTGGGGTACTGCATTCTGACCCAAGCAAGCTCTGGTGCCTCTACAAGTCTTCTTGCTACCTTCTGTGTTTGTGTCCTGGCTTTACTTCCCAGCATTCACTAAGACAGGAAATAGAGGGAGAGATGAGAATAGCCTGAGATTTTGTGGTGCTTAGATATCCTGTTCTATTACTGCCAGATCATAAAAATTAGCAAGAGAGGATAACTGTGAAGAAAAAAAGAGAACACTTTTGTCAATACAGTGTGGGGAAAGGATTTGACAGTCTAGAAAGGGGCCTCATTAATCTTGACCTTTAGGCACAAGCTGGACACTGCTAAGCCCTTTCCATCCATTCCTTCACTGGCTGTCCCACAACAGCCCTGAATGACACACACAGAAGTTCTAAAGCTAATAACCTTAGTTTTCCTTTGTTACTCAACAATTCAGAGACAACAGCTCGATTGCCTTCAATGAAAGGAGTTTGCAGTCAGAGATTTTTCCCTTCACACGGGTGTGCCTCAGCCACGCCACATGCTCTCTTCCCATGCTGCTCCTTGCTTCTTATATGAATACTTGTCAGACTCTGCCCTCTGCCAAGCTTTCTCTAATGAGCAGCATCCAGAAAGCGCCTGTTCCCTTTGTGTTCCCCGACCATCCTCCACCTTATTTTGATCTCAACATCTCATTGAAAATTGGATATTGGTAGTTGCCTGTGACGATAATGAACCATTCATGTCTCATTTTGAAAAGGCATTTGAGACACCTGTTTTCATTAGTAATTACAGATAATTGCTATGGTGGAGGATTTTTTCTTTAATTATTGCACAGAAAAGATCTTTAAGAAATGGAACAATTAATTTCCTGAAACCTTACTGAGAGCAAATTATGCCGTTAGCCCTCACATTGTGAAGTATTTGTAGGCAACAGAGCTTGGCTTCTTGCACCAGGAAGAAGTAAATCATGTTTTAGAACTAGCCTCCCCCACAGCCCAGCCATGGCTAAGTATTTTTTAATGTGTTCTTCAGTATTCAGTCATTCATTCTATGAACACTTATTGTATGACTATGCATCTGCTGCCCTGTTAAATGCCAGGATTACATTTCATTCATTTCATTTTATTATTCATCACTTTATTCAGTCACTTGTTCACTCGATGATTACATAATCATGGTGTGCATAGCAATGGATATTTGAAACACACTGTAGTTATGAAGCCACAATACACAATACAGGTCTGTGCTATAGAGAACTATTCCTATTCTCTAACCTGCTTCCCACATCTGAGTTTGCCTAAATTGTATGAGTCAGAAGCAATCCAAATATTTATCAAAAGTAAGAAACTGTTAAATGAATCGTAATAATCTGTAATCATTAATAAATGTATTTCTCAGAAAAGATACATGGAAATGGCTTTTGATACATTGAAAGGCATAAAAATCTATTAAACAATTTCAATTCTGCAAAATGAGACTGGAAGAAGGACTAGAAGGTGGCTGGTGGTTAAGTGCATGTGCTGTGCCAGGGTGAGGACCTGAGTTCAAATCCCCAGCACTCACATAGGAAGCTGTCATGGCTGTGTAACCCCGGCCTCAGAGGTCAGAGATAGGATCCCAAGAACTCACTGTCCAGCTAGCCTCGTTGAGAAGAGGAGCTTCCAGTTCGGTGAGAGAGCCTGTCTGGAGGAAATATGGTAGACACACGCGCGAAAGACTGGGAGAATATAAGCCCAGGAGGAGGAGGGCAGCAACCACCTTCCCATCCAGCAGGCCGGTAGCTGGATACTTGAAATCAAGGTCTTGATGAGAGCCTATAACTCAGAGTTTTGGAAGCTGAGGGAAAGGGATCTCAAGGCTGCCTGGGAAGCACAGTGAAACTGTCTCATACAAATAACAGTAACATAGGAAAAGATTTAGAAGCCATATCATCACATGTTGACTTCATATCATATCATGTTGACTTCATCACAATGCAGAACTCGAAAAGAAAAGCAGCAGTCTGCATACCCTTCATCCTGGGAAACAGCCTCAGTGGAGGACAGCATGGATTAGTGCTGTGTGAAATAGGCCTGTCACGGGATGACCACTACCCCACAATCTCAGTTATTTACAGTGTGTAAACTAGTCACATTCATGGAACCAAAGAGTGGTTACCAAGTGCTGCTGGGGGGAGAAATAGTTAATGCTTAAGAAATATGCATTTCCAATAAAGTAAGATGACAAAACTCCAGAGATCTGCTGTATGAAACCGCACCGTGGTCGAAAATAATAATGAACATCTTTTGTCAAGCAAGGGGTATCATCTAGGCATGGTGGACACACTTATAATCCCAGCACCCACGGAGGCAGAGACAGGTGGATCTCTGTGAGTTCAAGGACAGCCTGGTCTACAAAGCAGGTCCAGGACAGCCAAGGCTACACAGAGGAACTTTGTCTCAAAGAAAAACAAATGAGTATCTTATTAAATTATTACTACAATAGAATAAAATAAATAAGATATGAACCAAAAATAAAGTTGTGAATATATCCAGCAACTACTGCTGAACCAGTAGTTACATTTGGGGGTGCTCTGGGGTGCACTTTCCAGTATTTCAAAAATTCCCCCAAATAAACGAATTGCTTGTACAGCTGGAGGAGGAGTCGAAAGGTGGAGAAGTGAGTGAGAGTGTAGAAGTGAGGGCCACAGGGCTAGGGTGAGGACACCACAGGTAAGAGCATTTGGCGTGCAAAACCAGGAAAAGCCACACGCGCCTGTATCGGCCAGCACTAGAGAAAGGAGACAGTGAGTAAAGGAACCCACTGGCCAGACTGGCGAGCCCACACCATGAGCTTCTGGTTCTGAGACCCTGCTTCAAAGGATAGGCAGTGACTCAGCTAGCCTTGTCAGGTACAAAGCTGAGCTCCCAGATGATGACAATATCCCTAAAATCCCAAGGTCCCAGGGCAGGGGATAACAACTGAGCATCAGTTCCTGACAGATCCTTGAGTTCCCTCCTTACGAATCATCAGCCTGGGAGGTTTAAAACCCCAGAATTCTTTTGTGCCATGCCCCAAGCACACACTTGTCAAGAGATTCATGCTGAGGGAGGGCCAGGCACTGGACTGGAAGAGAGCCCCCATACGTCTACACCGTGGATTCACCAGGACTGATTCTCAACCAGGCCGAGCATCAAAATTTCCCAAGAGATCTCCTAATACGGCTGATTCCCGCTGCCACTCAAAGCGTTCTGCTTTGATCTGTCTAAGTGCAGTTTGATTTTCTGAGTTTTTAAAAAAGCTCCCCAGATTATTTTAGAATGCAAGCAATTAGGAGGATTTTCTCTCTACCCTTGTGCAGAGGTGGCTCAGGGGCCGGCCGTGAGGTACCACCTGGAGCTTGCAGGCCCCACGCACTCTCTGATGCACTGCAATGTGATCTCTGTATTAGCACACTCAGGTAGTGTATATGTGAAGTAAATAACTGACATCATTCCAGACAATAATCTTTGGGAGTCTAACACTCTTCCAATTTAGATTATATGCCCTTTCGTCTCTAGTGCATCTCCATCTTCTTTAGAAGAGGGAAACCTGAGTTTCACAGAAGACAACATAGGACTTTGTCCAATGAAAACCCAGACTTTTACACCTTCCCAACCCAGGCAGAGGACATGCATCTGCTCCTAGAAGCTGCAGCAGCATACTGGGATGGGCAGTGCAGCTCCAGAAGATCAACTTCAAGAGCCCCACCCCAACTCAGAATGTCTCACAGTAAATCAGCAGCTGGGAGTCAGCCAGGGTGCATATGGTCTCAAGAAACTAGAATAATTATCCCTTTGCCCTTGACATTCAGGGCTGTCACACTCTGAAGGTGCAGTTCCTGTCTCTAGCAAGTCGTGAGGGACTTAGGTCACACCAGACACCCTGGGCATCCTGGGTTAGAACAGAATCAAAGGAAAGAAAAGGAGTCATTTGGAGAGTCCTCTTTTGTGCTGGGCATAAATTGCTGTTACAAGTGCTCCTATATGTGCTTATATTAAGAAGGTTTAGGGTGAGGCTCCTCTCACTGAAGAAGCCAGTGCTCAGAGATGTTTACCAAGCTCCCAAGACCACCAAGGAAATGAGATAAGATCAGAATTCCAGTCTAGATTAGTATACTTTATCACCATGGACTATAGACCTAACAACCACCCACACCCCAAAAATTAAAATCCTGGTCAGGTCATGCCTAAAGATGGTTTTAATTTGTACCACAATTGAGAAAAGAAAAGAATTAGAACTTTAAAAATCATTGAATTATTTTTCACACAGGTCCAAATGCCTTTTGTGTGTGTGTGTGTGTAAACAAGAAGGGAGAGCTAACTCAGAGACAGAAGCAAGTCAAGCATCTCTTTGAGGAATGAAGTGATACAGCGAGACATACTCTGAGAGAGGTGGTGGGGGGTTGAGGTGAGAAAACACAACCTGTGGCTGAACACTTGCTGTGTGCCAGGCTCTGCACTGTGTGGTCAGGACACAAACATGAAATGTCGTCCTCGCCCCTGGAGAGCTCACACTCTAAGGGGCATGGCTGGGACACAGAGTCCGAGCATCTGGGTTCTACTTGATGAAGCTGGCAGCGGCCAGATCATGAAAGTCCTACATTCCACGTTGGATCCAGCTCTCATAATGGGTTAAGGGAGTGAGCTCTGGCACTGTGAAGATCTGGACTCCAATCCCTAAATCTTATGTAACTTTCTGGCTGACCATGGCAAATGACATGACTTTTGTGGGCCTCAATTCTAGCATCTGTAGAATGGGAAAGCAGCAGGAATTATCACATAGGACTGTGTTCAGACGCTGTCTTGGTTCGAATATGATAAGTCCCACCCAAAATGGGAGTGTTGAAATATTAATCCCTAGTACAATGTTCAGAGCAGGTCTTTGAAAAAGTGATTGATCGTAAGGTTTCTGTCCTAATCGGTAGATTCATTCACCCATATATTCATAATTTGGTTGTGTTCTTGAAAGTTGAAACCAGGAGATGAAAGAGTAGGTCCCTGGGAATATGCCCTTGAAGCAAGTCCCTCCCTTTCTCTTTGCTTCCAAGCTATCATGAGATAAGTACCTTTGCTCTACCATGAACCTTCTGCCAAGATGCTCAGATCCAAGTATCCAATGGGACCAAGTAACCACAGACCGCAGCTTCGACACTGTGAGCCCTGCAAATGGCCTCTCTTTTAACTTGTTTTTTCCCAGTTATTTTGTCACGGAGGGGAAAAATACAGATGGCCTCTGTGCCCGGCACTGGAGGATTTTAAAGACAAGGTCCTACAAGAAATTCAGTCCTTCAGCTCCTGTTGTAGACCTCTTCTGCCTGCCTACTCTCTCCCCACTTCCAAAAGACACGTCAAATACCTAAAGAAGACAGTCTTGGGTGTTCTAGACTTAGACATGTAATGTACGATTTGCTTTTCAATTTTCACTTTTGTGAATGTGTTGATGCTGTGGCTCACTATGAATCACTCGGGCACCCTCTGAGCAACGCCTGTGACAGAGTGGGTGCTCTGGTGTGGTGTTCTCAGGGTGACGTCATTCATAAGTTACCAAAAACACTTCCTGTGACATACTAGAAGATGCGTTGGTTAGCCCAGTGATGGTGAGTTAAGCCTCATGCAAACGAGAAGGGAAGAAAGCAAGAAAGCACAGGCATGCACTTGCAGCTCGAATGGCGGTGTGAAGTGGCTTATGCGACAGCTACATACGCTGCATTTGAGAGAGTGGCAAGCATAGAGAGAGCTCAGTCATCCCACCTGTGCTGTCAAGCTCTTGCTGCACCTGCCCCTCCACTGCACCTGCCACTGCACTGTGCCCGTCACTGTTCTGCACCTGGCAGCGCACGGTGCCTGTCACTCCTCTGGGCCTGTCATGACACAAGTACTTAGACTTGAAACCTGACAGTTCTATAGTCTCTTTTGAAATTGTCAAAATGTAGCTTAAAACTATTTTTAGTGTTTAGTATATAGCCTGTGTGTATGTATGAGTGCTCGTGTGTGTGTGTGTGTGTGTGTGTACATGAGTGTACACATGCATGTAAGGCTAGAAGTTGATGGCAGGTGTCTGGCTCATTCACTCTCCATGTTATTTACTGTGGCAGGCTTTGGAGTCCCTGCAAATGCTATGGCCAGCAGGGAACTAAACTGTTAGAAGCAAGAAAGGAAATCTGGTTCAGCATGGCTTAGTTAACCCAGCTGCTTCAAACTTCCCGAGTAGTACTTCTCCACATGTGGGTCATGACCCCTTTGGGGATCCAACAACCATTTCACAGGTGTCACATATTAGATGTCCTGCATACCATATATTTACATTATGATTCATAAAAGAAGAAAAGTTACAGTGATGAAGTAGCAATGAAATAACTTTACGGGCAGGGTCACCGAAACACGAGGAACTGCATTAAAGGGCCACAGCATTAGGAAGGTTGGGAACCACTGGTCTAGAGACTGACACCAGGCATTTATTTTACACATATTTAAGTACAGTGCAGTTTGGAAAAAAGGTTCCTGGTGATAATTATCTCAATCCCATGTGCACAATAAAGCTTACGGCACAAGTACATCAAAGCTTTTTTGCGAAGTATATGTGAGCTCTTCTGTGAATGTGAGTTCTATAGCTTTAGCACCTAGGGTCTGGTACAGTCTCTGACTGAGGTAGCATAGGGGTCACCAGGCTATAAAGTACACATGACACAACTTCATATGGAGAAACAAACAAACAAACAAAAAACCCAGAATCTCCAAAACAGTCCTCTACAACAACAGATCATCTGGAGGTATCTCCATCTCTGACCTCAAGCTGTACTACAGAGCACTAGTAATAAAAACTGCATGGTATTGGCATAGAAACAGAATAGTGGATCAATGGAACTGAATAGAAGACCCAGAAATGAACCCACACACCTATGGAAACTTGATTTTTGACAA
>CM053757.1:9580490-9651283 GCA_028658305.1 Pachyuromys duprasi | reverse complement strand
TCGTCAGAGGGCGGGAAATAATAATAAAAATAGGGGAAGTTAATAAGACTTGTGGAGAACAAGAGCTCCACAAAGACCAAACTGAGCAGGGCACAGGGGTCTTATATGAGACAGTTTCTCCAACCAAGGACCATGTATGGATATGGCCTAGAACCCAAGCTCAGAAGTGGCCCATGGTAGCTCGGTGTCCAACTGAAGACCCTGTAAGGGGAACAGGGAATGTTTCAGTCATGAACTCGATGGCTGGCTCTTTGACTCTTCCCCATACACGCCAGGGAGTAATATCCTGGCTAGATCCCAGGGGAGGACATTGTAGCCAGCCCTGAGGAAACAAGTTGAACTGGGGTTGGATGGAAGGGGAGGAGATCCTCCCCTGTAGGTGGACTTGGAGTGGGCGGGGAAGAGATGAGGGAGGAATGGGAAGAGTGGGAGGGAAAGAGGGAGGGGGCTATGCCGGGAATGCAAAGTACCTAATCTCTGATTGATATAAAAATAAAAAAATAAAAAGTACACATGACAGTGCTGAACACCTAACCACTGAAAGGAACAGGCTAGCTTTACAGGTTGCTTTATAAATTCTGTACCCCATGTTAAAGTAAATTCTCCTACCACTTTTACAGAAGTCAGGAGGAGGAGCCGGTGAATTGAAACAAGACCCCACCCCGTTGCAAAGAAATGTGAAAAGATTCCTCTCCTATGGAGGAGTGTCCAGATCTGCAATAGAGAAAATGTTGCTTAGCAACCAGTCCAGACGTCACAGCTCCCCCACCCACATTGGGGCAAGATCAGATGGACTTGGCATCTAAAATGAACCAATCATTTTAAAAGTCAACTGCCCAATCCAGTGTTGCCAATCTTGCAAGCTCTGAGATTCCCGCACGTCTTCCTTTAAAAATTTCAGCCTCCCATCTCTCTTTGCTGTTCCTCAACAGTTTTGTGGGGGCAGCCACATTGCGATGGAGCAAATAAAACTTCTTGCTATTGCATTGATTATCAGTCTCCTGAGTTCTCTTCACCCCCTCAGGAAGTTAGGGTTCCCCCAGTTGGGCCTAACACCACTAGACTGGGAGAGACAACTGGAAATAGGGGAGGGGGACATTTCATTTCAGGGGCAAGGTAGAAACCTAGTACAGTGAAAACCAAATCTATGAAGGTGATCCTAGCAAAGACACCTAGTAATGAGGGCATGGATCCTGAACCTGCCATCTTCTGCCAGGTGTCATAATTAGGGTTTCTATTGCTGTGAAGAGGCACCATGACCAGGGCAACTCTTTTTCATTTTTAACTTTTTAATTGATTCTTTGTGAGTTTCACACCATGCACCCCAATCCTTCTCATCTCCCCATCCCTCCATATACACCTACCACCCTTGCAACCTCCCCCCAGAAAGGAAAATAAAAAGATTTAATACACACACACACACACACACACACACACACACCTCACCATGGAAGCTGTGGTGTGTCACACAGTATATCCTTTTGTCCAAACATCTTTACTTGCAAATGTTAGTTGCAATGAGCCATTAGTATACTTCAAGGCCTCTGGCTTCTGCTGCACTATCAGTCCCAGATCCTAACTAGAACTCCTCTTGGATATCCTGTTGTTGGCCATGATTGTAGAGATCCTGAAGCTATGGATCTGTAGGGCTGGCCCCTTGATGCACATCAGCAGCTCATAGATGGAGTAGATGTTGTTGTTTGTTTGGCCTGCCATCCTGCCTTCCTAATCAGGTGGGAAGGTGTTGAGAAAACCCATAACTTCAAGGCCACAAATCCTAGTCACAGCTCCAAGGACTAGGAAGATAACCCAGCTCTGATGTGAGACAGTGTCCCAAGGGAATCCTGAGACATAGGAGCCCAGGAACCACACAGCTCTGAGAGAAGGCCTCCTCAATAGAGATGTTACAGCTCTCAGGGAGGGATTGCCCCAACCCCTGACAAGCTGAGGCACCTAGGAGCCTGAGTGTCCCCTCCTTCTCCAGGTAATGCAGTTTCCAAGGGAGGGTTGCCCCAACCCTTGATGAGCTGAGGAGCCTAAGAGTCTGTGCTCCATTTCTTCTTTCTTCTCTTCTTCTGAAGAGTGGGTCACAGCAGACAGTAAATATCTTAAAAGAGACTTATTGAAGGGACAAATCCTTGAGAGGAGGGACCAATCCAGGAGTGGCTGCCTCTGCTCCTGGGAGAAGGCAGCAGGGAACTGGGGCAGACATAGCCTTTGTATAGGAGTTATTAGTGGGCAGAGCTTTCTGAGGCAGGGATTTCCAGAGTGGGATTTCAAATCCTGAGCTTGTTGGCTTTCTTGTTCAGGGATTGGTGGGGTTTTGTCCAGACTTTTCACCTCAAATTTGCATAATCCTAGATGAGTCCTACGGAGCGGCTGGAGATGATGGTTACAGAGGTCTGGGGGATGAAGAGCTGGGCTGCTGGAGCTTCCTCAGGTAGAGGTCTGGCCACTTTTCTGCTTTGAGGGGTTATAAAGTATGCAAAGTGTCCAAAATTTACAAAGAGTCCACTGTGAAGGCAGTAGACAGAAGCAGGAAAAGTTGACATTTTCATGGACAGTTCCCATGGCAGCTGCAGTAGGCATAGAAGGCAGGAAAGGTTTCTGGTTCCTGTAGGCTGAGGCAGGAGGACTGACTGTGGACAGCTCCCACTGAGTTGTGGTGGCCATTTTGTCTTCTGCCTCCACAGCCCCAGGGCAGGAAGAAGCTGCTGACTGCCCTGAGGTGGGAAGGGAACTGTCAGGGAGCCACTTGCTATGCTTTTAATTGGCCTCTAAACATAGCTCTTGGGGGGTGCAGTCTGGGGCTGTTAGGTGTGACCTGGTCCTGCAGATAGCACATGTTATCAGGCTATTAACTACAACCACTCCCAGGCTTTTGGGTGGAAACCAAGTATACACATCCCTTCCTTAGAAGAGTCTAGCCTGGGTGCTTAACATTCCTGCTTTCCTTGGTGCTCATCTGTAAGCTTGTGCTCTCTACAACAGGGTCTCTTACTGAGCCTAGAGTCCAGTTCTAGCTGGGCCAGCTTGCCTCAGGGATCACCTGACTCTGCTGTCTGAGCACTGAGATTCCAGGGGTTCAGCATCCTCACTTGCCTTTTATGGGAATGCTAGGAAGCTGAGCCTCATGCTTGCATGGTAACACCACATTGCAAACATTTAACCACTAAGCCACCTCCTCAGCCCCTCTTACTAGATTTTTCTCTGAAAAATGCTGATACTTCTGGGAAAAGATGAAGACTTTCCAAAAAACTCAGATATGTGTTCTCATACTTAAAAGGAGTGACCGAATACACCGTGGGGAACCAGGCAGCAAACAGGTAAAGGCATGTTCAGCAAATGTACAAATGGCCATGGGAGGCATGAGTAGCGACAGGACCAAACCACAAAATTGTTCAAAATGAAGGATCATAGAAAGATAGAAGGTGCAACCCTTGGAAAAAATATTTTGGTATTGAAACTCTCTTAGTTAAAATGGGTACAAAGGAAAGAAATCTGGTACTATTCAAATGTACATAAATACAGAAGCAGATGAATAAATGATGATCCTTAATATGAAATATTATGAAGACATTAAAACAGATGTCTTATACCTGATGATACTGGACAGGCCTTCAGCTGTACAGGAGCCTTTGAAAAGCTTGGTGCTCCTTGTGACTGGCCCCCTCTGGGGTTATTGGAAGACTTCCCCAGGTGTTTCTGGTGTATAATCAGGGAGGAAATGTAGGCTTCTCAGAAAGCCTTCATAGCTTTACTAATGGAATAAGAGAGGAAATGAGTCAAAGAAAGTGTTTCAGAAGTGAACAAGTAAAAGCAAAGACAATGCAATGTGTGTTTTTCGTGTCTTCATCTTAGCAGTGTATAAGGTGAAAAACAATGTGAAAAATAAACACTGACTGTCCAGTTCAGGAGCCTCGGGGCTCTGAGCTCGTGGTGGATGGCATTTGAATTTGTGTGCATGCTATTCTCTGTGCATCCTTATGTAGAGTCTCTCTACCAACTCATCACTAAACATTAATAGGATGAAGAGGTCCTTACTCATTTGCTAGCTCCTCATCATTGTGAAAAAAGAGACTGACAGAAGCGATTTAGGAAAGGATGGATTTATTCCACCTCTGCTCAACTCACTGTGAAGGAGATGGAATGGCAGAGTTTATAGTGCCCGTTGTGGTAGAGGCTGCTCAAGTCTTGGTGATAAAGATGACACAGAGATTATGCTGGAATATATAACCCTAAAGGCCTGACTGCTTCGCACCGCTGTGGTAAAACACCAAGGAAAAAACTAGAAGAGGAGAAAAGGTTTGTTTGGCTCATGATTTGAGAGATTTCAGTCCTTGGTCGGCTGGCTTCACTGCTTTCAGGCTGTGCCGAGAGTGGTTGTCATGGTGAGGAGCCTGTGGTGTAATAGAGCTACTCACCTTCTGGGGCTCAGAGCCAAGCAGAGGCCAAGAGCAAGTGACCAGACACAAGATAATCCTGGGTACACAGGACCCATTGCTTCCACCTGGAGCCCACTCTTTATCTATGAATTCACCAGTAAATCAATCCTGTGATGAAGTGGACTCCCTAATAATCCAATCACCTCTCAATACTGCCACCAACTGGGGACCAAGCCTTTGGAGACATTTACCATCCAAACCACAACATAGGACATACCAGGTTTGGAGGGTTTTTTTGTTTGTTTTTGCATTAGTAAAATTTGTTTTTAGACAAGTTTAGACTTGTATACAGTGCATTCTAATTCCTCTCACTCTCCATCTCCTTCCCACCCTATCAGCCTCCCCTACAATCCCTCTCCCACACTCATGTGTTTTTTATTTTGTGACCCACTATGTTAAGCAGAGCCATCACTGTTACCATAGGTTTGTAACTGTCCACAGGAGTTTAATGGGCTCACCAGTGGGTACCCAGCTGAAGATAATTCTTACCCCTCCCCTAAGATCTACCAGCAGTTAATAGTTAGTAGGGACAGGTGGAGTCCCAGGCCCTACCCCAATCCATGACTGACTGCTGACTGTTCCAGTCTAACGCAGGGAGCTACAGCTGCTGTAAGATCACATTGGTGATGATGGAATCATGCACAGGACATAGGTTTTCTCTCCTCCCTCTCTTTCGCCTCTTACATTCACCCTATCCATCTTCCATGATGTGCCCCAAGCTTAGATGAGTGGTAATAGACACTTTGTTTAGGAGCGAGCTATGTGAGGTTGTAAGAGAACTAGAAATTTCAAATACAACGGGTGAGAACTTATCAAGTTACAGTCATATTGAAATGTAGTCTGGATATTTGGTTAAAGAGTTAGGCATTCAGGTTGCTATACTTACCAAGAAAGGTGGAGATACACGTCTTTATCAGGAGCAGTACCCATGCAGACTCAGTCTGCTTTCATTTTTTTATCAGCTAATTTTTATTTAAAATTTGAAAAAATGTTTTTTATGTGTGTGTGTCATATGCATGTGTGGTGTTTGTGTGTGTGTGTGTGTGTGTGTGTGTGTGTGTGTGTGTTTGCGCCCATGGAAGCCAGAAAAGGTGTCAGATCCCAGGAATTAGGGTTACAAGAAGTTGGGAGCTGCCTGAGAAGGGGTTTGGGAACTAGAGTCAGATCCTTTCAAAAAGCAACAAGTGCTCTTAAACACCGAGCCTTCTCTCTGACCTCAGCTTTTTGTTAAAACAAAAACAAATGTTAAGTTCTAGGGCTTGACCTCAGGCCCTCATGCCACCACTGCTGCCCTTTACTGGACAATCTTTCTCCCAGGCCCATAGCACCAGCGTGTTGGTTGGTTGGTTGGTTGGTTGGTTGGTTGGTTGGTTTGGTTTTTGCTTTGTTTGTGTTTGGTTTTGTTTTTGGAAAAGTCTCCACAGGTGTCTATTTTTAAATGCACAGATATAGTTTTGAAATCTTAAGATTTGAGACCAGGAAGCAAAACAATGCATGCTGTATGAGAAAACAATATTAGAGGAAGAAAGCACTAATGGCTGAAAAGGAAGAAAATGCTAACCAAAAGCACAACTTTTTAAAGGCCCACAAATCACAAACATAGTCAATAAAATTTACCTTGTCAGTAGAAAAGTTTGTGTGAATTAAAATGTCTTTTGTTTGAGTATTTTTTTATTTCTGGGGGATGAGGGGTCAATGTGGGGGTGTGTGGTGTGTGTGAAGACAGCAGGCATGCAGTATAGAAGTCAGGAGAAAACTTTGGGGAGTTGTTTCTTGCCTTCCACCTTGTTGAGGTGGGGTCTCTTGCTCTGTCACTCTGCTTTGAATTCCAGGTCAGCACACCTTAAAGCTCCCAGGAATTCTCCAATCCCACGGTGCCATAGGGATGGAAGGATTACAGGCACTCAGGGTAATCCTGGCTACTGCTTCTTTGGTTCCAAGAACCAAACTCCTCAGGTTGTCAGGCAAGTGCTCTTCCCCACAGAGCCATCACCCTGGCCTTGAAAGAGTGGACTGCTTGATTAGCTGGTTGGCTTTATGATAAAATCATGTCTGTCCACCCCACGACATTGTTGAATTGTGGTTCCATTCCACCCACACCTGCCTTGACTGACATGATTTCGTCTCTTGCTGCAGCCCACCTTGGCCTCTGCCACCCAGGAAAGTTGGCTGGAATGCCTCCACATCCCAGGTTGGGGCAGGGTTAGTGCCCTCAAAGCATCCTATTTCTTGTCTTTGTCTCAGAGAATGAAAACTCAATTTGGTAACTGCCCCAGCCTGGAAGTTTCTGTTTACTCAGTCAAACAAAATTTTATTTACTTTACAACCATATTCCTAGAAACAGATTGGTTGCTCTAATTTGCATAGTGCTTCTAGATCCATTATGGTCTTGATTTTAGTTGGACTCTGCTGCAAATACCCAGAATTCTCAGCCCAAAGACCCAAGCAACATAAATAACAAAGGGGGCCAGAGAAGTTAGCATACTTGCATTACAAACATAAAGCCCTGGGTTTTGAGTTCTAACACTGAATAAAACTGAATATGTTGGTGCCCACCTGTAATTTCAGCATTCCAGGGGTGGAAGCAAGAGGCTCAGAAATGTAAGGTCCTCCTTGCCTACATAGGAAGTCCGAGGCCAGCCTGGACCACATGACTCTATTGTCATACAAACTGAAAATACAAGAGCATGATCTTCAGTCATTTCTTGATTTGGGGACTGAATTGGGGGCTTCTTTGTTTTATTTTTAGGCTCTGGCAGCCTTTGGGAGCATTCCTTTTCTGAATCCTTGCTTAGCCCTGACTGCTCCAGTCCATAATCTCATAAAATAAAGATCATGCAGCTGATTTCAATCCCCATCCCCAAAGTATTCTTGTGCTTCACTATATCTTATGATGTCACATGGTCATTCTTGACTCTGTGCCTATGGTCAGCCAGATCTGATACTCTTGGGCCAGGTCCCAGGTCCACACTTATCCCAATTGTTTGTGGGGTCTGACTGAGAGTATATAAATGGTCTGCCAGAGGCAAATAACAGTGTGCTAGAAGTAGAGAGCAGGTAATGGCTGGTATTCTGTTGCTGTGTCCATTGCCAGCTTGCTGGTGCTTGCTTCATGTTATGTTCTTTACTTTCCCAGACATGCTTGCAGAATGAAGACATTCTGCCGGGACAGACCAGCTCACATGAGGATGTACAGCCCAGCTCTCTGCTCTCTGAGTGGGACACTTTGTGCCATGATCCCTGCTCTAGAGCATCCTGTGAGATCAGGCTTAGAGTGGACCTTCTCTGGCACTATTCTTTTGTACCTTTCCTTTATATCCACTCCTACTGTTCCTTCCTCAATTGCAGGTGAGTCCAGACAGCAACTCCTTCAAGAAGCCATTACACAGGCATAGAGACTGCAAGTTCTGCTTCTAGCCAACCAACTCAAGGCAGACAAAAATAGAACAAGCATGCTAAGCAGCAATTTAATTGACCCAGATTATAATGATGCCATCATAATCAAGGACTATAATATGTTCTGACCATAGTGGTGAAACACACACACCATATTCTACTGTAGTCTCAGAAGATGTGTGTCTTTAATCTCTATTTTGAGAGAAGGAAACTGAAGCTTGGGGAAGGGATCACAACAGCATAACAAGCATCTCTCCTTCATCCTAGCTGTTGCTGCTCAGAGACAGGCCCAGGCATCTCCACACCCTGACAGCAGCCCCACCTGCTCCATCCACAACATTGTGTTTTAAATGTATTCAGACACAGTCTGCCTTAGACAGCCACCTCCTTAGTTCTCATAGCTGTGCCATGTCACAAACAGAGATGAGAAAAGGTGCCTGGAGGTTCACCTTTCTGCATGTACTTAATTCCTGCTTACTGCAGGTCTTCTAAACTGTTGTTAAGAAGCCAAACTCTATCCAGACACAAGAAAACTGAACAAGGGAGGTTTCACCTTTTCTGAGCCCTGACTTCCTAAGTAGGTAAGAAGCACTGAGAAGCCTGGGTCATTAACTACATCTCAGTCGATTTCAGTCAATTCCAAAAATTGCCAGAGGCAGATATCAAACTGTCTGTTTCGTGCTTTTGAACTGAAGAAAGATACTGAAATCATGTTTTAAATTGTGATCCATTTTTCTAACCAAGTAAACAAGTTAGTTCTTTTACTTAAAAAAATGTAATTGTCACAATTTCCCTATAGTTTATTTATTGTCTGGATCTCTCTATTGTCTTGGCTCCCTAAAAACAGGGTTGTTTCTGTCTTGCTTACCATTGTACTCCTAGCACCTCACCCTGACATGGCCTTGTGCTTTACAAATCTCTTTAAATGAGTACATTTTCTTTTTCAAGAAGGGCAGAGCGTTCATGCCAGGTGAGATGTCCTTTATGTTGAAGTTCCTTTTAAAGGAGAGAATTAAATGATAAGGTTAGAGGTCTACCAACTCCCCACGATTCTACCAGTGATTAAAAGCCAATAGTTCCCTTATTTTGTTCTGTTCTGAGGCTTCTAGAACTTAATTCCATCTTGTAAATTGAGGTCAGAAAACTGGTAAAGAATCAAAATCCTCTGGGCTGTTTCTTTCTTCAGGAGACCACAGTAGCCATCAGCGCTTGTCTTAATGAATCTCCACTCTATTAAGCTGCTATTTCCTTCTGTGGCCCCTCTTGCTCAGAACAGGCAAGCTGTGGATAGGAACGGAAAACAGAAGGCAGAATGAAACCAAGACACATCCTCCAGGGGGCTCCTCATCTAATTGATTTTTTCTGAACAAAATGTTCTCAGATGGCAGGCTCATATTGTCAGGGAAGTGACAGGTGGGGGAAAGTTTCCTCCTATTATGCTCTGGTCTAGAGACCAAATAGGAAACTCTGGTATAAGATAGCACTGAGTATCTTGCTCCTGGGAGCCTGGAAAATGTAAACTTACCAAATCAACTTAATTCAAATGGGAATTAATTAATCATCTCTCCAGCTTCCTATCACTATAAAGTTCCTGATTCCATTGCTTCATTATCTTCTGCAAATCGAGGTGCCCACCGTTGGTCCCACACCACCCCTCAGTGTAAAAGGAGTACTGAATTGATGGCCTTCCTCTACACTTGGAAAATCTAAGAATGCTACCGAGGTGAATGCATATAATCCACACAACTACTCAGCAGGGCAGAGGAGGAAACAGGATTTTAAGCCAGGGATGCAAATTCAGTGCTGTGGCTTTCAGATCATGGATGGCTAGAAACTCTGGAAACTCAGGGTCAAAGATGTTAAACCCCTCAGGAACCTGCTGGGGAAAATCTGAGCAGCTGCAACCACTGCCTTTGCTCATATGGCCTGAGAAGAACACAAAAACAAAGCCTTGTGTGTCTGAACCTCATTCATGTCTTCCGTTGTTTTGTAAATGATCTCCTTTGTGGAGAGCGAGTGTTGTCAGAGATACAGGGCTGCTTGAGGACTGTGATCTCACATGGAGTCCAAAGGATAGGAAGTTTGAATCATGCCTGGCCCTAAGCAAGCAGATGTGTTATAAGCTGTTTAAAGTAGACTATGAGAAAACCCAGGCTGGAGGGAGGAAGATTATAGTAGACAAAGTACTCAACGATGATTTGGAAATGTTTAAGAAGAAGCAAATGGACTAAGGATAGTTACACAGGAAATTCCCCTGGGCATTTATATAACATTTATTATCTAATTTTGGACACTTGAAATAATAGGAAGTGCTCACATAGTTTGTGAGAATTAATAGTTCATAACAGTGTCAGTTTTCTGTCGACTTGACACAAGCCTAGACATACTCAGTACAGGAAAAATCTCAATTGAGGAATCACTCCCATCACATTGGCATATGGGTGTGTCAGCAAGTCTTTCGTTGCTTGCTGATTAATGTGTGAAAGTCCAACCTAGTGTGCCTGGAATCATCCCTGGGCAGGGGGCCTGGGCTGTATACCTTGTATCTGAACAAGACGTGGAAAACCACAGCATTTTCCTTCAGACTCTTCTTCAGATCCTGCTTCTGGCTACCCTTGATGAGGGACTGAAACCTGTGAACCTGATTATTATAACAACAGAGAAACAGCCTGAAAAGGTATCTGAGACTGACCCAGGAAACTAAAAACTTCAAAAAAAAATCCTATGACAACATTCAGTGTTATTTATTCTACCTTGGGCAGCAAGTAGGGTATGAATAGCATGAATACAGCCATTTCTTATTCCTGTGTCTGTAGCAGACATTATTAATCGGGCACAGATCTTTCCCTACCTTGAACTAGTAAACTGTTTGCAATGGAACATCCCTACTATTGCCTATAAATTGAACAGCACTGCATGAGAGCAGACTGTTCTGCCAGCAAATGTTCCATATTCCCGTCTGCTTAGTTCATCTCTGTCTTGTTCTCCCCCAGTGCCTCAGCTCTCTCCGAAACTGAGATTCTCCTGTTTTCAGATTCTGTAGGGAGGGAAGATACTATCCTCAGTGGTTGCCAGACAATTTTCAGAGCTACTTTAACATCTTGTGCTTTTTTAAATGCTTTATGGTGTTTTACCAATTTAGTATCTAGGGTCAATTAGGCACAAATATGAAACTTGTTTTTCAATTAATAGTTAATAAAATAGAACTGTCAAATGAATTTCTGCTTGTTGGAAGTCATAAGGTTGATTAACATAGAGATTTTTTTCCAGAGAGAGATTCTGGTTCTTGTCTTAGCTTAGCTTAGCTTAGCTTAGCTTAGCTTAGCTTAGCTTAGCTTAGCTTAGCTTAGCCTAGCCTAGCTTAATTTAGCTTAGCTTAGCATACCTTATCTCATGTATCTGGGAACCCTGATGTGCTTGACTAATGGTAACTAAACTTAGCAGGCCTACTAAAGGACAGTGATTGAAGGGCTCAAAATCACAAGCAATCATGGGGACTGCTTCTCTTTATGAATATTAGTATTTATTAGCATTTGTCCTTCAGCAACTCAGGAGGACAAGGCCACAGGGCATGGCAGGAGCCTTTCAAGGATGATACACCAATTTGGCTATTTCTACCATAAAAAGGGTCAGCTAACTGGAAACAAGGTGTCTCTCTTGTGTGATAAAATACTAGGCCAATTTGCCAATGAGTAATCTAATTCCATATTGCTATCCAGGGAACAATGCTATGCTTCCCACTGAAGTTTTCCATCAAGCTCCCAAATTGGACTTTCACAGAATCTCATCAATGTTGTGTGGTTGGAGTGCTCACTAAGAAATGTGACACTTTGTATTAATCAGTCTCATTCACTGTAAATTAAATGTTTGTTGCAAACAAAATGCCATTTCAGCTGTAAAACATTTAGTTCTGTTCCTCAGATTGACAACTTAGAACTAGCCTGAAAATGTGTTTTATTTGGTTTACACAATACATTAGAAATTGTGTTTTCCCAAATCTTGAAGTCTAAAGATTAAAAATGCTTACACATTAAGTCATATTTTAAAATAATAACAACTTTTAAACAGCTGAAAGAGTAAACCTAGCAGCACCAAGTATATCCTTTCACCTGAAGACACTTGGCGTTTTCCATTTACAACTAACTTCTCTTGTTTGTCATGTTTCCTTCTAGACCCTGAGGTATTTTACTTTGCAGTTTCTGGTTTAGCTTAATAAGTCAATCACAAAGGAATCAACCATGAAATTGAAGATGCAGTCACCCAAGAGTGTATTTTAATTTAAATTTAACATTAACCAATGCTCCAGGCTAATGATGAACATTATCCAGCTGCACACACACATACACACAGAGAGAGCTACTAAACAAATTCTGTTCATTCAACAGAACAGATAGTTTATGGGTGCCTACTATGTGCAGAAGCAATGCCAGGAACTTTAATAACAACAGGATCTTAATCAGATAGCCCAGAGACACGCAGAAAAAAAATGTAACCAAGGTAGAAGGGGGCACTGCAGACAGATAATCATTGGGTCAAGTTATAGAAATGCTGATGGGAAATATTTCTTTCAAGGTTTTTAAAGGTACCTTTTATAAGCTCAGTCTGGAGAGAATATAGGTAAACAACTTTCCTATTGAGTTTGAAGAATGGTTTAGGAAAGATCACATACACACACTTACGTGCAGAGAAAGATACACACAGAGACTGCACATATGTATTTTTCAGGAGGATATTAATTCCACATCATGGCTTCAAAAAGTGGGTCATTTAAAAAATACTAGGGAAGGTCTGGAGAGATGGCACAGTCAGTAATGTGTTGCCTTGTAAGCATGAGAGCTTGGATTCACAACTGGAACCTGCTCTAAAAACATGACATGCTAGTGTATGAATATTTTGATCCAAACACTGGGGAAACGGAGAAAAGTGGTGAATCCCTTATTCTTTTGGCCAGTCTGTCCTGCATGGCAAGTTCTGGGTCAATAAAAGACTCTATTTAAGATAGATAGATAGATAGATAGATAGATAGATAGATAGATAGATAGATAGATAGATAGGTGTGCATGGTATCTGAGAATGACAACTAAGATTGTCCTTCGGCCTCCACATTCAATGGACACTGGTTCACTTGCACCTGTGCACGCGCGCACACACACACACACACCACAAACATACACATACATACACAGAGAGAGAGAGATGGCTTTGTTTCCACTCACTGCTATTTAATATCCCCTAATTCCAACAACACCTTCAAGATTGTGATGGTGACAAATATGTGCTAAAAGTTATTTCCATCCCATGGGCACTCATTTAGAGAATCTCCCCTTAGCCATGATTATTTGTGCTTTAGGATGGGGTCAGCAGAGATCATCCCACCACCATTAAGGGCTCAGAAGACTCTCTCTTAGTTGTGCTGATTCAATTTGTGTTTGACAAGATGCTAAAGGAACAGCTAATCTTCAGAGTGAAAGAATCCAATGGAAAAAGATCTCACTAAACTGAAAAATGAAGCACAAGGCAAAAGATGGACCTTGGTTCTAAAAAAAATCATCAAAGCTGGGAAGATGGCGCCATTGGGAAGGTGCTTGCTGTACCTTCAAGCACCTTCATGAAAGTCCTAGTAATTCTTCCACCCAAAGCATTAAATAGCTTATATTCAAGATCGTTTAGCCTTCTCTCAGATCATCGAGCTTTCTCTAAGTGTCCATCGTTTTTGCTATTGTTGTGTCAGTTTGGTTTATAACACACTCTCTTCCTGTGTAGCCCATGCTAACTTCAAACGCAATTTTATAGCACAGCCTCCTGAAAGCTGAGATGGCAGGTGTCTACCAATTATCACCTGCTGTATTTCAATCTTTACCAAACCTACGGAAGTAGAAACGAGTCTTAAATTAGAATTCAAAAATATCGACACATATCTTAATTTTGTCATACCATCTCTGGAAACCAGCACAGACGCCATCAAAGCACCACCTCCTCCCTACAGTAAGAGTAAGCTCAACTTGGCCAGATCAAAAAGTAGTTCTGATGATATTTTGGGGAGCCAGCATTCAATAGCCCCCATCCTGAGGTTAATGCCATGACGAAGCCAAAGCCGTCATCACACCTGCTAGGTTTTTCGTATAAAATCCGAGCATTGCTAAAAGAAAATAAGGAAAAGCTATTTATTCATTCCTACCAAAGACCTGAATAAGGCTTCAACACACTCAAATCATGTATCCCGCCACAAGTGAGTTCAGAGAAATCTTGGGCTTTGACTGTTCACACCTGAGCCTCTCAGCCAATGTTAGTGGTGAGACTATATTATCTCCCTTCTATATCACTAAACTGAGAACAGGGATATGGGGTTTTCAAGGGAGAAACATGGCATTTAATTCTAGAAGGAGAAACAGTGATTGTGTTGGTGAAAATGAATGTTTCCTCTAGTATCTCAGCCCATATTTATCATAGAACTTCCTGGGTCCCAAATAAGAAAAGAAAAGCTTTACTCCATGGTTAATACTGACCTGTGGCTGCTGAGGCATGTACAGGATCAACAGGCACCAAATGGGTGGCAATGCTTCCCATGTTTACTCAGGGCAAAGCTATAGTATCACCTTTGACCTTTGGCCCTGGTGCTGGCTCAGCATTCCTAAAGCTCTTGGAGAAGTGACTAAGGTGACGAGTGAATCTTCTTTCATAACGAGATGATAGGTGCTGTAGAGAGCTTCAGATTGAGGCTGGCCACCAGAAACAAAGCCCAGATTAGAAGTCACTAACACTCAGGGTTTTTAAATGTGATACAAATGAACAATGGAAATTTTATCGGCTGTAAAGGAGAACAAGGTTATGTCATCTGTAGGAAAATGGATGCAACCAGAGGTAATCATACTAAATAAATCATAAGCCAGCCTGAGAAAGACAAACATGGTGTGCGTTTTCTCTACTATACTGTTCTTAGCTTTTATATAAATACATAATATCATATTATGTGCATATGGCCTGAAAAGAGAAGTGAAAATATCTAGGAACAAAGGGGAATATTGGAAAGGGAGAAAGACAGAAAAGGGAAGATGGGAATAACATGGTTAGTGTCAGACTTGTGTGAAATGTCCTTGTATAGCTCCATCATGTATAATAAGTAGATACACTGGAAATTACAGAACAGGAAGCACTGCTTAGTTCCCCCAACCCATCCTTCAGCTAGAGGGCAGGCTGAAGACCGAATTAACCACTGATGGCCAGTGGCTGGAACACTCAGCAACATGGCGAGACCTCTAAAAATCCTAAACATGTTGATGTATGGGTGCAGATGCTGGGAAGGAAGAGGGGCCCTGGAAGTTCTTTGATACCTCACCAACATGGCTTCTTTTTATTTAGTCATGCTCTTCATGATAGATTGGTAGGATTAAGAAAGATATTTCTCTGAGATATGTGATCTGTTCTGGAAAATTCTTATGCCTGGAGGAAGGGTTGTGGAAACTCAAATTTGAATTTCACAAGTGTATCTAACTAGAAACAGCATCCTCACAACTGCTGTCTGATGTCAGGGCAGCCTTGTGGAACAATCTCTCAGGTTGTGGGGTCTGACATGGGTAGTTTTGTTAGGCAACTGGAGAGACGGCAATGGAAATGACACCATGTATTATGTCGGAACAAAAAGAAAAAAATGTTCCCTAAGAGAAAACCTTACAGGTCTGCCACGTACAAACTTAACTCACTCCTGGCTCATCCAATTCATTGCTACAGAAACTGGATTTTAGGTGAATTTTCTGCACAGCACTTAAGACTTCAGCAACCAACATTTGACAAACTTCTTCATCAGATTTTGACTGTAGCAAAAATCGTATTCCAAGCACTGGGTCAGATGCCAGAACTATGTCCCCAAAGGGTTCCAAGCTGCATGAATGTTAAGAAAAATGATTCAAATTTAGAAATAAGGCTGAAAGGAATAAATAAAAAGAGCGCAGGACAGCCCTCAATATTATACCAGGGCACTGTGTGGTGCTTTAGACTTATTTGTTTGTGTATGTTGTGTCGTTGGTTGTGTCTCTCTATGGCTGCATGCCCTTGAGTAGTCCCAGGGGCCATGAGAGGGTGTCACCCACATGTCCTCCTCATCACTTTATTTACTTCTTTGTGGCAGGGTCTCTTCTTGAACTTAAGACTTGTATTTTCTCATGTTTTAGTTCTGTGTTAGAATTTGTATATCTGAAGTTAGTTTGTTGGTTGACTTTCTCTTTTATGTTCAAATCATCTTTCTTTTTTCAACAGATGTATTTATAATGTTCAGGATGGGGCTAATTCATAGAAGGGATGGGATGCCAATGTTCTTTGTGTGTCTACTATTGAGGATTACAGCCTCTATTCCCTATCTTTTGCTTTCCAGCTATACTCTGGTTCCTTCAGTGGTTTGATCATGTAGCTTGGAGCATGTTTCCTCTATCAGTGTGGTCCTGGGCTTTAAGGCTAGATAAAGCAGCTGGAAGTGGGGGTTGCCCTATCAGGCAGCTGGCAGGGCTCTGGTATATATTTAGGGGAGCTCAACCAGCTGTTTGTGCTGGGGAGTAGGCTAAGAACTAGGCTAAAAGCTGGGAGAGGGGCTGGAATAAATTCAAGCAGCCATACGGTGATCTGCATGAAGAAGGACTCTGAAGGGGATAGGTAGCCAACCTGTGCTTAAGCACCACATAGGCAGGCTGGAAGGTCCCTGTTGGAAGATGTCTTGAATATGGAGAGTCCCAAAGGAAAACAGAGGGGCCAGGACATGGTTGAGCAATCAGGCTAGCTAGGAAAACCATTGAACTCTGTGTTGAAGGGTGAGATTCTGCCTCAATGCATAAGGTGAAGAGTCATGGAAAAAGACAGCTAACATCAACCTATGGTCCCTACACAGATGTGCACACATGTGTGTTCACACAAAGGTACATGTCCACACACATTGAGCATACATATCCACGTATACCAAATTTATACATACACACTTGCCAAAAAAAAAAAAAGACTCATAGGGGAGAGTGAGAAAAGGAAGAGAGACATAGAAGTGAAGAAAAGAAAGAAAGAAGGGTAAGCAGGAAAAACATATCTCCAGAGCCAGTGTCACAAAGGGTCTAATTAAATCAGCATCATTAAAGGCATTGGACATCTTGTGAGGTCTGCTTTGCAGGAAGGGGCTTTGGATAATAAGCACAAACTGATTTTCACCTGGTTTCAAATTTCATAAGGCAAGGGGAAATTAAAGGAAAAAACTGCCTGAGCTGATGTTACCAGTATATTAAGCTACTCAACAAAAGAACTAAAACACAGCAGAAGGAAGGGACTTTTCTAAAGCTGGGAGTTCTTTGTTAGTAAGCTTTGATTTGGAGAATTTCTGAAAAAAGTGCTTTGCTCGTGTTCAATACAATTCATGTCAGCTGTGTTAAGAAGTCAGTCTACTTTGACACTAATGAAGGAGAGTAGTTGAGAATCACAATGGTGGTGGTGGTGTGATGGTGTTTGTGGTTGTCATTAAAACCAACTCTAAGAACATTCATACTGAGTTTTGTACCTGGTTCTGCCAATTCTTGATTTGTGATGTTTCAACAATAGAGTCAATTTCATCTGTGTTGGAGAATGAGAATGGTCCCTACCTACCGTTTGACTGTTTGCATGCTCCCAAATGCAGAAGTTGAAAGCCTGCTCTCCCACACTTGAGATAGATTGGAGGTAGGGCTTGTGGGAAGTGAGTAGGATGAGGCCATGACCTTTTGAGGATGCAGCCTCAACAAGCAGGATCAGAATCTTGTAGGAGGACACTGTTTCACCTTAGAGATGGCTCAGCAATTAGGGGCTCAAACTGCTCTTTCAGAGGACCAGAGCTAAACTCCCACCTGAATCTGCATCAGGCAACAACCTGCAACTCTAGTTCCAGGATATTTGGTGCCCTTTTCTGGCCTCTGTAGGCACCCTCTTAAATGCACACACTTGGCATTCACTCACACACACACACACACACACACATATACATAAATAAATAAAATAATAAAATAAATCTGAGAGGAAGGGAGGAAGAGAGGAAGGTGAGAGAGAGAGAGAGAGAGAGAGAGAGAGAGAGAGAGAGAGAGAGAGAGAGAGAGAGAGAGAGAGAGAGAGAGAGAGAGAGAGAGAGAGAGAGAGAGAGAGAGAATGTGCTTCTTCTTCTATGCCAGGTCAGCAATACAGAAAAGAGCTTTTGCCAGGACTCAACCACCCCAACCTGGGTCTTGCGCTCCTGCTCTCCAGAGCCTGGAGAAATGAGTTTCTATTGTTTTGAAATTCACACTGGTATTGATATTTTGCTACAGAACTCAAGCTGACGCATACACTGCCTCTGCCACTCAGAGCACAAAGTGGAGCGATATACTCACAGTATACATCAAGTGTTCAATCAATGTTATCTGTCACTACTGCTGTTATGATAATGATATTAGGAATTATAAAGCTTACCTATAATTTTTGCTATCACCAAGGTCTGATTTGAAATTCTATAGGGTCTTTTTTATTTTTCCATTGCAACTTTGTATTTGACTGGTATGGAGGAATATGGCATTGCAATAGGGAAGAGGATATATCTTGATAACTTTCACTGAACTTTGAGAATCTAGAGGTGAGATATATTTCTAGCCAAAAGATGATAGGGTGATAAATAGTTTGTTTACACATTCCAATTTTTTCCCAGTTTCAACATGAAGTTCTTCAGATGCCTGCCATCCTAGGCCAATCTGCCAACTGGTCACTCTAATTCTTTGCCTGATTCTAGAATACTTATGAGTTATAGAGCCAAGCCAGACTTAAGACTACAAGCCTGCTCACACCCAGCATAGCACCCAAACTTGACTCTGCCCTTGCCTTGGAGCAGGGTACAATGAATGTGTGAGGCAGATCAGGGGACTTCTGCAGTAGGCTGTGTATTTCTAACTGTATTACAGTTATGACATAATGACAGCTATTGCTTTGTAGGAAAGTAAGCCCACTGTTGCCAGAGGTGCCAGATGGAAAATATCTGGATTTTTTTCAATGTAAATCTCCCTGTTTACAAACGTGGGAAACTAAACAGAAACCTGTATGAGCCAGACAAAACCCCTCCATGGGCCAGATGAAGGCCATCACTCAGCAGCTCATCATCCTGACTTTGAACAAGGCTTTCTATTTGTTCCCCCACCTCCCAGGCCTCGCAGAAGAGGGCCCTGCTGCCTGCACACATTTCGTGCTTTTACCTCTTTTCAAATACAGTTTACTCTACTTAAGGATCTGGGGTTCTGGTCCATGATCTGGAGGCTTTACAGTCTAGAGTAGGGGATAAGGAAACATAAAAACCACAGTTTGAGGATTTTAATGGTGTTTTACATCCTGCAGTAGGCAATAGATTTACGTTTCCTTGTAGTTCTGTGTTCATTGTAAGAATTTTCCATTTCTCTGAAATGCAAGCCATTTCCTTCATATGTGGTGGGTCTCTCTTTACCTGTTACATCAACAAAGGAAGAGGAGTTTGGGGTGGCCACTCTTAGGTAGCTGCTCTATGATTAAGACAAGGGGCTTTACTACAGCTGCTACCATGTCCACAACAGGGCTGGGGCTTCTGTAGTACTTAGTTCTTACTAATAGACAAGAGCAGTACCCAACCCTGCTATAGAAGGGGTCCATGATAGCTGTGGGCTAGCAGATGGAGAGAAGTGGGAGGGGTAGGCTGTGGGACACCCTAAACCAACACAATTCCAAAACCTTTAGAGTTCATATCACTTAGATGAGTTTTCTCTTCTCTTTTTCCATCTGTTTCTTTAACTGGCTGAAAAAGAGAACTCACCAGCGAGCTTCTTGTATGCTTGCCCCATTTTGGAAGATCCTACTGTTCGTCCTGTAGCTTCTACCTTCTGTCCATGCCCACTTCTGTTTGTTCATTTTCAGGTCCTTAAAACCCATAGCCTTGACATCTTTCCTTATTTTAGATACATACACAGCCGTCCACTCACCATTCATCCTTGATATCTAATGGACACTTAAGCATAAACAGGTTGGGACTAGAGAAATGGCTCAGCAAATAAGAGTACCCGCTTCTCTTGCAAAGGACCTGGGTTCAATTGCCAGCACCTTTGTAGCAGATCACAACCCCTCTGACTCCAGTACTATAATCCAATGACCTCCTCTGGCTTCTCTGGGCACCAGGAATACATGAATACATGTGAAGTACATATGTACATTCAAGCAAAACACTCATATGCATACAATTATATATATATATATATATATATATATATATATATATAACATATAAACATAAGCAAGGGTAAAGCTGAGCTCTGGGTTGTTTATCTCCAGATCTGTCCCACCAGTCTCAGTAAATGCCCACATCTCTGTTCTATTTTTCAAAACGACACTGATGTTTCCTTTGGATCCTCTCTTCCTTATCCTGTCTTGAGTCTGTAAGAATTTGATTCCTTCATGGTACTTCCAAAATCCAACCTCTTCTAAACCCTCAGTTCACATGGTCACCATCTATTACCTGAATGCATGAGTAACAGCTTCCACACTAGCCTCCCTGCCACTGCCGTTCACAGTCAATAACCATACAACAGGCAGAGCATCAGAGCATCCCCTGGATTCAGCTCAACCTTCCCTGTGGCCCCCACTTCATTTGGGATAAGAGTCAAACCCATCAATACCCTGTGATCTGCCCTTCACACCATTGCATCTTTGCTCGATGCCTTGTTATTCTTATTTTGGTTCCTTTATGCTAAATAGGTGAGGGATTTTTTTCTTTCTTTCTCTTTTTCAAAATGATCTCTTCACCAAATAATCATTTACCATCTTCCAAAGTTTACTCAGTTGCTGGCCTCTCAGTAAAATGTCCTTTTCAGAGTTCAACATTTTCAACGTTGTAACCTAACCATCCTGTCTTCCTTCCTTGCCTCTTCACCCTTCTATTTCCTTTATGTGGTTTATTTTCTCTATAGTGTTTGTTACCACCTAACATCCAATAAAATTTAGTTAACTTTCATTTGTTTAGAGCTATCTTGCTTTTCTCACTAACTCCTAGAAAAGGAAGATTTGGTTTTGTTTTTTGTTTGGTTTTGTTTTCCCATTTTGCAGTCCCTAACACCTCAAATAATAGCTGGCACAATAAATACTTAGTAAGCATGTATTGGGTATATTAGTTAAGGAATTACAGGATGTGAAGTAAAAAGTTCCAAAAAAATTGGGGCTGGAAAGATGTTCAATGGTTAGGAGCTTTTCCTGTATTCTCAGAGGACCTGACTTGGGTTTCAAGCACTGGTATCAGGAGGATCACACAGCTTGTAAGTCTAGAGGGGGGTTCATTCCCTCTGCTGACCTCCACAGGCAACTGCACCTACATTCACATGCACACACGCTTGCGTGTGTGTGTGTGTGTGTGTGTGTATGTGTGCCCTCCACAGGCATACACATAATTAAAAATAAATGCAATCTTTAAAAAGAGTATTTAAAAGATTAGATCTCCTTATAGACCTACTGTGGAGATTTGTCTCCATCATAATAAGTGCACTTCTGCTCCAAATTAAAGTAGAGAAAAATTATGTAAGCCAAGAAAGAAAATGTCCGCAATGCTACAAAGAAAAAAGAATGTATGGAGTATGTTTTCACTGTTTTAAAGAAATAAGAAAATTGCCAGTATATTGGTAGAAAATTTGATGAGGAGCACAAACAAAGAGGTCACAGGGAGGGGTGGCAAATCACTAAAGAGATGCTGGAGGATAATTTTCACCCAACAAGCTAGAAAAAGATTAAGAAATGCATCAAACACATCAGTAAGGCCAGTGGGCAGGGTGGAGGGAAAGCAGGTAATTCAAGGCAGTCCTGGGCAGTTAGCTTTGCTACCACTGTGCAAAGGGCAGATCACACATTCTACAGTCCACTAGGAGTTTTTCCTTTCCCTCCAGAAATACATCAGGATGTATAAACAAGGAAGTTTATAGCAACATCAGCCATAGAAGCCGAAGACTTCCAACAAGCAACAAGCTAAGTCTCCTTCAGCAAAAGGCTGTTTACTTTTCTAAGTGGGTCAGGGCTGTGCCAGCCTCCAGGTAACAGTAATACAAATGCAAGCTGCAGAATAGGCATTTCCTGTCCCCTTTGTTTTGAGGGTGGTGGGTGCTGAAGATATACATTAGTATGCCTAGATTTATGCCAGCACTACCAATTTATTTTGAAAAACACTGAAGAAACTATTAACAAATGTCTGTCCTAAAATGATAAATCTGAGGTGGAAGAATAGCTTTGATATCACCTACATTTCAAGGTATTTGAATGTTTTGTACTTTTTCAATGTTTATTTTAAAACTATCATTCCCCTACACAAATAAACATTGGGTACTGTAAGACATGCTGTGACCTGTGGGGTCACAGGCTCCCTATTTCCTCCATTCAAATGCATAGGTATGTTTCTTTTCAGTGTGATAACCTTACTTACTTCAATCTGAGTATGATTCATCCCCCAAACCAAATAAAACCCCTTCCTGTCTGCCAAAAGACAATTGCATTTAATGGCTCCGTTCCTCCTGACCCCCCCCCCCAGGCTTGGTCTGGTCCTCATCACAAGCTTTAGGAGAAAGAACAGTCATGGGGAGCTTTTGGGGAGCTTTTGTCCCTATTTTAAAATTCACATTACAAAAGCTCAGCAATAACCTAAAAAAGGAAAAGAGAAAGGAAGGCCGAGTAAAAATTGTAGGCCCAGGATGCTTTGCATAAAAAATGACTAAATTTTAGGCTTATTAGGATGAGGGAAGAAATCATATACATCAACCACAAGGGCTCATTTTCAAGCTGAAACCCAAATCCAAGCTTACATGTTAAAATACCAGCTTCACTGAACTTTGCGAATGGTGATGCCTATGAAAATAGGCTTGGAGTGCCTCGTGTTTTATGCTAAGTTTTCATGGAGACATGGCGCTTAGATCCACATTCAGTGAAAAGGTCTTACCTTCCTAGGCGCTGGGGAACTGGTCAGGATGGGAACTGAGGTGAAGGCTGAAGTGTGAAATAGAAGAAATTTGTCAGTGATGACCATTGATTGGATTTAAAAGCACCCACGGCAACGACTCTTCATTTTCACTGGAGTCACCTAAGACCATCAGAAAACACAGATATTAACATTGTGTTTCACAACAGTAGCAAAACTGCAGTTATGAAGTAGGAATGAAAATAATTTTCTGGTTGGGGGATACCACAACATGAACTATATTAAAGGGTCACAGCATTAGGAAGGTTGAGAATCCCCTAGGGGATTAATGAAGCCTGTCTCTAGGTATCTTGTGAGGGGGTTTCCAGAGATGGCACTGACCGGATTCATCTTTGATGGATAATTTATAATGTGCTTGAGTTATTGGAATGCAGTGGAAAGGAGGAGGTAGGGTCCACTTAGAAGTACATCACTATGGGGAGAAGGGGTGTCCTTGGAACTATATCTTGCCTTAGGTTCTTCTTATACCCCTTTTCTCTGCTTCCTGAGAACAACAAAGAAGGTAATATAAAGTTATGATAAAAGGCTTGAGCTTTGAATTCACACAGATATTAAGTCAAATATCTCTTCCCAAAATGGCCAATGAGGGTGTAGTGTCCTTAGTAAAGTGTCTAAATCTGCTAAGGTCATTATCCATATTTTGTGATCATGGATGCTGTTCCTGTTGCTATTCTAAACCCCAAACTCACACTCAGCTCACTCTGTCACTGACCTGATCTTGCCTCCTCCTAACGCACCCAACCAGCCTTCATCATTGCCAGCCAACTTCTGTGATGAGCACAATTGCCATCTCTGCTTTCTCAATCGAACCAAGCTCAGGGTTGGGAAGACTGGGAAGATGGCTCAGTGGTTAAAGTGCTTGACATACATGCAAGAATAAGGCTCAGAGATGAGATTCCCAGAATCCATGTAAATGGTAGGTGGATGTGGTCGCTTACTTGTAATTTCAGCACTCAAACAGTGGAACAGGAAATTCCAGGTATAAGATGGCTAACTAGACTACCCTTATCAGTGAGATCTGCCCAATTGAGAGATCTTAACTTAGTAAATAAGGCCTCCAAACCATTCACAAATCATATAAATGTGTAACTCCACATATAAAAATTCACATATATGTATGAACACTACATACATCTACACCCCCCCCCGCACACACACAGGATAAGTACTTTCAGCTCGCCATGGGCACCAGTAATACTTCAAGGGCTCAATGTGGCTAGTGACAATCACAGTGGACCAATCCACATAAAGAATGCTCCTGTGACCATAGCCAGTGCTGTTGGGTAGGCTAGAATGCATGATTTCAGTGCAATGTAGTTTTTTTTATATCTGAGACCTCATTTGAGGCATTTCCAACAACAGCCATATGTGCCTGAAATATTACTTGTCTTACTGCTCCAACTCACTGACAAACCCATTTAAAGCAAAGAACAGTACCAATAACAGCCCATGAGGGCCCCATGTCTTGTTGCTTTGGATGGTTTGATTTGTCATACAGTATAACATGTCCTACATGAGACATATACTTGTCCAACATCTGAAATAGCTTTCCCCAGCCTTCAACAAGACAGACAAAATATGGAACTTTTCAAAGAAATAACTATGTGCTCGAAAATATGTCTTGGCAAAATTTTCAATAAATGAAACAATAACAAACAGTCCTAAAAGGAAAGTTGAGAGGTACCAGGACCATGGGAATCTAAAGATGGAGGATCAGAGAATGAAACTCCACTGCCCTGAGGAGGCAGCCATGCCAGCTTTCTTCCTTATGCACGGGTCTTTCCTGAGACTCTACTGCAAGGCAGCACAGCTCAGCTGCCAGCAGAAGAACTACTGTGCATTTAGCAGCTACTGCTTCTCCAGGCACCGAGTCATGGTCTATGCCCCAGAGAACATCTACACTAAGCTTACAACCCAAATCAGGTTGAACCCTCTCCAGTTTCTCCCATCACATTTATAACGCAGCCTAGGCACTTTTCCAGAGCAACTAAGAACTGATGCTGTTTCTCTGCGGTGGTGTCCTGTCACCCAGTATACACCATGCCCTAGCTCTCCTCCAGGCCTTCAGGCATGTCCACTGCACTTCCTCCCCAGCCACTCTAACAGCTCCTGCCTTTACAAATGTTTCTTTCTGGGCCATTTCATGAACAGTTCCTTCCTGTCACTCAGCTTCCGCAGGCTCATAACGCTGATTTAGAGTAAGACCTTCTTCCCTGGGGCCATCCCATCACCTGTGCAGTTCCCTCATAACCCTCATTGCTCCTGGAATTATCTTCTAACTCTGAAGAAGTTCCCCAGCAGCAAAATCTGGGGATTCTTAATGCACGGATTGACTTCCTGAGGCACTGTCTCAGACAAAGCTTGCAAGGGACTGAGGGAGCTAAAGCACAGCATGAGAAAAGATGATCAGAGATGGATTCTGACGATGTCTGACCCTCTTCTTCCCTTTGGGAGCCCCAGAGCAGAAAGTGTTTCTCTGAGTCAGCTCGCCTTGTGCAAGGGAGACAGTCTCTTGTCCCACACAGCCATCCGTCATTAACTGATGGCTGCCCTAGGGAAAAGGACAAAAAGTTTTAGGCAGCCTACTTGTATAACACCGAGCTTCTACACAAAGATGTGGGTGTGAGCTCTTCAGCAGTCCAGCTAGGGGCTGGACACCCAGAGGCTCTGAAAAAAAACCTCTGCAGCATGTCACATGCTCATTTATTAGCCTGTGTTTGTCCAACCTGCTAGGTTTTAAGTTTCATGACATTTTGCCTGCCTCATTCACTATGTTTTGCATCTTGACATATTCAGTACATATTGGTTGAAGATATAATGGATTAACTCAAGGCTAACACACTTTAATTATTCTATCTAGATAATCTTACAGCCATCCTAGAAGTAGGGACTTTCAAGTCTGAGTCCCTTCCAGCCTTGGATCCAAATATATCTGTGAGCCAGTCAGCCCAATGGGTTGGATAAAAATAAACCACAAGGGCAAACTTTTCTACAGATTTTACCCTGAGCCTCTCCCCCAACTTCTGCCACACTTATCGACACTTTTGTATTTAAAACTATTTATTCCCCCAAGCTTCAGGCCAAAAGGCCAAAGAGCCACAGAGAATAAATGTACAAGAACGTATTCTTCCATGCTCATTTTTGTTGCTGTGCACATTAGGATACATTCCAAACAAACGCTAGTGGGTGCTAACATGGCTTATCCAGGGTGTATGTATAGCTGTTTAGAGGCTGCATTCGGGAGCATTATGGTTATATAGCATTTTAATATTAAACTTCTATAGATTGCTTCTGTAATTCTAGCTCCACTGTCTCACTTAGGCTTTCTATTGTTGAAATAAAACATCACGGCCAAAAGCAATTTGGGACGGAAAGGGTTTATCTCAGCTTACAATTCTCAGGTCTCTCTTCATCACTGAGAGAAGTCAGAGAAGAAGCTCAAGGCAGAAATCTGGAGGCAGGAACTAAAACAGAGGCTGTGGAGGAGCGCTGATTACTGAATTGCTCGTTATAGCCTGCTTAACCTGCTTTATTACAACACCCAGGACCACCTGTCCAGGGGAGCGTTACCATGGGCTGGGCCTTCTCACATTAATCATTAATTTTTTTAAAATGCCCACAGGTTTGTCTATTATAGGCTGATCTTAAAGGTGGAAGTTTCTTAATTGAGGGTTTTTACTGTCAGATAACGATAGCTTGTGTCAGGTTAACAAAGCACACATCTAAGGAGGTAGTAGACCCCTGGGGCTGTCTGGCCAGCCACTGTAGTCAAGTCAATGAATTCTGGGTTCAATGAAAGTCCCTATCCCCCAAAGTATGGTGGATGGCTATAGAGAAAACAGCTGATGTCAACCTCTGACTTCCATGGGCTTGTCCACTCATACTCTTGTACCCACTCACAATTTTTAACTATGTGGAGGAATTATCTGCCCAACAAGAATATTCCATAATGCTTCATACCATTCGTTCATTGCTAGTAACTCATCAGTCATGTTAAAGCATAACACTTTAAGACTTCACTCTATTTCGAAAACAATATTTTCATTAATTTCTGGAGGATTTTATATAATTTATTTTGATTACAGTCATCCCCACTCTAACCCCTAACTCTTCTCAGATTGACTCACATCTCTCCCTTAATGATATGTCTTGTGTGTGTGTGTGTGTGTGTGCATACCTGTATTGGTCAACATGCCAGGGGCCATATCCTTAAAGGAAAATGAATGTGCTTTCTCCAGAAGCCATCACAACTGTCCAAAGACCATCAGGGTCCACTGCCGTGAATGCTCTTCTCTCTTGCACAGGTCATGTAATGGCAACCACACTGACAGTTATTTCATGAGTACAGAGAATTCTCACTCTTGTAAGAATGTTTTGTGCCTTTGGTAACAGCAACACATTCAGTGTGTTGCTCCACTACTCAAAAAGCTACTAAAAAGAAGATATTTTAGCTGGTCCGCAGGCTGTGCCTGTGTGGGTGAGGACTTTAGAAGCTTGGCCCTGGTGCTGTGTGCAGACTTTGCCATTGCCCTTCCCTTTGGGAGGCTAATCTGCCTATTACACAATTGTTTTTCCCTAGACTCCTCCTACCTAGAGCAATGGAAGAACAGAAGAGGGACCTAGAGCCCTCCTCTGATTTATAAGAGTCAGTTTGGGAGAGCTGGCATGGAGGTTCACACGTGTAGCCCCAACATTCCAGAGGCTGGGGGTTCAAAGTTAGGTTAAGCCACAGAGTGACTACAAGGCCAGCCTGGCCTATATAGTACCACAGAACTATTTCAGAAATAAAAAAGAGGCAGCAACTGGGGTCTTCAAAACTAGGTAGTTTGCTGTTTTGTTGTAATGTCTCCTAACTTATATCTGGGACAATTAAATTATTTGAAAGGTCTATCTCACAATGAAATGTGGGAATCCATTTCAAAACTCCATGTGCTCAGAACCTGGTCCTCAGCATAATGATGAGAAAGGTGTGAACCCTTTAAGCAGCAGAGCTGAGTGAGAAGTGACTATGTCAAGCCGGACATGGTGACACATACACTTGATCTCAGAACTCAGGAAGCAGAGTCAGGCAGATTTCTGAGTTAGAGGCCAACCTGGTCGACCGAGTGAATTCCAGGACAGCCAGGGCTACACAGAGAAACCCTGTCTTGGGGAGAAAAACAGGAGGAAATTCTGTTCTCCAGAAGGCCTAATTCCAATGAAAGGGCTTATATAAAACACCTAACCTGACCTAACCCCACATTCTGGATCTTGATCTGTCTGTGTAATTTCTCCTACATACACATTCCTGTCAGCATGATGTCATCTGCCATAAGATCCACAAAACTGAGCCAGGCTGATGGAAGGACCTAGTCCTTGAACCTCAGAACTGTGAGTTAAATTAACTTATTATACGCTTCCCATCTTCACGGATTTCATTATACAGTAAAGGGTCCAAAAGGAATAGCATTTCTGAATCTGGACAGAGAGGCTCCACAAGCATCACGACCCCAACTCCTCTTGTGCTCCTGAACATCATACTTCTGTAGTTGAACTGTGTTCTCTCTTTCAGGTAAATACGGTGACTCTCCAGAGGCAGATGAGCCAGCAGCACACTGTAAATCTACATAAAGGGTGCTTTTTGAGCATCTGAGGGATCAGTGTCCTGTGTAATACATTTAAACTTTTCTGTTCTTTTGGGGTGATAATTCCCTGGACTGAAACCTCCGAATATAAAGATGGCAGTGCTGGGAATTGAACCCAGGGTCTTATGCATAGGAGACAGTGCTTTTCCACTGAGCTATGTTGGTGTTATGAGACAGGATCTTTACTCTGTGGCTCAGACTAGCATTGGATTCACCATATAGCCCACACTCCCTCAAAACCATGATCTCCTTGCCTCTACCTCCCATCCACACTAAACTGAAGTTGTATGTGTGTATGTGTATATGTGTATGTATTTTTTTTAAACATATTCCAGTTAAAGTGGGAACTGATGAGTTTGGTAATTACTGTATACTAGAATTTTCCAAATTTACAGGGAACACATTTAAAATGCTAATTCCCAGGCTTGTTTCCTGAAGTGTCAAACACAGAAGCACAAGCATGAAAGAATCTGTAAGCCAATTTCCTGCCGAAAGGGGCAAGGCTCTAAGCTACCCCATCATCTTGTTTTGTGATTTTTGAGTGTGTTGCTCAAGAACTCTTCAACTTAATTTCCCCATCTGAATACCAGGTATAAAAATATCCATATCACAAGGCTGATGTGGCAAAAAGCTGGAGAACCAATCTGTGGGGACATACTTCATAACTCTACCAAGTGCTATAATAGGTATAAAACAATTCCAGTTTTCAGTGACTTTGTTGGAACGCTTCCTCACTGATATCTGTGACAATTTGATTGTTTGCAAGGTTTAGTTAACAACAGAAATGTGGGGATCTATAGATGGAGGCAGTAGAGTATTAAACGAAGTTCCCCTTCTAAGCTTGGTGGCCCAGGCAGAGGACATATGACAAACACATGGAGTCAGCCTTCTTAATTTCAGCTGACTCTAGGACTCAATCCTGCATGTGTTCTAGTTTCATTTCTGTGGATTTGACAAAATATCCTAATTTTTAAAAATCACCTCGAGGGAGAAAGGATTTATTTTAGCCCACAGTTTCACATTTCGGCCTGTTACTGGAAGTCAAGGTGGTAGGAGCTGAAAGTCACTAGTCTCATGGCACCACATCAAGAGCAGATAAAG
Source organism: Pachyuromys duprasi (assembly GCA_028658305.1). Lineage (NCBI taxonomy): Eukaryota > Metazoa > Chordata > Mammalia > Rodentia > Muridae > Pachyuromys > Pachyuromys duprasi. The sequence continues at coordinate 9,621,728 of CM053757.1, read as the reverse complement.
CGCTAACGCACACGTGCTCGCTTGCCTGTGCTGCTCTTGACTCCTCCACTCTTCCATAGTTCAGGGCACCCCACCTAGAGAATGGTGCTGCCTACAGCGTGCTGTACCTTCCCACGTCAATTAACTCAACCAAGACAATCACCCAGCAGACACTTCCACAGGGCAACCAATGTAGACAAGCCTTCCCTGAGGCCCTTTCAAGGGGATTCTGGGCTGTGTCAAGGTGATAATTAAAGCTAACTATCACACCATGTGTTCAAGATTAGTGAAGATGATGGTAACATGAAGTTCATTTCTGAGAAGCTTTTAGCACTTACAGAGCTCTGTCCATATAAGATGGTTCAGTGTGATTCAAACTGACTTCGTTGTCAGACCATTGGGATTATCAAAAATCATTATCCATGATGATGCACACCTAGAGTTCCAGCAGTTTGGAGGTGTAGGCATGAAAATATGAGTTTATGTCTAGCCTGGTCTACATGGTAAGATCCCATCTCACATAATAATAATAATAATAATAATAATAATAATAAAGAATCTGGGTTCTCTTGTTCTTCTCTTTGAATGTTCAAACTAGTAAACATGAGAAGTCTGGCTCTAGTAGGGTCTGGGATGCCTTAAAATGATGTTCTGGCATAGTCAGTTTGGACTGCAAAAGACAGAGAAATAAGTCACTAGACTCAATCTTTAAAACACCATTCACTCTGCAAATTTCTAGGATAAAAAAAATATCTAGAACATTTTTGGTAAAGAGTTTGTTTCTCACACAGCCTTGTCAGGTGAGGCAGCCATCAGTAGCTCCCATTGTACATGAGTAAAGCACGATCAGGAGAGGTTTGGTCAATTTCTGAGGAAAGCTAAAGCTAAAGCTTGAAACCCAAGCTTCCAAGACAAAGCTCTGTTTACAATTTTGCCACACCAGAGTGTGTGTGAACACACATGTGTGTGTGTCTGTGTGTGACACACACACACACACACACACACACACAGAGAGAGAGAGAGAGAGAGAGAAGTTTTACTCCCTCTCATCTAGGCTTTCTGTTTATATACAGAAATGCTGGCATTTTCAAATGACAGCCTAACCTTCAGAAAAACTTCTTTGGTGGCCTCTACTCAAGACTATTTTTTAAATCTAGCCCTTTATGTCAAAGGGGAAATAAATACCACTTGACCTCACCTCCCCAAAGGCATACATTTATGATTAGTTCATTTGCTCATGCTCTCTGTGTTGCGCTATCTGGCAGTCCTTTCTGCACATTCAAGCTAACATGACCTGGGGAAAATGAAGGCACAGCAGCATGTCATGGTGTCCCCCCAAATTCCCCAGGCTCTACTTCATTTAAATGCAGTAACCTCGGCCCACACAACAACCTACAAGGACTCATCTGACCAGAGTCTCCTCCCTACCCCACCCCCAAGACTTCCTCAGCTAGAATGACCCAAAATCTTTTCTGTCAGTCCCAGCTGCACCTGCTGACTCTTGCTGTCTCTCAGATGTGCCAGACCCGCTCCTGCCTTAGGCCTTTTGTACAGCTGTTCCTTCTGACTAGAATACTGTTCTCCACACTCCATATGGCTCTCTCCTTCAAATCTTTGTTCGAATAAGCATCTTTCTACTGAGGCCTTCTCTGCTCATCCCTCTGAATTGGAACCACACTCATGGCTCTCCCAATGCCCATTATCCCCATGTTTAATTTCTTTAACATTGTTGACTACCTTCTCACATATGAAGCAACTTCAATACATGTATCATCCCTTCACACTCTGACATAAGCTAGGACAAAGATTCATGCTCACTTCACACCTCTTAAAACTATAGCCAGCACAGATTAGATACTCAACAAACACTTTTTGATAGAATGAACATCTTTATTCACTCATTGAACTGTAATTTCTAGACCAACGATAGCCATTGATCATGTAGAAATAAACAAGACTCATTTCTCTGGAAGACCACGTCCCACTGTATTATAGAAACCCAAACTCAAATACAAAGATCTGGGAAGGATGAAGAGGTTATAGTAGAGGTATGCACAAAAAGGTGTGTGTGTTTGTGTCTACACTTCTGTGTATTTTGTGTATCTGTGTATCTGTGCATGTGAATATAGTTTGTGTATCCGGAACATGTCTGTCTGCATGTGCATGTACCTATCTTATCTCCTTTTGTCTGCATTATGTATTTGTGTGTCTATGTCTACACATGTATGTGTCTTTTGTGATTCCATCTGCATGCCTGCATATATGCACTTGTGCCTATGTGTGTGTATATCCATGTGCTGTTGTGTGTGTGCATATTCATGTGTTGTTGTGCATGTGCATGCACATGTGTCTGTTGTGTGTATGTGTGTGGTATAAGGCTGTGATAGAGAAAATAGGTCAAGGCTATCAGTTACTCTCCACAACATGATGGTAAGGCCTTATTGCTGAAGCTATCACTTTTTCATGTCATCACACACAAAGAAGTTGAGTTTGTTCCTAACTAGAGGCTTCACTCCTACTGACTATGTTCATGGTACTGGAACGTACTTTGCATGTTATCATAAGTGGAAAGAAATCAATATCACCCAGCTACAAACCCTTCAGTCTATAACAACAGCCTACCTGCAAGATGGCCTAGTGCAACCATAGCACAAATGTTATGAGACCAATCAACCATTTTTTAAACACATAATTTAAGGCTCATTCCACGAGATTAAACCTATACATGAGGCACGGATAGAGTAGCCCAAAATCCGAGACTAGACAGGCTGTTTTTAGTCACTGTTCTATTGTTGTGAAGAGATACCATGACCATAGCAACTCTTATGAAAAAAAAATAATTGGGGACTTGCTTATACTTCCAGATACTTAGTCCATTGTTATCATGGCAGGAAACATATGGTACTGGAGCAGTAGCTGAGAGCTACATTCTGGTCAGCAGGCAGCAGACGGCAGGCACAGGGGTTAGGGAAGAGACTAGGCGTGGCATGGGCTTTTGAAACCTCAAAGCCCATCCCCAACAGCATACTTCCTCCAACAAGGCCATACCTTCTAAACCTCCTATTATATGAGGGCTCATCTCCTTGGATTGCCTGCAAAAATTATCTTATTAAACTTCATTGATATTGAAAGACTCAGCCCAGTGTGCGCAGTACCATTCCTTAGAGAAGGCAACCTGAACTACCTAAGAGTTGAGAAGTCAAGCTAAGCATAAGCAACAAGCAAGGAAGTGTGTGTATTCATTCTCTCTGCTCTTGGCTGTGAATGTGATGTGATTAGCTGTTTGAAGTTTCTGACTGGACTTCCCCACAGTGGTTAACTGTAAGATGGAGAAGTAAGCTAAAATAAGCTTCTTTCTCCCAGAAGCCACTTTATGTCAGGTCACTTTGTCACAGCAACAGTAATGAAACCAGAACAGACCCCTCAACTGATCTGTGTGCCTCTGTGCTTGAAGGACAATAAGAAGGATCTCCACAAAGACACTGCTTGAGTGACTAAGAAGCCTATGCTTAGAGTTGAGCAGATGACAAGCCCAGAGCAAAGGAAGCAACAAAAATGAAGATTCCAGGTGTTCATTCAGATTTGTAGGGACCAGTGAGAAGTCAATGCTTTTAAAAAAAAAAGAAAAAAAAAAAAAGAAAAACAGCTTCCAAGAGCCAGGAACACCCCATGCAGGACAATCTCCTCATTCTCCTGGCTCCTTCTCCTTCAGAGCCTCTGATCTTCTTCAGAGAGGACCAGTCTTGGCCTTATCTTTCTGTACATTCAGAAACATTCTCTATTAAGACCAAGATAGAGAGGCACTTTCAAATTTCAGACTCTTTTTTGTCTTCCAGCCTCGTCTGTCTAAATGAAAAACATTTCTCTTAATCCTTTCTTCACCACTTGCCCTGCCTTCACATCCCAAAAGCAAATTGAGAATCTGTTTGGGCACACGAGGGTTCATGATGTTTCTTTCACCCAGTACCCTGCGGTGGTTGTTGACTGCTTCTTGAAGTACTGTGAGGAAGATGTTATCATCCCATTTTTTAGAAAAAGGTAAGCTCTGGGCCATCTCTCCAGCCCCTGGTTTTGAACCTCCATATCCCAGCACATCAACCACAGAGCCAGAGCTCATCTGGCTGAGCCCCAGGCTGAAGCAGCTCCTGCTCAATCACCACAGAGACAACAGAGCAGCAACCTGAAGAGTCCCTAAGCAAAGCAGAGAAGGCATCCTTCCCCTTCTCCATCCTCTATACCCACATGAATATTAATTTTCTTTGACTTTGCAAATACAAAAATGGACTAAAACACACATCATAAAATATGCAAGAGAAAACTTTCACCTTCATTTCAGTTTTTGTATTGAAAATGCATATGAATGGCTTTCTTCCCTGCTGCCTGTGTTGGACCAGGGATCATCTCTGCCCTTGCTCAATGTCATTAAAAAAAATGGTGCCTGTGGAGCAGAGAGTATCAAGGGCAAATCCCCACCAGGAACCTGACAATCCCAGCTCTGGGCATCAACAAACACTGGACTTTAAACTTTTTAGGAGACAAAATGAGAAGAAAGGGTCTCCTATTTGGCCAGCCTAGTAAAGGAGACAAGTTGAAAGGGGAAAACTGGAAAGTTGGACTCAGAGAACCCACCAGGACAAAAGAAATCAAGTGCTTATTAATTTCAAAGGAACCTGATTTCTGCCATTCCTGGGTTTTTTTTAAAGTTGATAACTTTTTACCATTTCTTGGAAAATATCATGACCAGATATTTCCAAGATGAAAGTGTACTCAAAGAAGAGAAAAATTAATTGCAGTCCGTCAAAACAATAATGACCGCTCCAATTAAAATAGTATTAGTCTCTATGGGAGTGGAGTGGTAATGAGAAAGGGCAGACAAGGAGCTTCAACTGTTTCCATGATGATTTCTTTCTTTGACCCAGTGTCAGATGCCTGAACATTCAGAATATTGCTTCTCTGACAACCTGCTCATCTATCTTAGACAACACAGAACAAACATTCGAGAGGCTGTCTTGCCTCCTGATGCCTCACTCCTCCATGCTGACCAACTTCATTAGCAGACCATATGCCAAGAGAGACCTTACTTTCTTAGGACATTTCTGATGGATATTTGCCACAGAGAAAGTCACCAATAAAAAGTTCTCAGGCTGGGGAGGTGGCTCAGTCAGTAAAGTGTTTACTATGCAAGCATGGGGACCCAGGCTCACATCCCCACCGCACCTACAAAAGACTGGATGTGGTGGTGAATGCCTGTAAGCCCAACACTGGGAGGCAGAGACAGGATGTTCTCAAAGAGACAGGATGTTGATCAGTCTGGCTAAATCAGGGAGCTCCAGACTCAGTGAGATGCTGTCTCGAAAAATAAAGTAGACAGAAAATGAGAAAAACATCTGACCTGATATTAACTTCCAGCGTTCACATGCATGTGGGCATGTATGCAGGTATGTGTGCATGCACACACACACAGAAGTAGAAATAGTTCTTGGATGAATGGATGGATGGATGGATGGATGGATGGATGGATGGATGGATGGATGGGCGGATGAATAAATTAATGAATTAACTTAAGTTTTACTTTGCCTTCATTGAGGAGGCAAGCCTAGCCATGTCTACCCTGTAAATACCATGAGAGTTAGATACACTGGCTTGTGCAAATGGTCCCTCCAGTTCCCTACAAGCACATAGCTGACACATGAGAAATGGGCCTCACTATATGGGTATTTTGTTCTGTCAACATTCCTGTCTTACTTTATATAGAAAGGTACCCACCACTCTACTAAAGCTCTCTCTCTCTCTCTCTCTCTCTCTCTCTCTCTCTCTCTCTCTCTGAGCCTCTGTCTCTTTCTCTCTATCGTTCAGGCATACACAATGAAGAGGCCTGGGATATTCATTTTAATATAATTCCTTTGAACCTCAAAATACATTTGACAGAAAACAGGATGGCACATGAATTTTACCTTTTCTTCCAGCTAACTACTGTTTACAAATGTTCACTCCAGCTTAGACCATGAAAGCTTTTCAAGGCTCTGGTAGTTAATTACAGCTGCCTCTGGGACTGTGAGACCTGAGCCACATATGGAGATCAATAACTTTGACTAGACTGGGAGGGAAGAAGTGTCACTCAGGCAGTAAGAGCTGAATGCTTGCAACCCCAGGAACCAAAGTCTCTGTAAGTTAGTAGGCTCTCCAAGTTCTATTTGCAATAGCTCCTGCAAATCTTAGCTAGAACAAAAGCAGCCTTTGTTTCTCAGAGAGAACCTGGTGGGTTAGTCACAGTTCCCCGGGGAAGCAGAAATAGTATAATAAACATAGCATACAAATACATATACTATGCAAATATATGCTATATAATAATATATATACTCTGTGTGTAATGTATAACTACCAGGATGTTTATTGTAAAGTATTGACTTCCCTCTAAAAACTAAAGACCCAAGAAAGCTGCTGATGGGTTACAAAGCCTGAGAACTGAAGAATAAATGCTGTAGAGTTCAAGCTAAGGCTGATGACTTGAGAATCAAAACAAGCAAGTTCAAAAGATTAAATGAAGTACTAGCTCAAAGTGTGAGACAAAAAAGGGGGGTGATATCATACCTCCCTCTTTGCTCTTGGTTTTATTTAGGCCCACTCACATTAATTTTTGTTAGTGTCTCTTTCTATTTGCATTCTGATTTCTCCCAGAAAGACTCACAGGCACACCCTGAAATGTTTAACCAGGTGTCTAGGCATCACACAATACACAATGTGTTCAGCTGACAAATAAAATTAACCAGCACATTTAGCCTCTATTCTGTGGTGGCGGCATCATGCATCTATCTGACTCATATGTATTAAGTGACTACATGACAACCTCTCTACTGGGCACTCAGTAAAGATGTGCAGTGAATGAGATCTGACCATCCAAAACCTCATGCCTTCATGAAGAGAACTAGAAGACAAACAGAAAGAGAGAAAACAAAAGAAAATATAAGGGGATGAGTGCTTTTTCAAATGAATTAAAATGGAATGAAATAGTAAAGAACTGGATGGTAGCTACTTAACATTGGGTAAGTGAAATGTGGTGTGAAGGAAAGAAATGGGTTTTACAAAATCCTGAAAGCATCCTGGGAAGAAAAACCAATGAACTCCAACGTGCTGGGTGGTATGTTAGTTAATTTTCTCACCTGTGTGACAAGAACTACTCACATGAGAAAAGTGTTATTTTGGCTCATGATTTAGAAGATACAGTCCATCAGAGCAGGAAAGACACAGTGACTATAATGTCACTGTCCTAGTTAGCTGTAACTGTCAACTTGACACAGTCCAGTTACCTGAGAAGCGAGTCTCAATTGAGGAATTGCTCAGATCAGATGGGCTCCTGGACACATCTATGTGAGATTGTCCTGGTTGGTCATTGGCATAAGTGGCACAATCCCCTGGGCACACAGACCTGCAGAAGCATGAGTCTGTGAGTATGCTAGCCAGCAGCATTCCTCCATGCTTTCTGCTTCAAGTTCTTGCTTGAGTTCCTGCTCTGACTTCCCTAGGCCACAATGTGTAAGACGAAATAAACTTTTTTCTCTTTTAAGTTTTCTGAATTTGGTGCTTGAACCAGCCTCTACCTCTGTCTCTCTTACTCCCTCCATCCCCATTACATTGTAAGCAACAGAAGGCAAACTCAAGAAGGTGCAGTCCAACCAGGAAGCAGAGAGGACTCAGGCAGGAAACAGAACTAAGTTACAACCCTCAGAATGCCCTCCTCTCACCAACCCACTTTTCCCAGCTAGGCCCCACCTGTTGAAGGCGCCACACTTCTTAAACAGCACCATCAAGTAGGAACCAAAGTATGCACACCCTTGAGTTATGGGGACTTTTCACAGTAAACCATAGCAGATGGGATACTAAGTTATGGAATCTTAATAAGTGAAGGCAGACTTGCAAATAATATTAAGGTGGTAGAGAATTGCCTTGAAAGCCATGTCAAAAGAGTTCCCATTTGAGCCCAAGAAGTATGGAGAGCCTTAGAAGTACTTTAAGAAGGGGTGTAATGTGGTGAGTTTTGTGTTTTCATAAGATTGTTCTGGATTTTTGTGGAAAATATACCATATAGGGTATGTTGAAATCATAAAACCATCCTGAAGGACAGATCAAAGGGACCTTGAAGAGCCTGAACTTTGAGAATGCCTTTCTTGTTTGCTATATTACCAGAAAAAAATTCCTCTGTACTCTCCTGGTGGTAGAGGGAGGGGGAGAAGCTGCTGCTGGGTAGCAGAGGCAGAGCAGAGGATCCAAACGTCAAGTTTCTCTACCTGCTTACACTGGTATGGGGATGAAGGGAGTGAGAGAGACAGAGACTGGGACTGGGTTAAGCACCAAGCTCCATGCTGATCCTGTGGTAGAGCCTGTTATTAAACAGCACAGGCCTTTGGCAAAGCTCACAACACACATCTTGTAGTGTTTACATAATCTCCTGGGCTGGGATTTTGTTCATTTGTGTACTTTTACACCCTTCTCACCAATTAGAATGTCAGCTCCTGGGCACCAGAAGCTTGTCTGCACTGTCTTCACTGCTATAGCTATAAGCTACACACTATGTAGCTATAAGCATTCAGAAATACTGATACTTCTTGTTACATGACTAGATAATGTAAAAGGCAAGAACAGAAACTAAGTATTGACTGAGATTGCTCTGTAAAGACATTGTGAGAAGGCTTTCTATGCATTTCAATTTCTGCCAACTTTTATTGAGTGGCCTGTTTCTAAATGAGGTGCGTATAGTTTGGGTAAATTCCAAGTCATCACTAACATTGACAATAACTAAAAAGTGCAATCAAGTGCAAGCTTGTTAATGCTCACAGGAACACAGGGTAATAATGACAGTGTTTCATGGCTTCATTCATTCATTCATGCTACAACCTTTATCATAAGTCACCTTGCAATAGCTGTTGTCCTAGGCAACAGAAAAAAAAACTGCTCAAGTATAATTTTCAAAAATGATAAAATCATGCAGATGCAAATTAAAACATAATGGAGAAGTTACTTCTTAATGAGTATACTAGCTAGCATTGTCAACTTGACACAGCCTAAAGTTATGAGAGGAAAGCTCCTCTGTAGTGGACGTTTTGCTTTCTTTAAAAACTCAGTTATGTTATGTAAATATGTTTTTGTGTTAATACCAAAATGGGATTTTAGTTTGGGCTTTAGTTTGTTCACAGCTGGTAACTGCCTCCTGAGAGGCAACTGGTAAAAGAATTGTCAGACAATGCAGACAGTCCTGATGAGCCCTGATAGGCTAGAGTCAGATGGTAGGGGAGGAGGACCTCCCCTATCAGTGGAGTGGGGAAGAGGCATGAGAGAGAGAGAGAGAGAGAGAGAGAGGGTGGGATTAAGAGGGGATGAGGGAGGGGGCTACAGCTGGGATACAAAGTGAATAAATTGTAATAAATAAAAAATAAAAAATATTTAAAGAATTGTCAGATAACTCAAAATAATGAGAGGATAGAGAATAATAAGTAATAAATGAGAGGAGTAGACTCACACAATGAGTTTTCTAAGTATTATAATTTTTTATACATAATTAAGATATGGTTTCTCACTTCTCATTGGTGGCTAGAAAACCTGAATCAACAACGAGCCTGCTTTGCTCTGGATGGGAGGGGTATATATCTTTGTCTTTCCCTGTTTATGAGTCTTTGGGAAAACAAAGATTCCTATATGCGTATTAGGAGTGAGCCAGGAAGCTATAATTTGTTTCTAAAGGGAACCTTGAACACTTTTGCTTTAATAATCTTATTACAAACTAATTAAAATGCACACTATTAAAAATAAAATGCAAACCATCTTATGGTAATGAAGGAAATCATACCCTGGACTGTCCAGCTTCTACAAGTCTTATTTCTCACTCACTGAAGTTGCAATTAGCAAAAAGCAATTGTGTACAGAAGCCAGATGAACAGATAAAGTAGAACAGTGGGTAACTGGGTATGAACAAGAAAAGGGTTAGAACTCTCCTTGACCAAAACACATGGGAACACGAGGAGCTGAGGGTTGGCAAGTGAAAGAGGGTATCCAGAGAAAAACAGAGAAGGCTGTGTCCTCAGCAAAGGCAGGGCAGAGGCAAATGCCTACCCCTAAAATGGCAGAACTGGGACTTCTAATTCTTCATCTTGTTTCATGTTGTACCTTCCCACTATTAGCACAACAAATCTTCAGCCAATGAACTGTCTACTACGGGGCTGGGGAGAGTTCAGAAGAGCCTACGCCACTCTTCAACAGAACCCAGCTTCATTCCCTGCACCTATGCATGGTAGCTCACAACTAACTGTAACGATAGCTCCAAGGGGTCCAATACAATCTTTGGCCATTGTTGGTACAATAGTCTTGTGGCATGTATACAATTTACCCTTGGTTCATTCAAATGTTGGTTTTTCTAACCCACTATCTGTTTTCAATCCAGACATTGCATTGTGATGCTTATCCTAAGCATCACCTGTTTCAAGTTTGTGTTAAACATGCTACCATTTGTTCTCTGTATTTCCAATAAAACTAACCAGCCAATGCTGAGCAATGGAGAAAATAGGGTAGGACATCCCAGTCCGGAGGGGAGGAGAAATGAAGGCTCTGGGAGGAAAGATCTAAGAAGAGAGGACCTGGAAACAACAGTAGAGATGAACCAGACCTAAGATATGACTAAACAGCAAGTGGGAAATCTGAATGGGAGGAAGCTATGCAGGCTTGGAGGTTTAGGATGAAATAATTATTACCCAGCATTGTGCTCTAAGTTAATTAAATGAATTCTAGTCTCTGTATGGTGATTTGGGTATACAGCTGATTTGGGAATAACCGCTGTTTAACTAAGAAATAAATGAATATTACATATTAATAACCATCAGCAGGCCACTATGGGCACTGTACTTACATGGCATATACCTATTACACATACACAATCTGTATAAAAATTGAGAGTGGTGGAGGAAGAAAACTGACATAGATCTCTAGTCTCCTCCATATGCACATCCCCACACATGAATGCATACATATACTTCCCTCTACACATACAAACACAAATTCCAGCTTGAAAGTCTCATGTCATTATGCAGCAGAGGGCAATGGAAAACATGGAACTAATACTGGATAACCCTTTGCCCTCTTTTGGAGGATGACTCTTGTTCCCTTTGCCTCCATTCAAGTTCCTGAACTATAAAATCATGCTGCTGGTTCACCAGTTGGGGATGTTTCACAGGCTTGTCTTCTAGCATGTTGAGTTTGTTCAGGATTCTGAAGGTATAAACACACCATTATAAGATTTTTACTGACTCTATAGTTGAACTGAAAGCCCAGAAAACTGGTTAAATTAGTGACAGAATATACATTAGTATTTGGATCTTTTCCCTCCATGATGCTTTCTCTCCATTGGCTGGAGTTTTTAAGATTAGTATCAACAATGCTGGGAATGTGGGCCTGTGGTTTAGTCCCCACGACAGAGAGAAAATATATAATACCACAGCTAAAGAGGGCTAGATTAAACTGGGAATCATGTCCTAACAGCTTTTCTAGGCTGAGCTCAGAGAATACCAAACCTTCAAACCTTCTACATATCTCGGGATATTTGTTTCCCTTTGACTCAGCCCCATTGGCAAGGCACAATCAGCTTTGACTTCCTCATCATTTCTACTGAGAAACCCACTGTACTTTCACCTGCTACTCTTCTTCCATAATCATACAGTATAAAGACTTTCCAGCAGAGTTGCAGTGCTCTTGATAGAGTGTGGCTTCATTGTAGCAACACTTTGACTGTGTATATGACATCAAACATTATATAGTAATGCCTTCAGTGGACCATGAAAATAGAAACTAAAAAAATTCAAAATACATTATTATGTTCATGTATTAAAATTTCAAAGAAATAAACAGATTAATTAATAATAAGCAAACAAATAAAATGTATGGTGCTCCAATCCAAAAGAAGACTAGAAGTTTAGAACCTTTGTCTTCTATCCAGAGATTCTTGGTAGAATCTGGAATCAGCTTAGTGGGTATTCTTTTCCTTTTCTCTCTCTCTCTCTCTCTCTCTCTCTCTCTCTCTCTCTCTCTCTCTCTCTCTCTGTGTGTGTGTGTGTGTGTGTGTGTGTGTGTTTGTGTATATGTTTGGTGTACATGTGCATGCATGTGCAGATGACTGCAGAGACCAGAAAAAGGTATCAGATCTGAGGTGAGTTATAGGTTTTGAGCTGCCAGTGAACTCCAAGGATTCACCTCTCAACCATGTGTAAGCATGAAAGTTACATGTACACATCACAATGCCCAGCTTCTACATGGGCACTGGGGATCAAATAATGCTTGTAAACTACCTCCTCAGCCCCTTCTGCTGTTTGCTGTTGTTGCTGCTGTTATTTAGTTGTTCAGTAGCTGATATTTTGTAGCTGACATTTCAAGGGAGGAAAATGGTCTTCCAACATATACAGTCTCCAGCTTAACATGGTTTTAAGATTTCTTAGTTCCACAGCTCACAACGAAGCAAAGGTAATCCATATTTAGGGGGGAACAGTTTACTTCTCCTGAATTTTTCTCCATCCCAATCCCACGATCCTCTCTTACCGTGCTGAATGGTGGCTGTGCAAACTGGGTGTGACAACTAGGAGTGTAGCTATAGTGATAGAGTAGCTGACTGGAATGCATGAACCCCTGAGTTCCAGACCAGGAGCAGGATTGCAAGCCCAAGGTCATCTTCAGCTACAAAAAGATTTCATTGCAAACCTGGGATACATTGAGACCCTGTCTCAAAGAAAGAAAGAGGGTCAATAAGATAGCTCAGTGGAAAAATCAATCACTGTCCTAGAGCAATGACCTGAGTGCAAAGCCCCAGAATCCACAAAAAAGCTGCAACAGTAGCATGCATGTGTGTAGCCCCATAGCTCCTGTGCTGAAGGGGACAGCAAACATAAGTAAAGTCCCCTAAACTGGTAGGCCAGCTAGCCTAATTTACACAATAGGAAAACCAGAGATGCTGTCTCAAATAAGGTAGAGGCTGAGGCCTCACACTTGCGGGCATTCTTCAGATGTAGATACGGAAGGCATACACGGGAGGGGGTTACTCTGACATTTTCAACCTACAGGTTTATTGGAACATAACCCATCAAAAATAAAGGATCATTTGTACTTTATCATGGAAAAAAGTAGGAGTTCTAAAATATGTATTGGCCATATATAATCTTTACTGAATATGAGTTTAACAGAAACAAACACAAGGTGAAATAGACAAAACAGGCGCAGCTGCCTTAATGTGTAGGCACCCATTTCTCTATCGCTATTCCCCCAGTGTAAAATGCAGGGAGCTGATTTGATCCTGAGCCCCGATGCCCCTTAAGCCACATCACCTGTCCCCAAGCCTCACTCCAGCAGGGTCCTTCATCTGTAGATGCTATGCCCCTGGTCTATCATCCAGTAGGTGTTAGCAGCAGGTCAGGTAGTGCTCTGAACACGCAGGAGTCAGAGAAACTAACAAGTTTCCAAGTGTCTCCGTGAGTTAAGACAATCTTCTCAGACAATTTAAGCAAATTCAATAAAGTGAACTGAGGGTACCAACAGCAAAAACACAACCCAGCCCATAACTCGCACGTTACTGGATATTCATGTATTCATGTTAACATGTATTCAGGTTAAGGTTTCATTAAATATATGCTTTGGGCAGCTTAGAATGTTCTGCCTTTGCCCAGGGCCAGAGGTAGAACCCAGATTCTATTCTTGTCTACAAAGACTAGTTTCCCATAATGAACCTCTAAATAACCATGCTTTCTCTACTTTCTTGAGGTATTTTAAATTTTGATTTGAGGGACAATTATGCTTCCTTTTCTTAAAATTGGTGTTACCAGGGAAGTGGGTGGTGGGTCTGAAGCTGACCCTCCCATGAAGATAACAGGAAACAAAGACAATGCCATTTTTTTTCTGGCTCAATGGGGAATTTCTTTGCCTTTTTTTAAGGTTCTGGAGGTAGTTGGGAAACTTTGGCTTATAAACGTATCACACACATGCACACACATATGTGTGTATACATATCATTATATGATATTCTCTGTCTCTGTCAACTTTACTCTAAGACTAGTGAGCAGTCTTTATGATAAATTTTATTGTAAAAGAGTAAAAAGTACATTTGGAATGCTCCGTAATCTACAGTGTCATCTCAGCAACAGACAGGGGCAGCACACGGAAATGCCCACATGCCACAGTCTAACAGGATACTCAGCAGGCAGCAAGGCATCTGTCTTCCAGCTCACTGGCAAGCCTTTAGCCAGGATGCTTTGGAAGGCTACATCCCTGCTGAATGAAATCCACCTGAAGACTCCTGAACCATTTGCTGCCTCTCTCCTCACTCCACCCAGGCCTCTGGACAATCTGCATGGGTCCCTCTCAGCTACTGTTTGAGCCCACTCAAGAATGATCCCCAACACCACATGTTCATAATTTACAGGACATCAGCACCTCCTGGCTGGCTTCTGGTTTTCTGTCTTTTCCTGCTATCCCTCCTTTTGGGGCATCACTCTTTTCTTCTTGGGTGGCAGGCAGCAGAAGAGCCGTAACAAACTGTCCCCAATCCTTCTCATCCTCCTCTTCCAGGTCCTGAGTGCATCTTGGATTGTGTGTGCAGTTCCACTGTGCTGTTTCTTTGTGGGGACCCCAAAAGCATCAAGAATGGGTGTCCTCTTCTGTAGGCAGTGGCTGGGAATTACAGGCATGGTGGCAGTTCTCAGCCTCTTCCCTACCTGCTGGCTGTCCTCTGGAGAGTCACTTTTCAAGGATAATGAGAGAAAGACTCGAATGGCTGGCTTATCAACTGTCCTCTTTTGGTACCAAGGGAAGGTGGCAGGATCTGTGGGAGTCGGGAAAGGTGTTATTCCTGGTTGCACTGGCTCCGCTCGGCTGATGGAGTCATCTTGCTTGCGTGCCTGGCATTGTAATAGGCCATAGGTTGCCATGGGTTCATTAAACAATCTATGGAGTAAAGATTTCCGGATGTCATGTGGGTTGAACCCCATATCTGCCATGGCAGCCATGATTGCAGGGTCCAGGCAACTAGGGTCCATATCATCACAATGGTTTGATGAACCCTCCTCTTCTTGTCTAAGCCAAGGATGCCCCATAATGTCCTTCAGTGTTGGTCTTTCCATAGGATTTACAGTTAATAAGCATCGGATAATGTCCTGCAGCTCTTGTGAGAAATGGGAGGGAATATCATACTGTCCTAGCAAAACTTGGCACTCAAGCTCTTGAAAGGTGTCACCTTCAAATGGCAAGGTCCCTGTCACCATAAAATACAGGAGAATACCCAAGTTCCATGTGTCCACTTTGGTGCCATCATAGGGTTGGCGCAGGAAGCATTCTGGGGCACCAAATTGTAAGGCACCGCAGAACCTAGAAAGCTTCATCCCTGGCTTGACTAAGGCAGCCAGCCCAAAGTCTATGACTTTGACTTTGCCTGTGGGATCCACCATGATGTTGTCTGGTTTGAGGTCCCTGTGAACTATACCTAGGTCATGGCAGTAGCACATGGCCTGTACGATCTGAATGAATATTTTCCGGGCCAAGCCCTCATGCAGGTAGCCAACTTGCTGGATCCAATCCCATAGCTCACAGCCATCAGCCAGTTCCAGAATCAGAAAGATGTTCTCTTTGGTTTCAATGATCTGGAGCAGTGAGACGATGTTGGGGTGGTTCACCATCTTCATAATCCCCACTTCAGACCTAATTGGGTAGGCCTGGTTCTGCCACTTCTGCAGGACCTTTACCGCTACAGCAGCACCCGTGAGGCGGTGGTGGGCCAGCTTCACCTGGGCACAGCCACCCTGGCCGATGGTCCTCAGGATGGTATACTGTGCTCCGAGGGTCTCCAATGAGAGGGTGGGCACAGGGCTGGGCTCTGCTATCGATTTACTCCATGGACCACACATCACTGGTAGCAAAGCTACTCAAATAAATAAATGTAAAAAAACTAAAAAGTAGAGTGAAAATACATTTTAAAAAATTAAGCCAAAACAAAATTTACCCTCTCCCTAACATACACAACAAGAAGAAAATAAAAACTGAAAACCCAAAATAAAAACCAAACACCCAAAAGCAAAAGAAACATTCACACACAAAGGCACACACGCATACAAACAAGCTCACTGTGTATCAGTGAAAATCTAATGAACACTGCCTAGATTGCCTCACAGAACAACCACAGAAAGCCAACCTAGCCAGCCCTTATACCTACTGACTCAGATTCCCTCACAATAGGTAGCAGACTTCCTCACAATGACAACGAGGTCATGTCAGAACACTGACCAATTAATATGGGCACAGCTCATAGTTAGGGAAAGTAGTTAGGAGTCTCTGTCTTTGAAGACTGACATTTGAGCTTTTAGACATGAAAGTTTCAATACCCTTTCGGTTTCCGGTTAGAAAGGTTTCTTTTTTCATGTTTTACTATTATCATTTATTACAATTTATTCAACTTGTATCCTGGCTGTTGTCCCCTCCCTCCTCTCCTCCCAATCCCACACTCCTCCTTCTCCTCCCTGCCCCTTCTCTAGTCCACTGATAGGGGAGGTCCTCTTCCCTTTCTATTTGACCCTAGACTATCAGGTCTCATCAGGACTAGTTGCATTGTCTTCCTCTGTGGCCTAGTAAGGCTGCACACCCCTTCAAGGGGAGGTGATCAGAGCATATATCCAAAAGATGCTCAAGTATAAAACAAGGACATTTGATCAACCATGTTTGTAAAAACTCTATTAATAATAGCTGGAAGCTGGAAACAACCTAGATGTCCCTCAACAGAAGAATGGATACAGAAATTGTGGTACTTTTACACAATGGAATACTACTCGGCTATTAAAAACAAGTTTAAAAAATTTTTAATACCTTCTGTTTTCAAGACCTCTTTCCCCCTCCATTCAGCATTACACAATTTCTTCCGATTCTGGCTACTTGGTTGCAAACCATTGTACCACTTAACTAATATTGCTTATAAAATATAATAAAATGAATTACATATGAGGCTAATTGTAAGATACCTTTGTAGGTTTTTAAAATATATGTGCTAACACATCATGACTCATTCACACTCAGTGAACTAACTTGGCATGGTTTCAATTGCGTGGGTGGTATTGTATGGTGACAGCTACCTTGACTCTAACCACACGTTGCTGGGTGACCCAAGCATCCGAATCCTATAGAACAGAGGGTCAGATAGTCAAAGAAGCATGGCATCTTGATTGCCAATACTTGGACTCCACTTTAAGTCACGCTTGATCGTGTTGAGAAGGCTGTATTGTGCCCTTGGGATACAAGGATCTTTCTTGAAACTGCCCACCATATTGCTCCTGTCTGTGAATCCTCACTGAATTTCACTTTATGAAGCCCTAGAGCTGCCTCTCTGGTCTTGTGGCTGCCTCTGCCGATGGTGACTGGATTTTATATCATGGATCTGTGCAGTTATTTAGTTTTGTCTGTTCTTTGTTACAGTGCCTTTATTTAGTTCTCAAATCATCATATACCTCTACAGTTCCAATTCTGAAAACCCATACTTTATGTTTCTATTTCATTAAGTGTTCGAGCTTTTCTCAAGGTTATATAATCCAGAAAGTGTGTACTCCTCTTCCCTCTCTCTCACCACCCGCTTTGTCTTTTTAGTTCACCCAGACAGTTCCATTTCACTTTTACTTGATTAGTGTGTACGTAATTTTATGTGACTGTATGAAGTTTAGAAGCAACGCATGAGAAAAACAATGTGCTAGGTTTGTCTTTTTGAGACTAATTTGACTTTGTTTGGTATGGCTGTCTCCAGTTTCATCCACTTTCCTGCAGATGATAGAATACTGTTCTTTATGGCTGAGAGTGTTTTGTTATGTGTGGGGAACACATTTTTCTTATCCACTCTTCTGTTGTTGGACATCTGGGCTGATTCCACACCTCAGCTATTGTGAATAATGCTGCAGTAATCATCGATCTGCAAGTGTCTCTGTGATGTGTTGGCTTTGTAGTATTTGGGGTAAATACCTGGAAGAGAGTTGGGTCAAATGGAAGTTCTGTTGTTTTTGGAGAACCTTCCATGCTGCTTTCAGTAGAACTGGGCAAGTGCTGTATTACCTCTTGTCCACAGCCACATGGCATTTGATGGTTTTGTTTTCTTATAGCTGCCTTTCTGACTGGGGTAAAGCATAATCTCAATGTTGTTTTAATTTGCATTTTTATGGTTAAGGGGGCTGTAAATGTTTTCATACATATGCTCGCTAGTGATTCGAATCTCTTTTGTGAACACTTTGTTCATAGCATAAGGTCATTTGTTGACTGGTGTGTTGTTATTGCTTGGATGTAGGCTGATCAGGGTTTCCCCTCATTCTTTAAGGGCTATTCCTTCTGTTAACTGTTTCTTTTTCTGTGCAGAAGCAAAGTTCCCTCTTCTAAGGCTAGTCATTGATTTTGAGCATTCTGATACAGTGTGACTGCATCTTGACTTAGTCGTATGTGCAGAGACCTTATCTAGAAGGAAGGTAGCAGTCAGAAGTTTCAAGGAGAAATGAATTTGGAACCCATATTATGCCTCACAATACACACATTTTATGCTGTTCTGAAAGCCCCTCTCTCTCTTTTTCACCTGTTAGAAATTTTTCTTGCAACAGCAGTGCTAGTAAAAGCAAACTCAACAGGAAGTGGAAGAGAAAAAATGAAGTCTGTGATGCTTAAAATCATAACAGCTTGACCTCAAGGAGCCTAGGAAAGCATACTTCTGGGTGTGTCTGTGAGGGTGTGTCCAGAGATGACCGCATGTGGGGTAGAAACAAAGCTGGGAAGGCCTGATTGTAAACAATGCCATCCAACAAGTGAGGGACTCAGATGAACGGAAAAGAAGAGAGAGGCCAGTTAGCATGGACTCCCTGTCTCTTCTCCACTCCTTCCCAGCCTCTGTGAGTGAGATCAGCTCTTCAGTGGCTTTTCCATTATGATGGCCTCCCTCACTACCACAACCACAGGCAGCCCTCCAAAACCATAAACTAGAATAAAATGCCCCCTCTTAAGTTGTTGTGGTCATGCATTTTGTTGCAAAGATTATAAATTCACAGTTTGAAATGGAACATCTTGGTTTACCTGAACTCAGTTAGAGGTACAGATCAGAAGTGAATCCAGGACTAGGCGGAAAGGGCAAACAAACAGCTGAGCTGCAGAGCAACACCCAGAATGCTTATTTTACTGGGAGAGGAATAACTCGCAAGAGCAATGGTTGGGAGGTAGAATGCATTCCGCAGACCCTACCTCCACCCCAGAGGCCATGTGCTCCTTCTAATGCTATCTGATGACTCCAGCATTCATATTGAGACATTTCACCCCTTCCTAGGGCACATGTCCGCATGTAACAGCCTTCACATTTTTATACGTACACGCAGGTACATAAGAATACAGAAAAACCTACCCACACAGTGTTACAAAACCTAATTGTTAAAGCTCTTATTAGAAAGTTGAATGGGAATCAAAACCTGACCATAGTTAATTAGCTTCTATGCCTCCTTGATTGCACCATTGTGGAATCTTTTGGTTGTAAAGAAATACCTAAACTGTAGACAACACCACAACTATATGCACAATGAAAAAGATTCAGAGACAAGGATGTCAGCGCTCAATAATGGTACAGGTACAGGGGTCTCACAAAAGCAAGTGGAACTGGGAAAGTGTCACAGGCTCAACTCGTTTTCATCTTAGTTACTGCCCTGACATTGAAGCTCAGGAATAGAAGATTAAGTATCATTTTCTTGCCTAACTCCATGATGATATTCCCCAAGAGTTGGTTATCACTCACAACATAAATGCCTAAAACATAAAATGCAATTTTTTATTTTCTTCTAGTCCGTATTCTTACATTATTTTGTCCAGTGCTATTTGACCAGCCAACAAAGCTTACAAGACTTTAATGTTTGTTTCATAATTTTAAAAAAAAACTAGCCCTTTGAAGAGATGTTTTTCCTGTTCTTCACAGACCTTCAGATTAGTGCCAAAATAGTGATTGATCAAATGTTGCTAAACACTTTGAAAATGCACACACACATACACACACGCAGAGAGAGAGAGAGACAGAGAGAGAGACAGAGAGACAGACAGACAGAGACAGCAAGAGAGAAAGCTTTGTTTGTGAGATTTCTTTGAGACAGGCCCTCATGTAGCCCAAGGTAGAGGCAAACTTACTAAGCAACTGAGGCTAATTTGAACTCCTCATCTTCCTTTCTCTACTTCTCCAGTAGTATTACAGGCATGTGCTGCCACATCCAAATTACAAACACTGATTTATGCTTCCATTTTCTTTGTGGCATCAACTTATTTGACCCATACAAGCAATTCATATTCAGACTCAAAAGGATTGAAGGGGAAAATTGTGATGAGCTTGCCCAAATGATGCCATACTATGGAAATGACTCACCTGGAATGTTGAGATCAAACCCTCTCTTTCTACAGGTTTTCTAGCTGCCCCATTACAAGTCCAAACACAATTTGTGACAGGCACACACTTCTCCAGAAAAGGGAAGAAGTTGTTTTAAATAATACATTGGTAAAAATGATATGTTTGGAGTGTTTTGAATCTCAAAAATTAAGTCTATTCAGAGAGGAAAATATCTTACATGTTCAGGAAAATCTGACAAATGTATAGTATAGGGAATCCACTGATCTATTATGATTTAGAACCAAAGTGCCCCCTCAAAGACCCGTGTTCCTGAAGTTTCCCCAGTGCAACACTAGTAAGAGGTAGGGGTTTTAGAGAATGATTAGATTTTGGGGACTCTGACTTCATCAATAGACTAATAAATTAATAGACTCATAATTTGGAAGAATTACTAGGAGGTGGACAGAAACTTTAGCTAGTGGAGCCTGCTTGAAGGAAACATGCCACTGGGCATCCTCAGGAGGGTCTGCTCCCATCACTGGGCATCCTCAGGAGGGTCCGCTCCCATCACTGGGCATCCTCAGGAGGGTCCACTCCCATCACTGGGCATCCTCCGGAGGGTCCGCTCCCATCCCTCCTCCAGCTCCTGGCCTCCTCTCTGCCACAGTGTAACCCACTCTGTATTACCACACAATGCTCCTGTGATGGTGTTCTGCCTCACTATGGACACAGAGTCAATGGAGCTAAGTGAGCATAAATTAACACTGAGAGCCAAAACCAACCCTTCATTTTCTGAGCTGTTTTCTCAGGTGCTTTGTTATTGTGGTGGAAAACTGACTCAACGACAGTTGTTGAAATGAAAATAAAAATGATAAAGGTCTAGAGTATCACATATCACAATAGCAGGATGTCCAGACCAGTGGTTCTAGACCAGTGGCACAGTGATGGGAAGAATGTCACAAGTTGCCCAGGGACAGAGGCCAGGGATTTAGCTAAACATCCATGATAAGCACAAAGCTGCCTAGTAAATAATAGTAGTCAATAGGTTTTGTTTTGGCTATTGTATCTTTAGAAGCAACTCATAGTCCAAAGCGAGCTGCGCCAAACTCCAGGCCTGACAGTGAGAGGTTAGTAGGCAGAGAACAAGACCCAAAAGAGTCCTCTGCTGGCTTTTTATTCTGTAAAATGTTCATCTTATTTTTTATAAACATCAGTCATGGGAGAATGTCCAATCAGGTTCTTTTCTCAAAGCTTCTTGGACCCCAGATGGATCAGAACGCTGACAAGCTTATCAATTATGTTCTCTGAGATAAAAAGTTGCCCTATCCCTCATCAAAATCATAGGTGATCTGAAGAAAGAGCAAGATGACTGAAGCCCTTTTATTATTTTATGTTTATTTCTTCTGGAAATGAGGGAAAAAAGGACCTATTTGTTTCCGGTAGAGACTGATAGTTTTATCCCCAGAAGCTGTGACCATCCCCTTTCTCTCTTCTTAAGAAAATGTCAGTAATCATGACCCATGTGTTCCCTAGTCTGGAAGCTACAACTTAAGTTTAAGCACCCTGACAGCTCTCTTGCCTGTGAATGGGTAAAAAGTGAATATGCTTGGAGGAAAGAGTACAGTTCAGGAATCCAAAAGACCATCCTCACTCCTGACACCAGCTGCAAGTGCAAAGGTCTCTATAACATCCTTGGTTGGTCCCAGTGATTACCCAGGACAGACAGAATTCCATGGATGGAAGGCCAAAATAAACCTTTCTCCCTCAAGTCAGTTTGTTTAGATAGTTTGTTACCATAGTGTAGACCAACTCACATAGCAAGAGCCTTGCAAACCTGTCTGAAGGTAAGTGTTAAATGGTACCTCCCCCATGTGACCATGAGCAGTTCTCTTGATTATGCTGAGTCTTCATTTCCTCAGCTGGGAGGGAGACTGAACAAATAATTTACTCAACTGACAATGGTTGAGGGAAATCATATGGCAACTTTTGCCGTTGAGGAAAAGAAACCAAATTAAAATAGCTTGAGCAAGGAACAGAATGTTCATTTGGTAACAAATAGTGTATGTGCACATTATTTCAAGGCCACATGAGATTAAACAGCTTACCTAGGTATTACAGGGCCCCCTTGGGAGTAGCTACCCTAGGCTGAGTGAAGGTATATTTCCCTAGTTATATCTTATAGAGGATTGCTCATGTCTCTGTGAAGTGAGCAGGATTCTGGGATGAAGAGCTGAGGAGCAAACATGAGACATGCATAAGAATAGTTTCTTCATATGGGCAAAGGAGACACTGCCCAGGAGTCAGCATCACATAGGAGCTGAGAGGCTGGGCAGAGCTGCAGGGGTTCCCTAATACAATGTCTATGCCACATTAAGACGCACACATTGACTTGGAACATCTATTTTCACCATGTAGAAAGAGCAGGTCTCCTCCAGTGGATTCTTAAGACAATTCAGGCCTGCAGAAAGACAGACAGACATTGTGCAAACACACACACACCGGAGAGAGACAGAGAGACAGAGTCATCCTGCCTGTGCTTCGGGCTCTCATAATCCAAACCGGCCCGCCTCCATCCAGCTCCATTTTGCCTTTCTCTTCCTGTATCCCCAGTTAGGAGGGAAGTACCTTTACTCAATTTTCATTTCCAGCTATGAAGTTCTTGCCTGGAGCCACACGGCAGAGCAGAGTTTACAAGAAAAAGAGCAGAAATTTCCCCCTTCTCGCCCAGTACTCATCTCTCTCCCAGGAAGGAAACAAACGTCTCCATCTTCATAAAGCTGTATGAAACGATCTGTGGACCTATGAATGTTTCCCTCTACTTTTGAAAAATTGAACCATACTGGTCTCAAAGCAGCACACAACTTGTCTGGGTTAATATGAAATGCACGCAAATTGCTTATGTACATTCATTCCTTTAGATGTGGGATTGGGCTAACTATGAGCACCAGTACTCAGCACTGAGATTCCTATCCTTTGTAGCCATTCTTAATTGCACTAATAAACATGCTAGTGCACTTATGCCCTAGTGCTTTTGTTTTTATGGAGAACATTCCTAGAGGTTGGAATGATAAAGATGTTTTTATATCTTATTTTTGGGTGGGTGGGGTGTGGGTTTGTGCAGGAGCGCTGGTGCCCATGGAGGTCACAGGAAGGTGTCAGATCTCCTGGAGCTGGGGTGATAGACAGTAAGCTGATGGGGACTGAAGTCAGGTTCTCTGCACGAGCACTGAGTGTTTTGCCTGCCGACCTGTGCAGCTAGCTGCTCTGTGTGCACTGTAACAGCTCCTACAGTCCGTCGGGTGTGCTTGGCTCACCTGCACCCCCCACCACCAACGCTTAGGTCAATCCGGGTTCAGTTCTTTTAGGTGGCAATATATTTGAGGGGGGCTGTTGTTTGCTTTGTAGTGCATGACCTAAGTTCTAGACCTTGCACAGGCAGGCAAACACTTCACCCTGTTGTACATCCCCAACCCTTTTATTTTATTTTATTTTATTTTATTTTATTTTATTTTATTTTATTTTTATGTTGAGACAGGGTACCAGTACAGTTCCTGCAATGGTCTTGAATTCATTCTGTAGCTGAAACAGGCCTTCAGCTTACAAATCCCCCTGTCTTACCTGGTAAGTGACTAGAATTACAGGCCTATATGAAAACAAGCAAACAACAACACACAGCATTGTATTTTGCATTGTTCCCATTTCCAAGATGAGTAACTGCCAAATGAACAGACATGTCTTATTAAGTACACAGATGCATAAAAATGTTATACAGGTGAAGGAAAAAGGTGAATGAGTTTAGGGCTCTTGAGAGCTATGCTGAACAAACATCTAGACACTGGGCTTCCTTGATTTCTTCCTGTGCTTTTAACACCTGGACTGGAGACTTATTTTAAGTAATTCACTGGGTACACAGGAAAGATCTGTGCCTGTGCAAGAGTCACAGAAAGTCACTCTGGAGTTCCTTGCTTTAAGTAGAGCTAGGCCATCTGCCTAACAGGCACAAGGTCCTGGGTCCATCTTCAGCAACACACACACACACACACACACACACGCACAGACATACACAAATACACACATGCAGACACAATCTCATTTTTTAATCTATCTTTTGCAGGTGAGGAAGCTGAGCCTCTGAGAGCTTGCCACTCTCCTATGCAGACAGTCTAGTTTTTCTGACTTCAAATCTCAGATTCTAATCATCATTTTTAACAATAATATTACACTAAAAAGCAACATATGCTTTCCCTGGTGGTCCCTAGATGTTATATAAACACAGAAAAATCATTCCACTGGTGGTGGAAGTAACAGTATGTAGGAAGTACAGAGAAGGTAAGGAGGTGAGGGGGGGCTTGTCAACACACAGCCTATAGTTGTATAAATGCTTACAGAAGTCAGTAAATGTATTAAGAGTGAGTTCTGCTGAGCATGTCCCTCCTTTAATGGGTCCGTTGCTTTGTAAACAGTGCCTGCTGTAGGTGAATCACTCCACATTTTCACAGCAGCCTCACCCCTCCATGAATCCTATGAATGGAACCAAGCTGTCAAGCTTTACAGTAAGTGGCACGCGACGCAGTGTTACCCCAAATCAAGCTCTCTGTGGCTAATTTTTCACTGAGTAGTAGGCTTTAATTTAGCTGTCAGACCCTAGGTCTTTTGCCAACGCTAATGGGGAACTGCGGCAGGGATGGTAATTATTTCCAGACTCCAGTACCTCCTTCCTTTACCTTCTGGTCGTAAATACTCAACAGCTTCAAGCTAATTTCTTCTCTTATTTTCTTCATTAAGTTTGCAAACTACCACTGCCAACAAAACAACCCATCTTATTAAAACAAAAGTCAACATAGAGTGCTTAAAATATTAGAAGGGGGATGGGAGATGGGGGAGGATGACAGGGATGAGGATGGGACGAAAGGAGAGGAGGGAGGCTGTGATCAGGATGTAAAGTGAATAAATTAATTAATGGGAAAAAGAAAAAATTAGAACTGTCAAATAAATATTACATTGTTACAAACCAGCTCAAATAGGCCACATATGTGCAAATTGATTTCTAAAAATAGATTGTGTAGATTACAAATTGCTGTGGGTGTTTTTTGTTTGTTTTTTTGCCTATGAAATCAAGCTGTATGGTGATGGTTCCTGTACATGTTGGTTCAATGTCTTCAAAATGAGCTTTCAATCTACACTTAGACAAGACTGATTTTTGTCTTAATGCTAGTATCAAATGTCCTTCACTCAAATGAAGGCTAAGGGGGCTTTTATATTCAGTGAAAATAACAGAATTGCCTGAAAGAGGAAACTAGGATTCGGCTTGCTGTTTGTATGCTATTCTCCCCGCCATTAAATGATGCAGACAGAAAGTGGAGCCAGCTAATGCTTATTATCCAGGGCGCCATTCTCTAGAAAATCTCAGGCTGGGCATCCTGATTCAAATTGCTAGGCAGCAACTAAAAGTGTACATGGGAATAAAAGCCACAAAGATAATTGAAAACCAGAGAAGAAAGGTAACTGGCCTTGTGTAGGGCTGAGCTCCAGAAAGAGACAAAAGAATGAAAAGCAAATGGACAACATTACATGAGACTTCAAAGCTGGAGGCAGAATTCTCCCAAACAGAATACTTGTCCAAATAAACACTATCGTGTCTGCAACATTTATAGAAAAGGGTTTACAGAAAATGGAGCGCTTTACTGAATCTCTCCACTTGGCCTAATTAAAGGAGGCTCTGCGGAAAGGGCGGTAGATGGGTATGGATTATTGGAGCTCACCTCCTTGTGATAAAAAAAAGAATTAGTACAAGTTGAAAGTAGCAGCTCTGTATGTCGTGAGCATGTGTGTGCATACATACAATATGTACTGAGCACACTGTTCTGGGATATACTAGAAAGACAAAAATACAGAAAATTAGACAAAAGCAAAAACTAAAACAAACATGGAGATACGAACTGACAGGGATGAATACACTGGAAGGCAGCAAAAAGGGCAAATGATCTCTTTATGAATGTACAACAATTGCACATTCATACAACCAGGACTTGGTTATTAATATTTCTATGAGTTTTTAAAGCTTAAGCACATGTCAGAGAGAAACAGAGGCACAAAGGCCTTGTATGAGCTCCCACACACATTCATTGAAATAAGCAAGAGAGATAAGCTGCCCAGGAATATTTGGGGACGAGAGATCAGAATTTCTTGTTTGCTACAATGAGGTCTCAGTGGCACTGTCTTTCCTTTGTTTTCATTTAGGTTTATGTGTATAGATCTGTTTGTGAGTGTGCATGCACACATGTTCATGCAGTTTCCCTGAGAGGCTCAAGGAAGAAATAGAATAGTGTGTAACCGAACTCCCAGGACATGTAAACCACCTAACATAGGTTCTGGGAACCAAACTTGGGTTCTCCCTGTAAGAGCAGCGAGTACTCTTGGGTGCTGAGTCATCTCTCCAGACCCTTTATTGCATTCTAAATGCTCCAGGGTTTTCATAGTCTTAGCATTCAAATCCTTTCCCATCACTTATTTTTCATTGGAAAATATACATGTAATAACACCTAACAGTGAACAGCGTGTCGGGGTTAGACACTTCTTCCTGTATTTCCATACAGATTGACCATTTTTCCCCATACACAGCTATACAAAGTGAGAACTATGATCATCATTGTTTTGGTTTAGATTTCTATTGCTGTGAAGAGACACCATGACCAAGACAACTCTTATAAATAAATAAATAAAGCATTTAATTGGGGCTGGCTTATGGTTCATAGGTATAGTCCGTTACCGTTATGGTGGGGAACATGGCAGCATATGGGCAGACATGATGCGGGGGATGGAGCTGAAACTTCTGCCTCTTGATCCCCAGACAACAAAAGAGACTGTCACACTGGGCATGGCTTGAGCATATATGAGACCCCAAAGCCCACCTCCACAGTGACACAGTTCCTCCAACAAGGCCACACTTCCTAATAATGTCACTCCCAAGCATTCAAACATGAGTCTACATGGGTCATTTCCTGTTCGAATCATCATAATCATCTTCACTTTGTACATGAGAAAACTGAGTCATGGCAGATTAAATAATTAAATAATTAATTAAATAACCAAACTTCCATAGCTAAAAGACATAAAGCTGGGATGTAATCTAGGCAGATCTGGCACCCATGTTTAATGTTCTTTAAAATGACTGTATCTTCAGCCCTGCTGCCCTACTTTGTACACTGTACATTTAACTCTAGTATACAAAATAGAGCGATATGACAATTTCCAAAGATATAAAGCGACAGAACCAGAGACCACCTTGTAAGCACAGGGAGATGGTTACTATTGTCAGTTTGGACCTACCTGGGCATGTTATGAGGGAATTTCTTGACTGAGTTAAAGGAGACAGGAAGAGCAGCTTTAAACACAGGAGACACTATTTTGTGGACTGGGGTCCCAGGCAGAATACAGAGGAAAAAGAAGTCCATCTCTGGTTCCTGACTGCAGATGCATGATGGGCTGTGATAGGCTGTGCCCACAGCCCTGGGCATGAACAAACCCTTCTAAACCCTTCTTCTCTAAGTTGCTTTTATTGGGTATACAGTCAAAAGCAATAAAAAGTATAAAAGAAATGTAAAAGTTACCAACACACCCAGTTGCAAGGAGAAGCCATAAGAATTTGCTTTCTCCATGGTAGTCCTAGCTTAGTGTGCATTACAGTTCCCAGGATCAATTCTTTCCAAGCCCTTCCTGCATTCCCGTAATTTCCTAATAAATCCAAAAGACCTCAGAGCTAGACTCAACCAGGTCATCTGATTATTATGTCTGCCTTCCTGCTGGCTGGAGTCTGAGATGAAAATAAGTCTGTCTGTGGTCTTAAACGGGTATCAGCAGCATAGGAATGGTTCAGAATAACAAACCATATTTAACCACTATGTTGCTTATCTCAGGGAGATTGTAAATTTCTCAATTTTTATTGTCCGCAAAGGATACTGCAATACATTTTCAACACAGGCAGCTGTACTGAAAAATAAAAGAGGTACTCCTAGCCCAAGGCTGCAAACATTCAGAATTACTGACGAAAACACCCACAATATTTTAATTTAAAAATTATTAATTAGTGGCAACCTTCAATTAGCAACAGTCTCCATGGCCTTGGCTTTATTTTACACTCTCAATTCAAGATAATGGGAATCTAATAAGCCCACAGCTTCAATGTCCTTAAAAACTAATGGTTTTTCTTAAATCATTGCAGGTTAAGCTTCCTTCATTTGTATGCATTATTAGAGGTTTTTCAGGAAAAACGGAAAGGACCAATGCTCCATCTCCGTCCCCAAGGACACCATTTTTCCCCACCTGGGAGAGTATGGTGGGTTTGACCTCTTTGTTACCATTTGCCTTGGCTGCCTTTTTATTTAGGATCCTGGCTACACCCTTGGGTTGGTGGTAGCTGGCAGGGGATAGGGGCTCTGGTTTCTTGGAGCTTTTCTCTCCTGCTGCAGTTGTGGGGCTCGGTGCGCGGCCACACACTTTCCAAAAGAACTCCTGCACAATGCCATACTTAGGAGGTTCAGGCTTGGTTCTGGCCTCAGACATGCCCAGTTTCCAGACAGACTCAGTGCTCCCCGAGTGCTCCACCACACTGAAGAGGCTGGACAGCCCATCGTTGATGTTTCTCAGCACTGGGCTATCCCGTGAAAAGGGAAAAATGTTAGGAACTGGCCCTGAGAAACTTGTGACTTTTCCCCACCCTGCTGCACCTGGCTCCCACCCTGCTGCACCTGACTGATCAACATCCTGCTTGGCAGTTGCAAAGATGTGAGAACTGTACCATGACTTTTTAGGAGTAACCATTGTCATGACCACAGAATGTTCCAGGCCCTGTGCTGAGAAGATTTTGTAACTTTCCACCCTCACTCACCTGCCTACCCCCACCCCTACCTAAAACCAGCTTTAAAAAACCTGCTTCTGCTTAATAAAATTGGGCTCTTGACAAGTGTACATTTGCTTGAGCCCGTTCCTTCTCTTGCCAATCTCTTTCAGGTCTTGGTCCTCCTCGTCCCCATAAATAACTAGGTCCCACGGGTCAGGACAACACTCTGTAAAGTAAGGAGCTAGAAACCCAGAACACTGATTCAGCATAGCACAAAGCACTACGGTGAAAATGCTGGCCTCATAGCTGGAGCTATGTCTGTCTGTATCAAGACCCATACACCCCGTTGTCTCTGCATATCTTGCCTCTCCTTACATGGACTTTTGAAATTTTAATTAGCATTGAAGCCCAAACTCAATAGCTTTGTCTGTGCTTTTTTTCAGAAGTCTCTCAGCACCCTTCTGTTTCTATGCTTGCCTACAGAAGTCACAAACACAGAACCTCAGAAAGGCTCTGCTGCACATTATCTCCTAAGTATTATATTTTGAGAGTCAAGCAAATAACAGCCTCCTTTAAGATGTAAATACCACTGGAAATTTTAAGCCTATTAGAAAGTCACACCTTAGTTTTAACAGATACTTCAGTTTCAATGTGAGTAGCATGCTCAATGAGTATGTAACTGTGAGAAATGAGTCAGCGCCTTCTTCTCTTAGCCTATAACATTGCAAAAGAGAAAGAGGATTTTTTTAAACATGATTTTCAATTTTTTCTAGGTCTAGATTTATGGAGAAAAATCATAGAAATAAGTCAAAATTAGTGCTGTGCATTTATCAGAATTAATCAACCAATACGATATTGTGAACAATGATCTGTAGTTAATTCCACTTAACTCTGGAATGACTGATATCTAGCTCATGTCTTTTATCTGCCCCAGTATCACAATGTCTCCTTAGCATCCTTTGGCTGTGGTACTGTCTGAGATTAACAGGCTTTTCATAATCCCAAATTTGCAGGTTCTGTGGCTGCTCTAAGAATTTTAAAATGAAGAACAGTGATGCAGAGGGACATGGCATGGAGGACACATGCTATCAAACTGCCTGACCTGTTGAAACTAACCTTGGTCTTGACAGAGTGCTCTTCTCTAAGTTTCTCCATTTGCAAGGTGTGTGGAAAACACTTTTTTTCACTGATAAGAAGTAATGTGAGGGAGGAAATGTTTTACTTTGTCTTATAGTTCGAAAGGATATGATCCAACACGGTGAAAAAGGCATGGAGGCAGAAGCAGTAGGCCAGTGGACACATTGCACTCTCAGGAAGTGGAGAATGAATAGGGCCTGCTTCCTGCATCAAAGCTCTGCTTTTCAATGTCACACCACCTTTCCAAACAGCAGTGGCATCTGGGGTGCTTATGTTCAACCACATGAGCCTCTGAGGGGCATTTCACACTTAAACCGCAGCACAAGGTTACTCTTTTCTTCCAATTCATACCATGTTCCTTATAGGAAAGTACCACATGCAGCCCATACATAGGGAGCAGAGACTCATATTCCCTTACTCAAGTAGTAGCTATAGGAATTAATTGGGTTGCTTTTGCATTAGGGCAATTTGCTTGTTCTTCAGCATTTGCTGATTTGGTCAATTTATTTATACAAGTACAGACTCGTGAGCATTTATTTTACGCTGTGGTCTATCTTCAAACACTCCTTTATTCTTGTCTTTCTAATCTAGCTCTGGCCATCCCCATCGAGGGCATTTTCAATTGACTTCTATACCTCTTCAGCCCCATCATTGTAGAATTTTGTCTTGAGTGATTCCATACCTTCCTCTCACTCCAAGGTGCTATAGTTTTGTCCTGTAAATTTCTTCTCCAGTCTTACAATCACATCTCTTCAAACAGCCTAGTTTCTTTTATTATAAATTGGCATTAATGGAAAATGCTATTGTAAGAAGGATATATTCATTCCCAGAATGCTCCTGGGTACTGGCGTGTCGTTGCTTCTAGGTCATCACAGCTGGCAAAAGAGTATGCTAACAGTGGATAGATGGGAGATAGATAGATAATAGATAGATAGATATAGAGCAAGATAGGTAGATATAGATCGATGACAGATTCATCCATAAGCAGTTTTATATATTACATTTCGATTAGTTCAACCATTGCATCTCTGTTCATTAAACACAAGCCTGTCTGTACAAATGGCTGAGATCAGTTGAAAAAGAAACAATTAGCACTTGCAAGATGGCCCAGTGTACAAATGATGCCAAGCCCTACTGACAAAACTAATCCCCAGAAAGTTGTCCTCTGACCACCACATACACGCCATGGCATGTGTGCGCTTGCATACATACAAGAGATAAATTAATGCACTTTTCTTTTTAAAAACAATAAGAGCCAGGTGCTATAGTGCATGCCTGTAATCCCAGTACTCAGGGAGGCAGAGGCAAGCAGATCTCTGTAAGTTTGAGGCCAGCCTGGGCTACAAATCGAGTCCAGGACAGCCAAGACCACACAGAGAAACCTTGTCTCAAAAACAAACAAACAAACAAACAAAAACCCTCAAAACAAACAAATAAAACCCAATCAGTTACATTTGAACACAGTCAGGTAGAGGAACTGTGAGCACTGGTAATGTTTTGCAATCTCTCCAAGAAACTGAAATTTGATATTATTCTTCAGAGTTGTGGGTGGAAACAAGATAGCAGGTGCAAAGGCACAGTGGGACATTCCTAGGAAAGCACTGATTTAAATTACCAACAGATGAAAGAATTAGAAAAAGTGTTTTCCTAATCTCTAACACCGTTATACCATTAGAGCCTTCCTAAATATTTTATTTGATTTGATATTCACTTAGAACGCAGTGGTGGCAGCATTAATATATTATAAATAAAAAGAAATGGAGTCACCAGACCTATTCACAAGATCCAGGTGAGAAGGAAGGTCCAGGTGGAGAAAAACACAACCAAGTATTCATAATTCCCAAGAAGACTAAAAACCACCAAAACTCAAACAGGTACTGGAACATGTTATAACTATGTACAGCTATATTCACCATTAAAAATAGCAGTACATTAAGAATATATAAATAGGAATTTGTTCCTTGTCTTTGTTCTTTCTGATTGGTCCTTAGCACAGAGAGTCAAAGCCCATTAAACTTCCCAGAGTGACAAGATAATGAAGCTGTGTGAGGATATTTCTGAGACCTCGTGAGAAAACTCCAAGTAAACAAGACAGGAGTCTTGTCATCTTTGTTCCTCCATAACTTGTTCTTGGGATTTGCTTTTGTGCCCTTCCCAGGTGTAATGATAGGAATGGGTTTTACTTTATTTTAGCTGTCATCTTATCCCCTATTATTCAGAATGACGTTTCCAAGCATGAGTTGTCCTCCAGAATGCATATAGGCCTAAAGTGACCTTGTCCTCTATGTATAAGCCCAAACTCATCTGACCTTGGCCTTGTGGCTGTATACAACTTGACTTCAAGTGAACTTTGCTCACATGACCTTGCTTAGCCCTCAGAGTATAAATTGTCCAATGCCCTGAGTAAAGTTGGCTTTCACATGAGACTTTAATCAGCCTCAGTTTTAGGCTCCATTCTCTCAGGTTCATGCCGCCAGTGAGAGCGGCAGCCGTGGCTAATGACTTAATCAACAAAGACTAAGTAAAGAAGCCTCCATGGCAGCCCTGACCCGCAAGGCTCAGGGAGCTTCCTAAGGATGACCATACCATGGTCCAGGATGTAGGTGCACCATGACTGCACCCAAACAGCAGCTCCTGCACATGGGACCTTTCTAAATGTTGCCATTCTCACAAGTCTTCTTGTGGCCGTTTCTGTTAATGTGGTGATATTAGATACAGTATCTTACAAAGTAATCACGGTTTCTATGCTGTTACTCCCCAGAGAAGCAGGTTCTCTAAGGACATGTCACGAACATTAAGCTTAGGGATAAGGTTAGAAAAACATCGGCAAAATTTCTCAGTTGAACAAATTGATTGAGCCAAAACACAGTGTTTGACTTTGTGTGTGTGTGTGTGTGTCAGATCATTTCCTTGAGTACTTAATATTCTCACTGATGAAAGCCCTGCTTCTGTCATGGGTCACAGCATGCTTTTCGGCTTGGGGACTTTGAGAAGGTAACTGTATAAGTTACTTTTCTCACACTACACCCAAATACCTGACAGTAACAACTGACGGGAGAAAGGATGTATTTTGGCTCATGGTTCAAATGGTACAGTTCACCATGGAGGACAGAACATGGAGCCTGGGAGTGATACTAGCTTAGGCTCAGCTTTCTTGCATACTCAAGGCTGCAGAAACAGAAAATGAGACTGCAAGTAGGGACAACCTATAACGTTCAAGGCCCATGCCTTTCAAACAATCATGGTATCTTTGAAGGGAAAGAAGGGCTTCCGGAACTACCAGCCTAGGCATGCATAATTGCAATCAATGGCCCTCAGCTTACTTAGAAAACACCTTCTTTTAGGATTGCACTCTTGGGAGATGGCTCAGTAGATAAAGTACTTTTTTCCATGAGAATGAAGACTGGAATTAGCAACCTTGGAGCATACATGAAGCGGGGCAGGCAAGGCAGTTGCCTGTACTCCCAGGACTCAAGAAGCAGAGATCCAATTCCCAGGTGTCTTAGTCAGCATTCTATTGCTATTAAGAGAAAGCATTAACTGGGGCTGGCTTAGAGTTTCAGAGGGTTGGTTCATTACCATCATGGTGGACGCATGGCAGCAGACAAGCAGACAGGGTCCTGGAGAAGTAGCTGACAGTTCAATATCGGCCCCTCAGGCAACAGGGAGAGAAAAAGACTGGACCTGGTGTAAGCTTTTGAGACCTCAAAGCCCACTTGTTGACACGCTTCCTCCAACAGAGCCACACCTTCTAATCCTTTATAAATAGTACCCATTCAGTTATCATTCAAATATATTGGCCAATGGGGCCATTCTTATTCAATCCACCACAAGATGCCAAGCTGGAGAGCTAGACTAGCCATAATCAACTAGAGAACCTGCCTCAATAAACAAAGCGGAGAGTAGAGAAAGACCCCCAAAATTTCTCAAAACAGTTTGAAGGCATCTGTTGATTCATTTCCTCTCAGAGCAGTGACTGTATACCCACCCCAAATTGATAACTCTCTCCTAGTCTGCTCAGGCTGCTGTAACAAAACACCATAAAGTAGGTGAAACTTGGAGGCTGGAGTTTGAGATCAGGTGCAGCTGAGCTCTGGTGAGGTCTCTTACAGACTTACAGAATGCCTTTGCCCTGTGTTCTCACAGGACAGAGGAGTGACGGTCACAGCGCTCTCTGATCTCTTTCCTTACAAAGATACCCATTCTATCAAACCAGACTCCACTCTCATGACTTCACTTAATCTTAATTACTTTCAAGGAGGCCTGACCGGCAAACATCACCACATTGTGAGTTAGGGCTTTCATATATGCATGGAAGGGTGTACAAGCACCTAATCTACGCTCTGCATACTCACAGCGTCCTCTGCATATATGAATTACCACAGCCCAACAGGTGTGCAAATTCACTGACTCGGATGCAAAATAGAGTGGCAAGTCAAATGCCCATACAGTGAGAAAAGACTGCCCCTGGCTGCAGAGGTGGCTGCGGGAAGCTGCCCTGTCCCTCTCTGCCTCAAGTCCAGGAGGTAAATCAAACACCTGATGCTGAGTTGGAAAGCCCTGCTTTTCTCTGTGTCTGTGGAAACTGCTTCTCACAAATAAGAGCTCAAAATTGAAATGCATATCAAGCTTGATGCAGCCCGGGCTGGGCCAGCCACGAAAAGAATAGGGCTAATTGCAAACCCCCAAGAAGAAACGCATCTCTGCAAGTCCCAGGGCTAAACCATGACAGCAAAGGAAGAGGCAACTGTTCAAAAGCCCCTAATGTGAATCACTGAATCACGTGTCTGTTTGAGTTGCACCATCAGCAGGGGTCCTGGAGGTAGCTTAAAAAGCCTCAAATGTGCTACCCAAAGGTTGTTCCATTTCCAGAAATGGATTCTTCAATTAAGGTCAACAGCCACTAACACAGAGACTTCTGAATGGACCTGGCACGGACCTGGCATGCGTCTCAGCACCTAAGTGGCTGCTGTTGAACTTATCCTCAGCAGGTGACACGAAGCAGAGACAAAGGAACAAAAGTTTTAGGGTCAGTGGGGCCAAGGATTAAATTCTGCTTTCCTCTCTTACAAACCACCATAAAATACAAGTTCTTGACCATGAACTTGGCCCAGACATATCCTTGCAGATGTGTAAAACAAGTCAGACTGTGTTTTTCCCAGGAACCAAAGGAAACAAGGGGTTGGGTATTCACCAAGGTTAAGGCATCATGTCAAACTTACGTCAGCCTCAGTAGTCTGTGAATCAAGAACCACCTTTTTCTGCTTTGAGGCCTGGCTAAGGCCGCACTGTGCCTACTCATTGTCACGCTGCTAATGAGAACAATCAGGCCATGCGGTATGCTAGGAACACTTTGAAGAAATCCCTCCTCACCCAGTGTTATTCATTCTCACTACCACTAATAAACTTTGGATTCTTTAAAATGTAAATATTTTAACTAGGACAAATAGCACATCAAAACATATCGACCATGAAATCCAATTAGCTCTGCCTCTTGTTTTCTAAATTTCCCTAAAGATAAAAAGTCACCTGAGGCCCTTGATGGATGCCCACTTCCCAGGGCTCCGCCATGGAGACACTGAAACAGTGGCTTGAAAGGGGTGGGGGTGGTGTTTCTACAACACTTCACAAGCATGTCGTCTGTTTCTGAGTCTGGGAGGTCAAGTAGAGTGGTGTGTCCCCTCCAGACAATCCAGAGAACATCCCTAATGTGAATCACGTGTCTGTTTGAGTTGCACCGTCAGCAGCTACCTGGAGGTAGCTTAAAAATACATCCTCATTTTACTGATGGAGAAACTGAGTGCCAGTGAGAGAAAGTGGGTGGTCCAAGATTGCACAGCCTAGATCCATGAGGCTTGGTGGCCAATGACACCTCAGTCACTTTCCTCTATTCAAGCAACACTGGTTTGGAGTGAGGCAGACAGAGCCCAAAGGCATCGAGAACCTAAGGAGACACCTAAGTGTGGGTTGCACAACACAGTGACTCCAGCTGATAACCAAGCGTCACGGGTTGCCATCACTTAGACAATACATTTGAAAAGTCCCTACAGAAAATAACACTGAGTATGCAAGCTAACAGACGTAGTAAGTAGGTTGATTAGTCATTCCACCATATGAAAACACCAAAACACCTTGGAGTGCTCCATAAATCTCTACAACTTTTAGCTGTCAATTACAGGTAAATATTTTTAATAATTGTGGGGCAGACACCTGTGCATATGTGCCTGAGCACACCAGGAGGAAGTGTGAAGGGTATAAAGGGGGAACACTCCTCTGACATCTGAGGGGGGCTGGCCTCCTTGCACTCTCTCAGACTTAGAGCCTTTTCTCCTCCAGCGACTATTCCCTTTCCTCCTTCCCCTCTCTTTCTCTCTGCTCTCAGCCTTTTTGCAGGCATGTTACCAACAAACCGCAAAGATGTTTTACTACTCTTCTCTTTTCTTTTATTACTTTTCCTCTAAACAAAGTGCAGAATTCTTAGAGTTCTTATCCAGTGCCTGTAGAAGGCCAGAGTTTTCTTTCCTTCAGTGATATCTATTTTCAGGGAAAGAACATAAATTCAAAACAAAACATCTTCAACAACAAATCACTTCTGCTTCACAAAGACGGCTTCCCATGTTGACCACTCAGTCTACTTCGTTTTTGAAACAGTCCTTCAGAGAATTCACAAAGGCAGCCAGGCACTGCAAAAACAAATTGCGCATGGCTGGGGTCTGAGGTTGTGAATCCCCAGTCCTGGCCTATGGCACAAAATCTGAATATCACATATGATTTTATTCCTCTGTACAAGCCTCCTTGTTGGAGGACACCTCTTGACTTTGACAAAAAGGTAGGTAAATGAAAACCCAAGCCAAAGTGAGGTGCTTGGCTCTGCAGAGACTGACTTCCCAGAATAACAGGGAAAGGCATGCCTATTCAGAAACAGAAGCAAGAAAGCCATGGGTTCTTCCAGGCTGCAAGGGAACAGTCCACTAATTCAGATGGAAGCCAGGGGCACAATATCAACTCAGAGAATCTCCCTTGGAAAAACACAGCCCTGCTACCCCTGAGAAAAGCATCTGATGGAAAGGTTAGTCATGGGCTTCTTCTGATCTCCAGGATTGGAAGTTTTCCAAAGCGGACCTGAACATGTTCTCCTATTCCTCCAAAGTGCCAAAATGTGAGCCAGAGAAGGCAGATATCTCTCACTCTTTGCCCAGAGATACTTTACAAGCTCAGGCGCTTGAGTCAGCTGCAAGGGGGAAGGGAAGGAAAGGGGGAGCTCTTTCCATGAGCAGGAAGGGGAACAGATTCCCTCAGCCACCTTAGGCAAATCTGCTTAGCTTCAAATCCTGGCTCTGCCTTTTACCAGCTTCATGGTCCGTACCCCGTTGAGCCAGGATTTCTTTTTGTTTTATTGAAAATATTTTATTTTCCATAAAATATAGTCTGATTATGGTTTCGCCTCCCCAGCTCCTCCCAGATATCCTTCTCCCAAGCACTGAAATCCACATTCTTTCTTTCCCTTTCATTAGAATAAAAATTGGCGTCTCTAATAAGAAGATAAAACAAAAACAGACAAACCAGAACAGGACAAAACAAACAAACAAAAAGATCTTCCCCCAAAGCACAAGCAACCCAGACAGACAGAGACAACGTGCACCGTCAGACACAGAAAACCCATGAAAACAAAAAATTCGAAACCACAGTATAAAAACAAAAGATTTGTATGGAAAAAACAAACAAAACAAACAATAAAGCCAAGCAAATGAAAATTCCAAAATCACCAGAGTTCCTTCTGTTTTGGCCATAGACTGCTGGGCGTGGGTCCTGCCCTTAAGTGTGGTTTGTTCAACGCTGAGGATAACTTTCCTTTGAGTGGTTATCAACTGGAGATTGCTTCTGAGTTAGGGATGGAGATTTGCATCTGCTTCCCCTCTCGGTATAAGCCAGGATTTCTTCATCTGTCAAATCGTAATGATGCTGTCGGAACAACTTTAGAGGGTATTGTGAGGATTACACGAGACAACACATGGTAGGGCTCTACACAGACAGACAGCTTGAAAAGCAGCTCAACCTAACGTAGAGCTTCAGCTAACAGTACAGCTAGAGCTGACTTGGTTGAATTATTAAAACCTGATTTTCCAGTCAGAAAAAAGAGAAAAAGCCCGAAACCTGAAACAATAGGTCGTAAGTAGGGGAGATTCTTTACAGCCATTTACCAATCCCAAAGCAACAGCCAGTGCTGTAAAATGCAGTTATGGAGAGCACCATCTGGTCATTTCCAAGGCCCCTTTGGTATGACTTTCAGTAGCAGATTCACCCAGTTTGTTACACTGTATTATAGTTAATATTAAAATGAGTGTCTGGGTCCCAAGAATGCTTATATTTCTGGTGGGTTTCAGAAGGAAACCCTTGTATATACTCAGCCAGACACCATGTATTCCAGAAATGTAGTTAGGTTCGCCAAGATTGGGATTCTGTTTTAGATTTTTGATATTTTGTAAACCATTTGGGGAAATTTCTCTACATTATTTTAGTCATTGTCTCTTTCCCTGAAATGCAGATAGTCATTACAATAACTTCCATAGTGTTTTGCACAGATTAACTAAAATGAGTTATAGACATTTTTTTTAAATAGTCCTTTTTCTGCCTTTTGTAATGCCCCAGTTCTCTGGACTCTTGCATTTGGCTATGTGAGAGATCCACAGGAGCAGAGATCATGTCTGGCCTTTACCATTGTGTGTCTAGAGTCTAAATGCCTGGCTCATGATAGGTTATCAAGAGAAAGCCATTGAATGGGGGAATGTTTGGATGGTCATCAGCTTTCTAAAGAAGCTGGGAACCCTGTGTTTTCAACAGTCCCTTTCTTCTCTCCTCCACTTCCTGTCCCTCCCCTCGTGCCACATCCCTGCAGCCATCTGAGCAATGTTCTGGAGGTAGATATTTGTGGATAAAACGCCCTGTCTCCCCATCTGTCTCTATCCTCTGCTACTAATAGCTCTGTGAGGATTTTTCCCCCATAGAATGAATGACAGCTCTTCGCAAAAAGCACCCTTTGCAGTGACCCTGGGGTGTGAAGTCATTTTAAACCTGTAATATCTCATCTACTGGGCAGTCAAAGGCGAGCTCCATGGGCCTTACGATAAATGTGTGTCACAAGTCAGATGTCCAAGGAACAAGAAACAGTGAGCCTTGCCTTCCATCCCCAAATGCCAGATGAGGTCAAAGGGTAGTCACGCCTTGATGCTGTGTCAAAGCTTAGTTCGTGGTTGGCATTGCATGCTCACATCTGTGGACCCAAAGAGAGAGGCTAAATTAGAAATAAAAATCTGTCTTAATTGACCGCCTTAGTCCGTCTTGCCTTCTAACGCCAGCTTTTGTTGACATCCCTCAACTGTCTATGGATCCCAGTATTTAAATTTTATTTAATTACTATAATTTCACTCTCACAGTGTCTCCAGTTTTCCTTTTGTTAATCTGTTTTTTAAACTCACATTTACATGTTGCTTAATGAAGTAATTTTTCAACTTACTTACGAAAACAAATTGAGCTTCCTTTGTTATTTCCCAGTAGGCTTCCCACCAAATGTGCATCCCTCAGTCCCCAGCACTTCATCAATAGAAACTGGCACAGAACTACACAGCTGGTAGATTCACAATTAAAAATCGTGGAAAGTATAAAATCATGGACTGGTCTATGAAGAAGGAACAAGTGTTAGACTTTATTACAACTAAAATAAAAACTATCACCTTTATTAAAACGTTTTTCCTCTTTTATATAAATGTTTAGAAGTTAGTAGGTCAAGACTGATATGGTAATCTTATTTCATTTTAAAAAAATAGAGGGGAAATAAGGGAGAAAAAACCTGAGGAGACTTCAACACTTTGAAAGTTGTAAGAACTAGAGATTATCTTGTTAACTGAAATAAGGCAAGCACAGAAGGATGAGTATTGAATTATTTTCCCTGAGATGCAAATTATAGATTTAAATATATACATTACTGTCACCTATATGACACAAAAGAAGAGATGGGATAGCAGTAATTATATTGTAATTATATAGTACTTATCTATTACTTTTAATAAATTTTATTAACATGCACCCAAATAGTGTATTTCTTCATGGAACTTAACTCACATCTCCTTTTAGATTGCAGCCTGTGGGATGGTGCCATGCCTACACAGGAAAGTATCCCTTCTTAGCCATACCTTTCTGGCAGCAGCAACAGTGAATGGTGAGTTCAATGACAACAATGAGTGAGATCAATGAAAGCAGGATGAGTGCTGGGTACAAGATTTGGCCCTTCTACACAATGCACCCACACTCCTGTACACATAAGCTTGCTACCCCGACCTTCAGGATAAGGGGTAGTCAGGATGTTTATCATCAAGAAGAATAGCACTCTTGTAGGCTTCCATCTTCAGATTTAAATTCAGCATAATCCAAAATCTACATGGTTTAACCTCAGGAGTGTGGCTTCTTGATCTCTCGTGTAGTAGTTTCAAATGAACATAAGATGGCTCTGGGTGGGCATGTGTGCCCCTGTCTGTCTGTGTGGAGCCCTATCAACAGCTTCCATGTGCACTTGACCTTGTGGTGCCTCCACGAACTCACTCAGCAGTCTGAGGCTTGCTTGCTCTGTGCACACATTTATGTCTCGTTTCCTTATTTTGGGCCTAGGCTGGTTAGGAACCTGTACACCTTCATTCTTTGATCATTAAATTGTGGCCTTTTTTCAGTATTTCCCCTCTCCCCTTTGTAAGTTGCTGAAGTCACAAAGCATACTTTTGGGGGATCATAGACAGTGGGTCCAGAAAGGCATCTATGTGACAGTTCCATTCACCACGGAATTTCCCTACTTGTTGTCTTCTCAATTTCTCTAATAAAATGAGCCAAATGGAATTGGCAGCGGGGGGGGGGA
>CM053757.1:9564696-9579990 GCA_028658305.1 Pachyuromys duprasi | reverse complement strand
GGAAACAGGGTGGGGGGAGGGCCGACAGAGAAAGGGAAGAGGGTGAGAGGGGTCAAGCAGAACAAGAGGCAAGAGGCCAAGAGAGGGACCACATGGCAGGCTGGTCCCTTTAAGGAGGAAGGTAACCACACCTTCCAGGTGTGGCCACCTGACCAGTGACACATGTTGACATAGGTTGCTAGGCAGGTTCCTAAATCCTAACATTCCTCCTTTTTTCTATAATTAAAAAATGAAAAACTGGGCTGCTTCTCATATAGGGTAAGTTAAAGTATATAAATTTAGGTTCATTGGAAGCAGTTCTTGATTGCCATGTAAAGGGTTAAGAGAGAGAGAAGAAATAATAGCAACAAAATGGCCAGATTACATGGTCAAGAGGCGGAAGGGAAGCCTCTGCCCTGGAAAATTTAGGGTAGAGTGTTGTCAGTAGAGAGTTGCAGCCATACAAGGCAGCAGGTAGGGACTGAGGAACGCTGAGAGAACCTGGAGCTGTTTGTCCTGGTCTTGAAGCACACCATTCCAGTCTTTTGTTAATAATAAGTGAATAACGGGTGTAGATTCTCTTCTGGCTACTTCCTGCTGACACTGGGGCACTGTAGGTAGGTCAAAAGGCTGAAATGCTGGCCAAGTCTAGGAAGAATCGGCGGCTTTGATGCTGACCAGGGTCTGCAAGAACATCCGTGGCTGGGAGGGAAGGCGCAGGTCCAGCTTGATGGAACACTTGTGGTGTCTTCACTGGCTATGGTTCACCCTTTTTGCTGACTCCATTTAGGACTTCCTCTTTCCCCTGGGAGAGATCTTTTCTCTCTACATGCACAGTTACTTCCCCTCATGCTCGCTTACGAAAATTCTAGCTCTGGGTAAACTGTGCCTCCTCAGGTAGCTGTGCCCCTGGTCTCTGGCCAAAGCTGATGAGCTATTGGATCATGTGGGACCATGTATCTTCTGGGTCAAACCTTGCTCTTAGGACGCCTTGACAGGTCACTGACCCCTACCCTCCCAATTGTAATACTCTATTCGTCTGTTTCTCCAGACTCTCCTCTGGGATGTCTTCTGGAAATTTTCAGGTTTCTACACCTAGCACCCACTTTAAGGGCCTCTAAGTATAGACACTTCTA
The DNA here is from genome assembly GCA_028658305.1 of Pachyuromys duprasi. Lineage (NCBI taxonomy): Eukaryota > Metazoa > Chordata > Mammalia > Rodentia > Muridae > Pachyuromys > Pachyuromys duprasi. The sequence goes on along the minus strand of CM053757.1, from coordinate 9,578,875 downwards.
TAACCAAACCTCACCTCAATTACAAATCCAGAGCAAAACCTTTTTAATTACTGTCAGTGATTGGGTAAATGGAGGTTCCCTCAGTTAAATAGAGGATCCCATGCTCAAGTCTCTTTGAGCCAAACCCTACACCTGTTTGCTCTCCCAAAAGTTTTAAATGTCCACCTAAAGGATTTTCTCCATAACCTACTTAACTTTACCTTCTGCCTATATATAACTATTTCCTTTATCTATCCCTAAACACCACCGATCTGTAGTATTGCTTAACCAGTCTTCACCAAGACTTCACTTTTCTACCTAGCTGGTCTGGAACTGGCTGGCAATGTTTTGACTCAAAGAGCCACAGAATTCAACACAGAGATAATCTCTCTGTGTTTCTTTTTTAGTACACATTTTGCTACAACCTCATGTGAATCAGATATCCTAACCTAAGAAATCTTTTTTTATTTTTATTTTTATTAATTACAGTTTATTCACTTTGTTCCCCACCCCCTGTAGCTCACTCCCTCCTCCCCTCCCAATCCCACTCTCCCTCCCTTTCCCGCCCCCACCCATGCATGCCCCTCCACCAGTCCACTGATAAGGGAGGTCCTCCTCCTCTTCCCTCTAATCCTAGTCTATCAGGTCTCATCAGGAGAAGCTGCACTGTCTTCCTCTGTGGCCTGGTAAGGCTGCTCCCCCCTCAGGGGGAGGTGATCAAAGAGCAGGCCAATCAGTTACTGTCAGACACTGAACTGCCATGGGCTACCTCTGTGCAGGGGTTCCAGGCCATCTACATGAGTGGTCCTTGGCTGGAGTATCAGTCTCAGAAAAGTCCCCTGTGCCCAGATTTTTTGGTTCTGTTGTTCTCGGGGAGCTCCTGTCCTCTCCAGGTCTTACTATCTCCCTCTTCTTTCATAAGATTCCCTGCACTCTGCCCAAAGTTTAGCTATGAGTCTCAGCATCTGCCTCAATATCCTGCAGGGTAGATCCTTTCAGAGGCCCTCTGTGGTAGGCTCCTGTCCTGTTCCCTGTTTTCTCCCTCTCCTGATATCAATTCTCTTTGCCTTTCTGAATGGGGATTGAGCATCTTAGCCAGACTCCTACTTCTTGATTAGCTTCCTTAGTTGTACAGATTTTAGCTTTCTCAGACAATTAGGAATAATGCTTCTTCAAGATCCAGCTATACCACTCCTAAGCCTATATCCAAAAGATGCTCAAGTACACAATAAGGACATTTGCTCAACCATGTTTGTAGCAGCTTTATTTGTAATAGCCAGAAGCTGGAAACAGCCCAGATGCCCCTCAGTTGAGGAATGGATACAGAAAGTGTGGTACATGTACACAATGGAATATTACTCAGCAATAAAAAACAAGGAAAACATGAAATTTGCAGGTAAATTGTGGGAACTGGAAAAGATCATCATGAATGAGGTATCCCAGAAGCAGAAAGACTCACAGGGTATATACTGGCTCATAAGTGGATATTAGACATATAATATAGGATAAACATACTAAGAATTCTTTAAATTATAGTCTTCCTGATTAAACCTGATAGGCGAGCGTCAGAGGGAAGGGGAGGAGGACCTCCCCTATCAGTGGACTTGGGGAAAGGCATGGGAGGAGATGTGGAAGAGAGTGTGGGATTGGGAGGGGACAAGAGAGGGGGGTCACAGCTGGATACAAAGTGAATAAACTGTAATTAAAAACTAAAAAATATTTTCCTCCAAGGAAGGGCCGTGTAGTGGGGTAACTCTAAAGTCTGCAACCAGCTGTTCACACAGCTCATCTGAGAGGCTTCTGGCTATCTTCTGGTTTTGGTCTTTTCCTGAATGTTTTCCCTACAAATCAATCTGCTTGCTCTTAGTCTCCTCTCCTCTCTTCCTACACATGCCTGGCTTTCAGCTTTCTTTATATTCTCCATCAATTACTTTTTAAGCCAGCTTTTACTTTTCTTAGATTCCCAAATTATGTTGACATGCCTTGCCTTCTGGTATGCCCATGAAGGGTTTTTCATTTGCTGCTTTTTAATCATTGTGTGAACTTTAGGTGGACCCATCTAACACTGAACTCATGTGATTTATTTCAAAATAAAAGAAATCAGTATTCTCTCTTAGGGGTGTAGAACCAAATACTAAGATCAATAAAATCTGATACCAGGTACTAAAATGCCCCGAACAAACCACACAAAAAGCATACACATAAAAAGGGTCTACAACATAGCTTTACTGAAAATACAAATTGTCTCATTTGCTGTGTATAGTAAAGTGCTAAAACCATGTTTGATTTTATTTCTATGTAGGTGGAAGAAACCGAGGTTCACAAATATTGACTGTCTAGGATGTATCACCATCAGTACAGACAGCAAGCACTGTACCACTGTCATGTCATGTTGACTGTGTTCCAAATGTCTGTGTCCCTCCAAACCCATATGCTCAAAGCTAACACTAGTATGGGAATGTGGCAGGCTGACTTTACCCAAGACTTTTGTTTTCTCTGGTGATCTAGTTTGCTTTCTGTTACTATGATAAATACCATGACCAAAAAAAACTCGGGGAGGAAAGGATTATTTCATCTTGCAGCCTGGAGTTCATCATAAAGAGAAGTTCAGGAACTTGAAGCCAGAACTGAGGTAGAGGCCATGGAGGACTTCTTACTGGCTTGCACCTCACGACTAGCCCAGCATGCTCACAGTAGGATGTTCCCTTTCAAGTCAATCATCGATCAAGGAAGTATACCACAGACCCCAGGCCAGGATGAAAGAGGCATTTTCTTACTTGAGACCTCTTCTCAGATGACGAGAGCACACTAGCTTTCAGTTACCTACATTTAGTATCTGGATCCAAAATGTTAAATGGAAAATTTCAGGGGGAAACAAAGTTGTGTGCCATTCTGAGCAGAGTGACTACACTTTGAATTGTCTTCTTTGTCTGCCTGAGCATGAAAAAGGCCCTAATCAAGCTCATTAACCAAGAGATATTGGAGAGATTGTAGGGGCTCAGTCTCCTTATGTGATACTATTACTCAAAAGATAAGATTATTAAAAAAAAAACTAAGTGAGATAATTCATGTAAAACATTAGTTTATTCTCTAACCCAATATCAATCTTCAATAACTGTTACCTCTTATATCCTTATGTCTTCTAATTATTTTGAGCTCTGGCTGCATTAACAGATTTTCTACAATCAGTGGGAAACATACTTTGAAAGACTTATTTAATGGTGCTCATTCCTCACAGTACTTTTATGGCTCCTATAACCTTCTCATCGAGATATATCTTACTGTTTTCCCCTGGAAACCAAGAAGCTTTGAGCTGACCCTAACATTAAAAATAATAATAATAACAGCAAAACCAATAAAAGCCACTCTGTGGCATGAGTAATGTTTAAAGTTTGCTGGTTTAGCTCCAGCATTTTATGGGTGCTGACTGTGTTAGTATAACTTGCATCTATTTCTTTAAAAAATGGCACCCTCATCTCTAGCTTGCACATCATTAAGCACCAGTCATTTAGTCTGTGGCTTATGTGCTGCTTTTGTCTGCCTCTGGACAGTGTGTCAGGAGGGCAGGTGGTGAGGGAATGCTCATTATGATAATTTGAATGGTTCCATGTGTCATCTTAGCCCTGAAATCTGGCTCACAGACATAAAATCAAATTCACAAATTACCCCAAATCTAGTATAACTTGCTCTCTATCTTTTCCCTGTTTATTATGTAACTGTGCTGTTTTCTACAAGAAATATTTCAAGAGTACCCAAAGTTCCATGGTGGGGTCCCCTTATTAACTTCCAGAGAAACTCACCTTCTCCTTGAAGTCTTGTCACTAGCTGATCAGTTTTCCCAGATCCTCTATACCATATCCTGGTCCTGGGCATCATCTATTCTGCTTTAAAAGACAGACATAGAGGTGCCAACTTTATTGAGTAAACCAACTACCTCTCCCTGAAATTGTGAAGGGAAGGGGGAAGCATTGGCTAGCATTCTCAATTAGTGACATTTACTGCCTGGTTTCCATGGTAGATTTGGGGCAGGGCTTGCTCCATCCTCAGCTTGCCTATAGGTGCTTGATAATTTCATGACTGTGTTAATTAAATTTCTTATTACCATAACAAAAACACCTTAAATGAAGCAGCTTAAGGCAGGAAGGGTTTACTTCAGCTTATACTTTAAGGGCTACAAACCATCAGGACATTGGATGGTGAAGACATGGCAGCAGGAGCAGGAAGTAGGTGGTTACATGGAATCCACTCAGGAAGCAGAAAATAGACATAAGAAGGACTAGGCTGTAAATCCTCTAGGACCACCTTCAGTGACACACTTCCGCAACAAGGCTCCATCTCCTAAAGGTTCCACAACTTACCCAAACAATGCCCCCAGTTGGGGGCCAAGTGCCCAAACACAGATACCTATGGGGAAAGTTCACATTCAAACTACAATCAGGACTGTTTTTGGGTGAGGTGCTGAAGATCAAACCTGGGCCCTTCCAAAGGCAGGCAAGTGTTCTAGTGCCCAGCTGCATCCCCAAACCCCTACTATGTGACCTTCAGCAAAGTGAGCTGTAGCTTCTGCTAGGCAACATTTGGCTCTGCAGCTGTTTCTGTCCTGTCTCCTTTAAACAGAACTCATCTCCATTCCCTTATCCCATCTCTAATACCACCTTTCCAGTAACTGACATCTCTTCATTGGATTCAGCAGTTTCTAATCTAGCATCTCAGCCTCCCTTTCTGATTTTCTGTGATCTATTTGCCACACAGAGCAGTCTTAAATCGGATGCTGTGTATGCCCTAATAATACACTTTCAGTTTTGAGTCCCAAATCTTCTTCAGTGACTCTTATTACCACATTGCAACCTTGGCCCCTCCATCTCTCAGACCTCATCGCCGTCACTTGGCTCCCACCACATCAGCCTCCTTTCCTGCTCTTTAGAAATTGTGTACCTTTGAACTTGCTAGTCAGTGTCAACATGATGGCCCTCCTGCAGACATCTGTGTGACTGTCATTCTGTCTCCTTCATATCACTCCACATAAGTGTTAACCCATCTAACATCCCCTGTTTTGTATTTGCAAACAAATCTGTTTGTATAACACTTAGTCACATCAAAATAGTCTAGATAGTATTTTTTGGCTTGCCTACCAAATTATCAGAGGAAGGAACACAAATGTTTTGAAATACATAAATCTAGTAGGCACAGTTCTGATATACTCCAAGGTTCCAGCCTTCTACCTCCCTATAGTACACCCCTGATCTTGTGAACAGAGGTTGGATTTATAAGTAAGATGAGAATTTACACTTATGATAAAGTTATATTATATGGAAAATATTAAGATATATTGAAGATATAGGCACTTTGAGCTCATCAATGAGGCCATTACCCTAGCTGTGTTGACTGAAACAAATCCATAAATGATGTCAAAGTCAAGCAGTGGCTGCAGGAGCCTGTGACTTTCAGGAGTCCACTTTCAGGAGTGGACCTTGGAGCTGAGATTGTGTTAGCTTGCAACAGGGATCAACAACTTACAACCTCAAAATAAATGAATTCTACCAACAGTTGAGAGCCGGAAAGAACATCCCAAGCATCACTGGACTTCAGCTTGGATGTCATGTAGATTTTAGCCTGATGAGACACTGAGCAGAGAACTTGTCTAGGCCGTGCTGTAGTCTTGACAGACAGGAAGTACAGGATAACAAATGTGTGCCATTTAAGCTGCTAAGGTGATAAACTACACAGTGACAGACAGCTGAGATAAATATTAAAGTACCTGGCTCCTGGTAGGCCTGCTGTATGTGCTGGCAAGCGAATAGCCATCTGATTAGATTTTCTAGTCTTTTCTGGAGGTGGAGGATACATTTAGGTATGGGAAGGGTTGGGGACGTGAGGGACCTGAACACTTGAGTGAGAGCACAAGTAAGGAAAGGGAGAAAACAGTTACTGATTTATGTTTCCCAGCTGCCCTGAAGATGAACCCTGCCATTCCAGAACAGCAAAATTCAAGACCCAATACTTGCTGCTCAAACATCTGGGCATGTTTGAGGTTGGGAATGCCAGGGAAGTGGAAAGGGTGGGTTTTACTACACATGAATCACAGAAAGTTCTATCCAGCAGAACCATATACAGCAGAAACTCAAACAAGAATTCCACTCGAGTGACAAAAAACAAAACAAAACAAAACAAAAACCTTTCACTCAGGCAAGCCCTGGTACACTCTGAACCCCTGGAGTTGATCCTCGGAGAAGAGGTGGCTCAGCAGCTTCGTTTTGTTCTTCTTCCCACAAGACCTTTCACCTCTTGTGCATATCTTAATTACAGTAACAAGCGCCACTGCTAAAATTCATCAAAGCGCTCCCAGGGCCTCAAATGACTGCAGCAGGTGTCAGTAGATGGAAAATGCCAGCAAGGTTGGAGCACATTGATTTTCTTTGCAGCTCCTGCACTGGGAGACCTGTGACAAGTCCCTTCACTTCTAGATCTTGGTTGCTACACAAGGGGAGCAATTATTCAAGCTATCCATCATTTCTCCAGAATGAGCTCAGGTCACAGAGATAAATGGAGGAAGCTATGCAAATGTGCTGCTTATTAAAAGTGGGTCATGCAGAGCAGTCAGGAAACCATTCACTGACAAAGATCTTGTCCCTCTGTCTTCAGTTCAGCAATCATCAAAGGGATCCAAGGGATAATCCACCACCCAAGGATCTTGCTGAAGGGCTCACTCTGTTCACTTGTCTGGGGAGCTAACCACGAAGAAAACACAGAGCAGCCATTGGCCAACAGGGTGGCAGAATCCACGGGTTACTAACATTAGATCGGTTCTGAGGTAGGCTTTGACTTGCTATTTATACAATGGATGAATGTTCAATATGTTTAATGTCCAACTGTAAACATTAGTATATGACAGCAAATTAAAAAAAACCCACAGCTTCACGGACATTGCAAGGTTGAAAGACAGTCTTTGCCGGTTGTACATCTTTAAGATGTCAGTCCACCCACATGTACATGGAAATCACTCAAGCATAGCACACTGTTGAGGCTTATCCTTTATAGAGATTTCTCTGGGTCTTCTGTTCTCAGAATATCTAGACGTACACATTGGGTCAGAAAATCCCCAAGAACTGTCTTCTCTTATATATTTCTCTTCTCCCCCCATGTGAAAAGTTCAAAGGCAAATAGGGCATATTGCAGGGCATATCACCCAAACTCAAGAATATCCATTAATATTAATGGCTCTCAAACTCATTTTACATAAAGCTGTGTGTAATTTTCTTTTGATAAAAGTATAACGTTTATAATCTTTACAAGATGAACTAAGGGCTATTTAAGGTCATTTCTTGCTGTTGTGACCAAAAGTCCTGTCCAAACAGCTTTAAGGAATGGTTGGTTTAGCTGACAGCTCTAGATCCATCATCACAGAGAAGGCAAGGTAAGAACTTGAAGCAACCAGTCAGGTCCATAGTAAAGAGCAGAGAGAGATAAATTCATGCATGACTGCTACTCAACATACTTTCTTCACTCATATATGGTCAGGACCCCAAACCCCAGGGTGCCACACACCACTATCTAGGCTGTCACATCAACATACACCCCACAGCCCTGCCCACGGCACAGGCCAACCTGAGCTAGACAGTCCCTCACTGAGACTTTTCCTAGGCAGTTCTAGGTTGTGTCATGTTGATAGTGAAAGCTGACCAGGAGAGTCCTAGAATCACATGAACTTGACTAGACTCTTAAAGGGAGGACAAAAAGGTAGCAAGCACTATTTCAGGAAAAAACCACCACACATGAGCCAAGAACATCAATGGGAGCGTGCCATTGCTGTAATTACTATCTGCGTTTTATGTGAATGATGATTAGATATACATGCAGGGGTGATTTTTCAGGATATAGAAAACTAATTTCCTACCTAGCGTGTGTAATTCCTGCACCTAAACCAGTCCCTGCAATAGTGTTATAATTCGAATGTGAGAAAGGCTCCTACATCTTGGTTGATCCCCAGGAAGCGGCACTGTTTGAGGAAGTTCTAAGGAGTGTAGGAGGTGAATCCCAGCTGGAGAGAAGGTATGGAGAGTGCTATCTTGCCCTGGGTACACCTCACTCTCCCTTTCCTTATTGTCCCACATCCACTTGATCCTCCCTCCTTCTCTTCTTCCTTCCCCTTTCCCTCTTTCTGATTCCCAGCTACCAGGAAGTGAAGAAATCCTACCTTACACTCCCACTACTATGAAATCTGCCTCATTTTATGTCCAGAACCAACACTGTCCAAACCTATGGGAAAAAACCCACTGGAGACATAAAGAAAAGGAGTTCTCCTTCATTCAGATTATTTCTCTTGAGTATTTGGGCAGAGCAACAGATGCCTGATTAACAGAAGTTGATAGCAAAAAAAAAAATCTATCTTAACTGTTTATAGCTAACCAGTGTTCACAGATTGACTCATAGCCTTCCAGATTTTTCTGTACCCATACACCACTATGTTCTAATCTGGAGTCACACTTTAAAGATTTATTTTATGTTCCATAATGAACAATGGAAGAGCTCACCACATAATGTACCTTCATTTAGTCTATCCTTTATGGATGAACTTGGGCTTGGCTCCTTTTTCTTCTATGTTTAGGTGTTTATGAGTGTGTGTGTTTCTTGTTTTGTTTTGAAACATGTCTTATTAGGTAGCCCACACTGTCCCGAAACTTATCATGCTATCCAGGCTTGATGCAATGTCTGGATCCTCTGCCTCAACCTCCCGTGCTAAGATTTCAAGGATGTGTCACTATAACCAAATGTCTGCTTATTGTGTCTTTTTTATTATGACAAGTTTTATTAGACAGTTAAGGTAGTTAAATGCTACCTTTTATTAAAATGATATTGACGCAAATACATGTGAACAAGTAGCTTTGTGTGCTAATGTGACTGGGCTTTAGAAGATGAAATGCTCAAAATTTCATTTAGCAGCATGGCAATTCAAAGAGTACCTTGTCTCTGGGCCTGCAACACTACTTCTTAAAATAGGAGGCTCCTCTGCATGGCCCTTCCATACAACTCTAAGTTTGTTCTTTTACAATAGATTTCAGGACAAAGCTTTGGGAAGAAAAAAAAACACAAAATTTTTGTAATGCCCAAAAGACATAGTGATTTATGTCCTGCCAATGACTGTGGGGTAAGCAGCCACAGGACCTACCAACCAAAGACAGACAATGCAAGCTCAGGGGTTGTGTGCATCAGCCCAATTTCCTTTGGCTTCTTTGAAGATTCTAGTCTGAGGAAGCTCTTAATATTTGCAATCTCATTTCCTCAGATTAGCGAACTGACCTAGAAAAAAAAGCCTAAGGTACAGCATCAGCATTGGCCTCCCTGCTGTTTATCATCTTTGTCTCAGACGTAGCTAGTGGTACTTTGGGACCTGTTCCTTGGTTACCATAGTTTTTCTAATTACATTCTCTCTAAAGTTCCCAGTGTAGAGTAAACATTGAGAAAAAGGGTAGACAAGACTTTTACCTCTGTCTGGTAAGTTGGGCAAATAACTCCAAAGTTATTACTAGTTATTCCATCCCTGTTGCCTGTATAGATAAGAAACTTAGCATACAGGAACAGATCTGTGGGACCAGTGTGATAGCTCAGTAGGGGAGGGGATTTGCCACAAACCTACTGATCAGAGTTCCTGAACTTGATCCCCAGGCTTTATACAGTAGAAAAAGTGAACCAATTTCCTCCAAGTTGTCTTCTGACCTTTAAACACACACACACTACATTAATAGATATGTAATGATTAACAAACAGATGAGTTATTCAACCCCACTCTAAACCTACAGAATACAATGGGAGCCTTCCTAGAAATGGAGCTGTTTGCACTCAGCACATGGCTGAGCATAGCCAGAAGCATCACCGAGCCTGAAAGGCCATGAGCTCTCAGTACCCAGCAGCGTGTGCAGTGAGTCCCTGTTTCCCCAGAGGCTTCAGACCCACAGAGAAAACCAAGTCACTTGTAATCCTGCTGTTCTGTCAAGGCACCCGTTGACTTAGCTCAGTGCTCACACAGCAAGTGTTTAAAAGTATGCCTACATTATGCTGTGATCCCTAACCATAGATCAGCCAAACTTGAAACAGAAGTAAACAAATCCCAAATTAAGAGCCTCATTGCTCCATAGTTTTTCTAAATGGCAACCCAGGGAGGGCATAACATGACTCATCAAACGACTGGAAAAAGAAAAAGGCCACAGAGTCAATAATGTAGAGCTTTAAATTGACTCAAAGTACACATAATCACCTTTCCCACCATTGCCATCGAAGTGCTCATCTGTTCTATCACATGAAATAAACATTTTTTTAAATTACATTTAAGATTCTGTAGCCAAGGGGATATGCAATAATGTTACACAGGAAGTGACACAGTAGGGGATCCTTTTCAGCTTGGACATGTAGAAATTTTCCTTTCTTGCCTATAAGGGGTAGAAATGAAAAGCCCTCCTCTTTTTACCTAAGCTCAAACAGAATGCAGAAGCAGCAGTAGGTGAGACACAGAATACTCCATAGAAATAGAGAAGTTATTTCTGGATAATTGGCAGCAGACATGTTGCTGAGCACATGGGAGGAAGGGTCTCCATGGCAACACAGTTGATGATGGTTTCATATTTAAATAAAATGTTGAGTTTTTCTACTTCCAGAGACAGAATTTTCAGTAATTTTGGTATTAAGTTCTCTAACTCAGGAAAAGCATTCTAGCCGAGGGCACAGAAGGCAAGAGAAACATAGAAAAAGAAAGAAAAATTCAAGTCAGCTTAGAACAGAACTCTTGGTTAACACTTTTCATAATTCCTCATGAGGACCAACTGGCTATTAACTGGATCCTATCACACTGTACATATAGTTTCTTTTACATAATTATGCCCAGAATAATAGCAAGACATTATACAGCATGTATTTATCTTTCACTAAATACCTTTTATTCATTGAGTACCTTTTAGACAGAAATAAAGATGAATAAAGGCCCACCCCAGAAAAGGTCTTGTGTCTATGGCAGGTTCAGGTTGACACACAGCCTTGTAGAATTCTCATTTCTTGAGTCGTCAGGTAGACAACACACTCCTCCCACAGCAAAACACATCAGTTTGTGGTGTACATTTTGATGTGCTCTTACCTGTTTGAAAATATGAGCTATGGCATAACCGTGACCTTGATTCCCCATGGAGTTTACTCATTCCTCTTTAAAGACCAAGTACAATGAAAGTTAGCCAATGGCATAACTGTAAACTCATATCACCATTACATACCACACCCTAGTACCCTTAACTACCTCCTGGAAACCCATCATATCATCTTTGAACCACTGGCCATGACACTTCCACCAGTCAAGTCTTTTATAAAGATCCATTAAAACTAAAATTGTTTTCTCAGTGATAGCCTTAAGCTATTATTATTCAAACTGTTAAGGGTCTTTTAGTCTATAACATTAAGCTCTTACAGACAGTTATATTATGACATTTATAAGAATCTAGGCTGGGGAGTTGGTTCAGTAGGCAAAAGCATGAAGACTTGAATTTAGATCACCAGCACGCAAGTGAAAAGCCTAGTGTGGACATCTATTTCTGTTGCCAACACAGATTCCAGGGGATATGCATCCAAGAAGCCCAGCCTAAGTGGCAAGGTTTGGGTCAACTGAGATGCTATCTCAAAAAATAAGATAGAGAGTAATAGAAGAAAAAAGCCAACATCAGCCTCTGGTCACCACACAATATAAGGCAAATCCATACACACACACACAGGCATACACCCCTCACACAGAGGGAGAATTTAACACTTTTCTTACACTTCATCTTCAACTCCCCAATAAGAAGTGAGATTTATACCTAACAAAAGAAATGGAAATTTTATGTGTAATTTAATTCTCTTTATTTTTGGAAAGAAACAATTATAAGGAAGTTTTTTAATCATCATGTAGGATAAATGTTAATGTAAAAAGAGAAATATATACATATATATTTTTTTTCACTATAACATAAACCCTGTGGATATATATGTGTATGGAAACTTGGTGTGTGTGTGTTTGTGTGTATGTGTGTACATTTTCTTTGAAATAAACTTTTATTGCATTCTAGATATTACTTTTTTCTATTAGTTGTAAATTTCAGAAGATAAAAATAAGCTATGAATAACTAACAATCAATCACTAATTTTCTGTCAATAATATTCAGCTTTCTGGCTAGATACAAATATGACTCACGTTGCTAAAAAGAACAAACTAAATACATACATCCTTGATACAGGTTCTTCTTCTCTGTGTGAACACCAAAGAAAACCTGGCATTCAATGGTCATTGGATAAATAGGACAAATAGTTGTTACGTTCAACAACTATAGCCTAAGGTACTGTGAAGACAAAAGAAGTAGTTTTGATTGCTATACAATGAAGTATTACTGTGACACAATAACCACAAATCCGATCTTTATTTTCCTTCTGTGACTGCAAACAGCGGTAGAGACATGCTTTTAGAAGACTGAATCTCTAAGTGTTATGTCTTTGAGAATTGTTCTTTAATGAAAGGAAAAATATTGTATCATCAATGTAAGTTTATACAGATGAGGAAATCCCTAACATACTTTTTGTGAATGCCATTTTACATTTTTGTATTTTTTGACCCAGAATTTCCATTCTGGTAATTCATCTTAAGAAGAAATACAAAATATGAGGGACTTTTTTTTATCTGTGTTAATACAATGTCATTTTAATAGCTAAAACTGCAAATAATCTAAATGTCTAGTAATTAAGTAAATTATGATGTATTCAATCATGTTGAGATAATATTCTGAAATATTAAATTTTTTCTACTCCATTATACATGACTCTTATCCTAGATAATCAGAGGCATTCAAAAGAAACTGGGATTGTTCTGGGAAAATTGGAAAGAAATAGCCAGTCATTTCAGCTTCCAAAATAACTCCTGCTAATCACCAGAAGTTAGGGGGACAGATGAAGTTTATGTAACAATAGCTAGCCAGAAAGGGGAGAGTGGGTACTCATGGCTGCCATCTTTTCTGATACCCATGTTGAGAGAATCAGGTTGTGGTCTTTAGGGACAGATAGTGCCTGAGATTACAGGCATAGGCCGTAGACTGATGGCGCCATAAGAAGACAAGTCAGTGCCAAGGGAGAAGCCAAGACTCAAGAAGGCTTTCTAGAAGCCATCATGAGACCTTAGGAGTGCTTCTCATGCTCATCAAGCATGCAAACGTACCTGTATGTTGCTCAGTCATCTAGTAAGATGCCCTGACCTTCGAGGGCATCTGAACTACCTCATGTGGACCAGTGTGTCTCTTAGGACGTTTCTGAATCTCTCAACCCTGACTCTTATGCCCTTTATGTACAGATGACAAAGACAGGATGTCAAGGGAAGAACTTCCTTGGAGCCAAAGGATGTTGAAACTCACCCTTTTATATGCACAATTAAAATAGCCACTATGATTTACTACTTCACAATCATAATTCTCAACATTGCACAGGTATCAAACTCCATTTTTGCAGTGGCCCTTCATGAGGGTATCTGCTCTTATGAGTCTATTTTACAGACAGGGAAACTCTGGCAAAAGAAGTTTAGTAGCTTTCCTGTAACTACCCAACTAAAAAAACAAATAGCACATGCAAAATATGTGTAGGAAGGATGTCCCTAGAATCAACAATCCTAATTGCTATGGTAGGCTTTATCCAATGAGCCATTAGAATTTATACAAAGTTGGTAAAAAATACACAAAGGGGGATCGTGTTGTCTTAATTGTCATGATCAGAACTCAGTACTGCACCTACAATATAATACAATATAAACAGGGACAAGAGAGATGGCTCAGCAGGTAATGGCACCTGCCTCCAAACACAATAACCTGAGTTTGAGCCATGGGCCCCACATCGCAGAAGGAGTTGCATCACATACTCTCTCTCTCTCTCTCTCTCTCTCTCTCTCTCTCTCTCTCTCTCTCTCTCTCTTTCAAACTCAAATTTCTTAAAGAAATCACATGTCGGCATTGGCAAAGGATGGCAGGAAGCATGCTTCTCTACAGAGCAGTTCAAGAGTGACTTTCGTGATCGATCCAAGATGGCTGCCACGAGAGAACACTGTGTCTGAGGAGTAGGAGAGCAGAAACAACGCAGCGACCAGGAGACTGAACTCTGGGACCTAAAACGCCAGCATTGTGAGTGCCAGGTGAGCGGAACTCCTACGGTGAGA
>CM053757.1:9448799-9564196 GCA_028658305.1 Pachyuromys duprasi | reverse complement strand
GGGGGAGGGGGCTACGCCTGGGATTCAAAGTACCCAACCTGTGATTGAGATAAAAATAAATAAATTAAAAAAAAAAAAGAGTGACTTTCATGTCCTGCCAAGTAAGTAGGGAGTAGGAACATGCTGACTTTGTTCTCCAAGGCAATTACTTTGGTAGGAGAACAGGGCATGGGTGGGGGTGGGGATGAGGTCAGCACAAGTCTTATCCAGCAGCCCTGCCACTTTACCACATGCTTGCAACTTGAGAAGGTGAGCGAAATTAGTGGACATCAGTTGTGTTCCTTCATTTTTTATTCATAAATGAATGTTTATGCAGAATTCATTTCATCATTCATGTTCTTCCTCCACTATACTTTTTGTGTCTTGTGAAAAAAAAAACTTTTCATGTTTAAAACCAACAAAAATAATATTTTATATCATTTTCTCTTTTACACTAAGATATTAGATAGGTTTAGAATTCATTCTGTACATATGTAGAGAAAGGGTCCAACGGAATACACTGCACTTACCTCTAATTAAAACACCTACTTCACTTGTGTGAGGCCGCCTGCATCCCATGGGCTCTCTATGTTCAGTGGGTCTACTCCCTACTTATTCAGCAGGACGTGAAAGTCATTCTTGAGCTGTTCTGTGCAGAAACATGCTTCCCAGATCTCTTACTAATGCTGAAATATGCAATTCTCCAAGGGATTTGAGTTCTCGTAAGGAGAGAGAGAGGCAGAGAGAGAGAGAGGTGGAGAGAGAGAGAGAGAGAGAGAGAGAGAGGTGGATATGTTTATACCCAGCACCACACTGGTTTAATTACTGTTGATTTATAACAAGCCTTAAGATATAACAGCCACGCTAAAATGTGAAACCTCATGCATTGGGAAGATCCAGGTGGAAAATTCACTTTTGAATCTCCAATTTTAAACACAAGCAAAAATGGAAAAGAATAGAAGTGAAACCAGCAGGTGTCAGTGCCCGGCTGTGAAGTTTGGATGGCCTTTTCTTTCTTTGTGGTCTCTGCCTCCTCCTGTCTCTGCCAAATGAATGCACAAGTGTTCTGGACTCATGCATTTCTCATATACCAGGCTCACTATGGTAAAGACAAAAAAAAAAAAGCCTGAGAAGCCTAAAAATGAATAACACTGACAGGTTAAATAAGAGAACTGAGTTATAACTAAGATGTCTGTATACACTCATCCAAAACAAAAGGGGTCGTGTCCAGATATCCTGTCCAGACATCCTGCGTCTGCATTCACACCACCCAAAACTGGTCTAGATTTCCTGGCCACACTAACTAGTCAGTGTGCAGAAACCTCACAGATTTCATTATGATGATTTAGTCACATGAAGAAGTTAGTTAACACTGATGTGTCGAGCCTGCATTGTCCTGGGGATGGCTGGCTCTGAACCTGACATGGCAGAAAATGGAATGTTCTCCTGCACCAATCTCCTTTGGCCACTTATCTGCCCCTGATCTCATTGAAGAAGCCACAGATGGTTCATTTATTCTTTTTGAAAAGATGGACAGCCAAGGTAGCTATTCTTTTTAAAGATGCATACTCACTCCAGCTTTCACTAAAATTGAACACACAGGATCTAACAGACTGGACTATGCTCTTGAAGTTCCTCATTAGTACATTTGACTTCAACCTAGTGACACTGAGGTCACTCCTAATTCTATCTCCAATAAACATTCAAGACATTTTTTTCTTCTCCAAGTTTCTCCAGAGGCATTATGTAGGAACAACAGGTAATGTTGGCTTCTGGAGATTCATTGAATGGCCACCCAAGAATAAGGTCACAATGAGCTCACTGCTCTGGGGCAAATGAGAACCTCCTCATTTTTTCTCTGAAATTTTCTTTTGGTTTTGTCTTAAAAACAAATTGTTTTCTAAATTTTCTTTTTAATAAACAGAATGGGTCAGGTATTTGTATAACCAAAGGTACACAACACAGCTTGTCTTGTTCTTGACAAAATATTCATAAAGGAGGAAACTGAATGTGGAGAATTCTGTTATCAGAGCAAGGAAAGGGAAGTAGGTTGATTCACAGCTGGGCAATGCTGGACTGGCCTCTCTCCAGAAAACAGGCATGTGTAGGTTATCAGGTTATCCATCAGTATTACTATTTAGTGATCTAGCCATCTGGTCTACAGAGAGAAAAGTAAACATTCCTTAACACACGTCTAGAAAAAAGTGGTCATTTGGCTACTTACTACTCCACCTACTACTAGCATATATGCTGAGCAACTCAGCAACTCTCTAACTTTGGTTAAAGTTTTCATTTTGAATAAGAAAGTAGATGACGGTGGTCAGGATAGGGTGGAGGTAATGCCTGCTCTCTATCCACAGCTTTCTTTCTGGTGATGTATCTATTCCTGTACATTTTTCTGTTGACTTAAATATTTATATTTATAATCATGACTACTTTGTTCTCCAAAATAAATAAATAAATATAGTTGCCTGCATAACTCTAGTTAAATACCAATGTTCTCTAACATTTTCAAAACTAAATCTTTTATTTTCCCTGTAAGCTTGTGGCTACTTTGGTCCTTTCTACTGACAAAATTTTAAAGCCAAAATGTCCAGGAGTCACTCTACCTGAGGGATGGTCTTTGATTTTTTTTCAATTAACACATAAGCATAGATACATATCCAAATCAATATATGAGCATACATATGTCTGTTTACAAAGTACCATATGATGTTCTATTCCCTGTATCTACTGTGTAATATTCAAAATCAGGATAAGTATAACTATTTCCTTCATGATAATCAATTCTTTGTGGTGAAAACATTCAAATTTTTTTCTTCTTTTTTAAAAAAAATAAATAGCATTTTACTATTCTCTATAGTCACCTCAATGTGCAATATAACATTATAATGTATCTCCTAACTTTAAATTTCTACCTTCTCCATCTTTCCAACTTTTCCTACTCCACCCAGCCAGTCCACTCTAAACTTCTATACACTCAGCAGCTTTAGATTCTACTCTAATGAAAACATGCTGCATTTATCTTCCTGTGTCTGGCTTATTTCACTTGGTTCTTCAGGTTTAACCACGTTTTCAAAAATAATAGTATTTTCTTTATTGTGTTTATTAATTCGTCCATGGTGAAGCATTCCTGGGTAAAGCCTCTTGGTGAATGATCTTTTTAATGTGGAACTAAATCTTGTTTGTTAATATTATATTGAGGGTTTCTGCATCTTTTATTCAGAAGCCTCTCTTTCTGTGTCTCTTTCTGTGTCTGTGTCTCTCTTTTTCTCCCTCCCTCCTTTTTTTTCTTCCTCCCTCAGTTTCTTCTCCCTCCTCCCGCACTCATTTGGTTTCAGTGTTGAAGTAAATGCTGGCCTCACGGAATGAGTTTGAAAGTATCCTCTCAACTTGGATTCTTTTGGAAAACACTGAGAATATTAGGTTTAAGTGTTTGGTGGAATTCAACAGTACAGCCATTATGTCCCAGAACTTTCTTGTTGGGAAAAATTTTATTATGACATCCTTACTTACTATTTGTCTATGAGATTTTTTTTATGTCTTCATAATTTAATCTTGGTAGGAAGTATACATCCAGAGGTTTGTCTATTTCTTATAAATTACCTATGATGTCATCATGTAATTTTCATAATAATGCCTTAAAAAACTTGGTATTTCTGCAGTATAAGTTGTAACCTCCTTTAATTTCTCGTTTATTATTTTAGTCTTCTTTTATCTAAATTTGGCTAGAGCATAATCAATTTTAACTTTTTATAATACCGTTTATTTTGTTATTCTTTTCAAAATTTCTACTTTCAATTCATTTATTTCTGCTCTGACTTTTATTGTTTCATTTTTTCCAAATAGTTTTGGCCTTGGTTCTTGCTTTTCTAGTTCTTTTAGCTGAAATGGTTTTTATTTAAAATTTTTCAGAATTTCGTACATAAATACTATGTTTACATCATTTCCACTCATTAGTTTCCCCCACACACTTGCTCTCAAATTCATGATCTTTTATCCTATGATTATTATTGTTATACTCACATATGCACATGTAAGTTTTATATTATACATATATGTGTGTTATATACATAGGTTATATAAAACATATGATATATATATATACATAGACACATACACACACATATATGCCCATCATGTTCCAGGGCTTTTGTTGGGTGACATTTTATTATGACATCCTTACTACACACACACATACATACAAACATACATATGCACATACACATATATACAAATAAATATACATGCCTACATATACACATATATACACATGCATATAGGTATGCATCACTCATTTTTATTGTTGCTTCATTTTTATGTACAAAGTCATCGTTATAAACTTGTATTGCTATAACCCATAGATTTTCATATGTGGGTTTCTGCTTTTGCTTCCCCCAGGAAAATTTTAATTTCTCTTTCAATTTCTTTAACTATTTATTGATTACTTAGGAACATTTTTGTACTCCTTTTATTTCCCTCTAGTTTTATATCACTGTGGTCACAAAGGTAGCTGATACTATTTCAGTTTTTTTTTAATTAATTAGGCCTCACTGCAAAATGACTCAGTGGATAAAGTGCTCACCTTCCAAGAGTGAGGACCTATGTTCAAATCCCAGAACCCATGCAAAAGTTCTGGACACAGAGTTACACATGTTTGTAACCCCAGGGCCACCACAGAGAGATGGGAGACAGAAACAGGAGAGTGCCTGGCAGTGTAAAAGTCTGCTAGCAGCAGGGAACAAGAGAGCCCGGTTCAAACAAGGTAAGAGACAAAGACTGACCCTCAGCTCAGGGTTGTCTTCTGTTCTCAACATGTACACTATGCCATGCATATGTTCACACACACACACGCACGCACGCACACGCACACAGGCTTGTCTTGTGTCCATGTGTGGTTGAGAAGAATGTCTCTGCATCTCCTGGATGGATGTTTTCTGCTTCATTGGGTGCACTTTGTCTCAAGCACGGTTTAAATCCAATGTCTTGTTTTTTTCTAACTCGTCTCTGTGGATTATTGGTCAATATGCAGAAGTAAAATGTGTAGAGATTCCCTATTAGAGTATTACCAGCCATGTTGTTTAATTTCTATATATTTTTGTATTCCTTTTATTTCTCTCTAGCTTTATATCACTATTCACAAAAGGTGTACCTGCAGGTGCTCCAGGCCTAGCTGTGTATATATTTTCAGTTGCTAAATCTCCTTGCTAAATTGACTCCTTTGTTGTTACACAATAGCATTCCCCATATCGTTTAACAGTGTTGAACTATAGCAGTGTCTGTCCACTTTTGGTTTCTATTTTCATGAACGATAGTTTTCCATCCTTTGAACTTTTATTCAGTATGTCCTTACAAGTAAAGTGTTTTTTGGTTTTTTTGTTTCTTTGTTTTGTTTGTTTGGTTTTTTTTTTTGAGCTGTAAAAAGGTGAGTATTGGGGTATCTTACATACTTCCCATGTGTTTTGACTGGATAATTTAATCTATTTGAGAGTTAAAGACTTCAAATTCTCATTTTATTAGTTGTTTTGCCTTCCCTTCTATCTCTATCCCTTCCTTCCTTTCCTCTTTCCTTCATTTTCTTACTGTCCTTCTGAGTGGTTGGGTGTCTTTTCTCTTATTGGGTATCTTGATTCCTTACTTTTAACTTTAAAATATTTCTTGAAGATTTCTATTTTCTGTTATTGTTTTGTTTTGATTTTGCTTTGTGGCTACCATGAGGGTTACAAGACTTTTGTTAATTTTAATAAGATTTTAAGATGACAAGAACTTAAATTTAATTTCACACATAAATTCAGTCTTTGTTGCCTCAGACCATTATGAGTTTCTGGTGTGACAATTTACATTCATGAAATAAACTGAGAAGGAGAAATGATCCATCTGTGCATCTATCCCATCAGTGTGATATGAGGACAACCTGCAACTGTTTTGATACTGATGACCATTCCACTCAGCACCTTTGCTGAGTAGCGTTGACTGGACTGGCATTCTCTCATTAGCTTTACTTCTTCCAGAAACAGAATGAAAGAAAGCCGATCTTAGTCTTTTTTTATTGCTTTGTACCAAAAACCTGACCTCAAGTATTATAGGGTTTATTCTAGAATTTTCATTGGTGCCTGCATTTTAAAGTGGACACTGGATGGCACAAAAATATCATCTCATCTCTCACTCCAGTCATCAAGAGATACTTTCTAATATAGGTGTTAGTTGCCTTGCTGAAGCAGCCTTATCGGAGAGAAGCCAGACAGCTACACTCTCTACTCATGGCGTCCTACAATCAAACAGGAACTACACAGCTATATTCAATTCTGGACCAATCATTTTAGAACCAAGCCCGTCTTGGAATCTGCTCTTTGGGGATAATTCACAGGGGACAGAGGGAGATTCTGCCTCCTGCCCCAATTTTGTGTACAGTGTTTGTTGTGGCTATAAAGGCTGCCATGGAGGGAAAGCCAAGATTCTGTCTCCTGAAGCTACTCTTTATCGTGCCAGCTGTTAGATTTGTAACACAACCAAGCCAGAACACATTCAGATCTCTGGCTCCATTAAATCATGCCTTAGAAAGGATTTTTTTTTTAATCTCCAAAAATAAAGGTGTAGGTAGATTTACAGATATACTGCCTGAGAGCTCAAACTTAGTTCAGTTTTACAGCTATGGACTATTATTAGGCTTTACATTAAATCAATAGTATCTGGAACACACTTTGGAGAGCTTTTAACACAGTCATAATGGATCCCTTCATAACCTGTGAAATGCCCTGACATCATTGTGAAATTGGCTTGGGCATTCTGCCACATTCAGATGAAATGAGCAGTTTCAGATGAGGCCCTCCAGCTTCAATGAACTGACTGAATACCTGTCACTGACTGGGTTTCATGATGTCATAGATGAAAACACATAGTTCTTTCTGTGATATGGTAATTCAACGTACAAAGACTGGCTTCTCAGGTGAACTCTTCAAGGACACAGGATTCTGCATGTTAGTTTCAACAATCATCTTCTACTTTATTGCAAGTATTTAAGTAGTATACATTGTACCGCCATACAAAGAAAATTATAAGAAGAAAGTCCAGGTTAATACACAGTAGTTCAAATTTATAGCCACTAAAATCAACAATACAAGCCCCATTTACATATAGAATGTTAGATATAGAATTTTTGGGCAAGTAGAGAAAGATTTAGAGCAACTGGTGTGCCATGCTGTGATTTCATTTACAGAAAGAGAAAGATTTTCCACCACCACCGCCCCCCCCCCCAAAAAACCTTGTGAGGCCAGTAGGGTCTAACAGTGGTTGTGTCTATGGGATAAAACTAGAGTCCAGCTGCACCACTTTCTAGGTTTTGTTCTAGTCACATGACTTATTCCTACTGCAATAAATAAATGCTCAAAAGGAAAAATATCTTCCAACTTAAGGGGAGGTAAATAAAGTAGAGGTAAATAAAGTACTTGTGCTTGACAGATTCTGATCTTGAGCAAGTCTGTGTGAATATATCTGTAACGAGTGTTGGCTGTTCACTTTTAACATGGTCCCCATGGCCCCCATGGGACCCCACAGCCCCCATGCCTCCTTTACCTCACAGAGAGGTTAATTCATACAATATATCCTCCTGAGTTCTTTGGAGATCAAGGTAGAGGCTCCAGCTGGGACCCAACCTTGCTGAACTCTTTTCCTCTGCCTCTCACACCTCCTCCGAGGTTCTTTCTGTCAGCCACTGGCACAACAGAATTGCAGGGGTAAAGATGAGCCCTATAAAATACGGTGATTCAAATAAAAAAGTAGTCTCTCTACGATGTTCAATGGTAATATCTTCTTGTGTGTGTGCACACGCATACACATGTTCCTGTATGTAGATGCACATGGATGCACGTGCATATGGAAACTAGACTCCATCTCAGGAATTGCACCTCAGGGGCCCTCTGCCTCTTTTTCTTTTTTTCTTTTTGAAACAGGGTCTGAAACTCACCAAGTAGGCTCACCTGCGTGGCTAATGAGCACCAGACATCACCTGTCTCCCTATCTCCAGCACTAGGATTCAAGCACACACTACCACAACTAGCTTTTTTATAAAGGTTCTGGGAACCAACCTCAGGATTCTGTGCTCATACGGCATCTTATCTTCCCAGATCTCCTTCATTCTTTTGAAAGTTTAATGATGACCCATTTCTTCAAATCTTCCGTAAATTTTTACTTTTCTCTAGAAAAAGTCAGTTTTCTCATCATCTGCAGTATATGACCCTACTGGCCTCACAAGTTCCTCTCTCATGCAGGCCTCACCCTCTCCATGCCACCTACATGGAGCTTGTCTTAGTCTTTTCTACTCTCTGTGCACCTTTCCACTGGAGAGGACTTTGTGCCCTCCTCTGTGATGCCTCAATGTGTTTTGATCAAATCCATCCCTGCTCTCTTCCTTCCAACTCTTCCATACCCCCACCAACCTTTTCTCCCCAATTTCATGTTCTTTCATGAGCATACTTGGTGCTGCCAGTGTGTGTAAGGGAATAGGACCATTCACAGGAACACAGGCAGCCTAGTAAATGCCACAACTGGGGAAATTAACACACACACACACACCAGTAGTCATCAATTGGCAATAGCTACTCAACTAGGGTTAGCACTTCAGGAGCCCTGGCCACAGTCACACTGAGACTTGGGGTGGCCTGATCTTTTGCAGGTCTTGGGCTTGCAGCCACAACTGTGAGCTTGTGTATAAAGGCTCTGCAGTGACTGAAAAACACTTTCCCAAGCAGTCCTCCACTGCCCTTGGCTTTTCCAGTCTCTTCATCCTCAGACCGTGTTTTCTATACCAAAAATAATAGTTGAATATTTGTTGAATAAACATTTTTGCTAATAAATATAACTAGATAGAATTTAATACTACATTTCAGCCTAGTCTGCTTAACAACCAAACAAAGAAGAAAAGTGTTTCATTATTAATTCTTAGTGTCTTTAGGCAAAATAATTATTCATGAGACAGATAATGTCTGGTGCTGAAACAAAGGAAAATGTCCTATACCATGTGGCCATGCAAAGCGATGTTTTTAAAATGAAACTATCTGAAAACCATTCACACAAGTGAAATAATAAATTTACAGTTTCCATAATTCATTGCAGAAGGAGTCATTATAAATCTATTATGTTCCAGGAGCTATGTGGTCCTCTGGGGAGCTAAGCAATGATGAGTAAGAATATATGAAATTTTTATTCTCAATTTTTACCTTACAAATAAGCAGGCAGAGATCAATAAAGCGGTGGAGTGTGTACAACAAAGCAGAGACATACAGAGAACTATACAGTGAGTCAACCAGGGGGTTAGAAAGTTGGGTTGGCTTGAGAACCAAAGGCTGGGGAAGTTTTTTTCTAGGCAAAAAGAAGAGGGAAGGGTTCTCTAAGTGGAGGATGCAGTCTGCCCCACAGAAAGCTGCCACGGCTCTTTCAAACCAGCTAAAGTCAAAATGCAGTAAATTTTAGAAACTCTGGTTTAAATTGCTAATAATTTACAACTGTATGTCACAATGGTATCTTTGATGGAGTCTTGAGTTCAAATGTAAAGTACCAAGAACCAGGATATCGACAGCTGCTGAATCTACAGTAGCAGGAGGCAAGACTAATGTAGGCAAGAGACAGCCATGGAGCAGCTTGTCCTGGGGGCAATGGGAAGCAAGTGCGAGACACAGTCAGAATTTCATTTTGTGAATAACATCTGACATTTGAGGAAGAAGAGACTGTGTGAGACACACATACAACAAGTAGGTAGGGGAAGGTGAGGCTGGGTCCTGTAAAATCTATCATGAGGGAAGGATGTGTCTAATGTAACTGCATATCACAGGACTGAAGTGATTATCCTTAAGACCAAAAGCAGTAAGTACCAGGCATATAGCTTCTGGTAAATTGCTTTTAATGAGATGACTGAATGATTGGGGACAATTTACGTACATATCTCACAACTCAGCTTTTGAGGGGAGTTTTGAGTTCAACATTAAAGTAGCAGAGCCTGAAATTTTGACAGTCATATAGCCAATATAGCACATAGAGGTTGTTGTGGAGGAAGGGATAACCAGAAATTAACATCATTCTACAATATCAAAATCCTGCTATACATAATTGCATATATTTATATATGTGTGTTTGAATGGATATGTTTAAGCTAATCATAAGCAAATGCACTCAGTTATTTTAAACCATTAAAATGGGTCTTTCCAAATAAAATTTCAGCATCTTTTCAAAGTGCTTAGATTACAAAAAATATTTTCAGGTTTAAAAGAGAAACATCCAAGTCAAGTAGAAAAACTGGCACTCTGAGAGAAGTCATCTCTCCAGCTAACAATCTCTGAGGGAGGAATGCTCCTCCTGTGCACACCTCACAATCAATAGAAAGAAAGTTGACTAGCTAGCTTTCTCAATTTTTCATTATTTATTTCCTGTGTGTATATGTAAATATCACTGTGCATGTGCCACAGCATGCATGTTCACAGGTCAAAGGACAACTTGTAGCAATCAGCTCTCTCCTATTGTGTGGGTCCCAGGAATTGAACTCGGGTCATCGGGCTTGGTAGTAGGTACCCTCACCCGCTGGTTCATCTCAATGGCCCCTAGCTTTCTTTGAAATGCCCAGAAACACAGTCTAGGTGTGTGTGATTGCTAAGCCTATGGCTTCAAATGACAAGCCTGTAAGTTCAATTCCCAGCCTTGTCCAGTAGGTCCAAATAGAAATCACTAGATATTAAGCTGGAGGAACTAGAGATGCAATCCTGAACAAACATAAGCTTTTCTAGAAAAAGTGGTAGAGAATACCTTATCCAAGGTCACAAAGCAATCCAGCAACAGGATTGTTTTCAAAATGCCAGGATGTTTGACTCCAAGAATACTATATAACTATGGCCTTGCCCAAACAGAAATTGATCCTCTCACTCTGAACAGAGTCAATTGACATATGTTTTATGTTTGTGGTTTACATGTATGAAACTTGTGGATTCTGTAGAGAAATACAGTGGGTCTTGGTGGATGGCAGATCAAAGGAAGATAAACACAATAAATCCCAAGAAAGTGTTGTCAGTAGAGTATCATAAGAAACTGCAGTAGCTGGGGCCTGTCCATGCAAGCTAAGTTCAATGCCCCAATGCCATGTAGAAACCCATGCCTGACGGTGCATACTTGTAATACCAGTGCGGAGGAAACAGACTCAGAAGGACCCTGGGAGCTGGCTGGCCAGCTGTCTATGGGGAACTCCATGCTCAATGAGACACCCTGTGTAAATAAACAAATAAGGTGAATGCTGACTTAGAAAGACAACAGACCAATGGTCCTAGATAGAATAGACAGAAAATCTGAAATGGGAATGCTAAGAAGTCCGTGGCCAGCACGTAAGGAAAGCCCAATAATGTGCATTAATTTTCTACTGGGGGCCTCTGCAAGTTTGGATTTGGAAGCAACTGAGAGACATAAAGCTGAGCAGAAGATGCTTCTGAAGGGCTGACTTAGAGTCAGTATCCCACCCCCCATTCCCTCTGTGAAACAGCAGTGGAAGAGCAGCAGTTGCCCATTGAGGGGGTCCTAGGTAAGATAGATCACAAGAAGCCAGTCTTGAAGGATCATGCCTGAGGGGGATAAAATTGGCATGTTTACATTTGACTTCTGAGTCTCCCTCTAGCAGCGGAAAGAATCAAACGCCAAGCAAAAAGTAAAGTCCTAAGAAACTGGACCACAGCCTCCTGACAAGACAAGCACAGGGGCTCTTAGCCAAACCCAAATTAGGGATGTCACAGTTCTCATTATAACTCTGAAAAGCCCCAGCCTGGGTGTCAGGAAAACCTGAGTACTATCCTTCCTTTTTGTAATAAACCAGTTTCACGGTGGGTGCTGGGACTCTGCCAAGATCACAAGTATGTGCTATTGACAGGCAGGTTTGGGCACCATAAAGTAGTAAAGTCTTTATCTGAGTAGAGAATAGTTGGTGAACTCATCTGGTGGAGCGTGGAACCAAGGAAAAGAGAACATGTGTTTGACTGAAGTAGAGTAGTAACCTGATTTATGTTGCTTGCATTGAGCACTTGCTTGTTTGAGGGCCCTGCGCTGTTACAGCCTGATAGCCCTTCAGTGATGTACAATCCTTGCCTGATCACAGTCACTTCCAGAGTTCCTGTGATGATTTCTACACTGAATAAAACCTACCTGGTTTATCAAGAGATAGATGGGAAGAAAAATTTAAAACTATGAAAATATATATTACATTACTGAGTAGCTAGAGATTTCAAAATAACTTCAGTAATGCAATCCCCATCAAAAGTCCAACACAATGCTTTACAGATCTTGAAAGAACAATTCTAAACTTTATATGGAAAAACAAAAACCCAGAATAGCAAAAGCAATCCTGTACAATAAAAGAACTTCTGGAGAGATCTCCATATCTGATTTCAAGCTATACTACAGAGCAATAGTAATAAAAACTGCATGATACTGGCATTAAAATAGACTGGCTGATCAATGGAATCAAGTAGAAGAACCAGAAATAAAACCACATACCTATGGTCACTTGATTTTTCACTAAGGAATGGAAAAAAAGACAGCATCTTCAACAAATGGTGCAGGTTTAACTGGATGTCTACATGTAGAAAAATGCAAATAGATCTATATTTATCTCCCTGCACAAAACTAAAATCCAAGTGGATCAAAGACCTCAGTATAACACCAGATACACAAAATCTATTAGAAGAGGAAGTGTGTAAGAGTTTTGAACTCATTGGCATAGGAGACAACTTCCTGACAGAACACCAACAATTCAAGGTTTTAAGATCAACAATTAGTAAATGGGACCTCTTAAAATTGAAAATCTTCTGTAAGGCAAAGGACACTGTCAAAAGGTCAAAATGACAGCCTACAGATTGGGAAAAGATCTTCACCCTCTAGCTAGACAGTACTCCTATGTGAAGGGATGGGAAAACCAAGCCACCCATAAAAACTTTGACCCAAAATTTATCGTGCCTATAAGACATGCAGGGATAAAGATAGAGATTAAGGGAATGTCCAACCAGTGCCTGACCCAACCTGAGACTCACCCCATGGGAGAGAGCCAACTCCCAGTACTATTAACGATATTCTGCTATGCTCACAGATAGGAGCCTAGCATAGCTATCCTCTGAGAGGCTCCACCCAGCAGCATATCAAAACAGATATAGACTCATAGCCAATCATTGGGCAAAATGTAAGGAGTCTTACAGAAAAGTGGGGAGAAGGATAGAAGAACCTGGAGGTGACAGGAGCTCTACAAAAAGACCAATAGAACCAACTAACCAAGGCCCAGAGGGACTTGAGGGGACTAAAGCGTTAACCAAACACCATGCATAGGTCCTTGGTTCATAGGCTCCCTACACAGTTGTAGCAGATGGACAGCTCAGGGTTCATGTGGGTCCCCTAATAAGGGAGCCAGGGAGACTCTGACATTGACTCTGTTGCCTGCTTTTTGATCATTCACTACAGTGGGGCTACCTAGCCAGGCTCAGGGGAAGAGGACAAGCTCAATCCTGATGTGAGTTGATGATCTGGGGTGGATGGGTTGGGGGCTCCCCTTTTATGAGGAATAGTGAGGATGGGATGAGGCAAGAGGAGGGGAGGGGGGACCTGGAGAGAGGAGGGAGAGGTAAGATTGGGATGTTAATTAATTTAAAAAAAAATAGAAAACCTGGCATGGTAGTACACAACAATCTTCTGACACTTGGGAAGTGGGTCAGGAGAACCAGGAGTTCAAGATCATCCTCTGCTACACAGATGCCCGTGTAGACTACATATGACCATGTCATTGCAGTGGCATTGAGAGCCAGAAGACAGTGGAATCACAGCTTTAATGTGCTTAAGCATGTGAACAAGCAGAATTTGAGGTTTGCTTGTTCAACTATCCACCCTGAGGAAGGTTAGGTAGTCCCTGTGGAATGGATGAATCTATTGACAGTGGAAAGACAGAACAGAAAAATTCGAGGCAAACAGAAACACTTTCCTATAGAAAACAGGAACATATTTTGCTCCAGATTCTACCCTGAGCTGTTGAGATCCTAGTCTAACTTCTAGCCCTCCATAGGATATTATGTGAATAACAACATTTTGATTCAGACCAGCTGACTCAAACCAGACACTCCTAGCATGGCAAGTATAGCCCACTGTTCTACTATCTAAAGAGGAATGTTTTTAGCACCGCATTGGAAGAACAATCTTCCTCAGAGATTAAAAGAATTAACAGTGAAAGAGATGGCATTGTTCCTCACAGATGCAAAATGGTTCATCTGTTCATCAGCTAATGTGCAAAAGTCTGTTTTAGAATCAAAGACTTAAGTCAAAGCAAGAGACTCATATCTGTTTCATCTATGGACAAAGAAAGGGCCATGGTCATTGGCCACATAAACGCAGCGAAGGAGATCACTTCCCACGGCAGAACAGTGAAGATAACCAACTCTGTCCATCCGTCTTAATGGAGAGTCCATACCAACATCTAAGAGAGAAAGACAGAGAGAGAGAGAGCTGTGTGGCTGATGAAGATACTTAAATCCTGCTATTTTGGTGAATTGCATTCATGGTAAGATAAAATAAATACCCAGGTAAAGACCTCTGGGGCTTTGCCAACTGTTCACTTCTCCTCTTTAATGCTTAATGAGTCACAAAGGGGTTCTTTTTCTCAACCTTCCAAATCAGAGTTAATGAACATACATTAAAAAGAAGACAGCTCTTCAGACATTGCACAGGCCCTTCATAATAGACTCCAGTCCTACTTGTCTAGCAGAAGTGATTCATTTAGTCTGAGTGGTGTTTTCTTATTTTGAGCATCCATTTCACCATCCAAAAACACCCTGTCAAATCAGCCTTAGACACTGCCTATTAAAATGTTAAACTTCACCTGATAAAATATAATTATAGCACGCCTGGCATTTTAACATAGCACACACATGCTTCAAGCCAATTTTGCTAGAGTTAAGATTACTTCTTTGGATGTGTGAACGCATCATGAAGCTGTAAGGAAATATCAGTATGTCAAACTCTAATATAGCTGAGGAACTGAATCCAATGTAAATTTTTAAAAACAGAATATGGATGAAAGGAATAAAAATTGAGACAAAGGCCATGAAATTACTGGGGGAGCTCACCAAATTATGCAACTAAACAGTTTCCTGAAGGAGCATCAATGATTTGCTGGTTTTTCAATGAGCCATTTTTTCTTAAGTTCACAGGGACTGTACTTATCACCTGAAAAGCTCTCAAGAATAACAAATATCCTCATCACATAGTAGAACAATTGAGTCACAGTTTCTGGAGGTAGAACCTCAAGTATCAGATATCTTTTATTCAATATTTATTTATTTAAATATGTGGTTGTGAGCCACCCGGCATAGGTTCTGGGAACCAAACTTGAGTCATCTGTAAGGGCAGTGAGCGTTCAATACTGAACCATTTCTGCTACCTTTGGATATTTTTAGTCTTTGGATATTTTTAGTCTACATCCTTCCTAGTTATTGTCTTATAAACATTGGTCCTATTACTGTGTTCCAACCATTATATAATTAATACCTGAGAATGATTAGGTGGTTAGGTCAGTCTGCCTATACTTATCTATAACACAGTTAATAAAGTCTTTTGGATAAAGAAAGAGTCAAAGCATAAAAGATGTCTATGGATTTCTTAATACTCCTCAATTTAAAAGATGATGGTGCTTAATTTGCCCCTTGTTGAGTATTGGCTGGACTGAATGTTTCACTTCTAAAGGACAGGAATGGGACATAACTCACAGTATTTAGCTTCTAAGCTTAGGCCATAAAAGGCATTGTAGCTTCCCCTTGCTGTTTAGATCACTCATCTGGAGAAGCTGATTTCCATGTTGTGAAGATAACCAAGCTATTCCAGAGAGACCCAAATAACAAAGAACTGTAGTCTCTTTCCAGTAGCCATGGAATAGAGCCATCCTAAAAGTGGAAGTGTCCAGCTCAGGCCAGGCTTTTAGATGTCCACATCTCCAGTGTTCAGTTTCATGAGACTCTCTGAGCCTGAGTTGGAATGATGATGAAGTCTTGACCCAGAGAGATATGACATAATAAGTGTTTGAAGTTGAGGGAAAACTGTTACAGGAAGGCAATGCAGAAGCTTAGCTACTTTTCCAGGAGAAAGCAGAACATGAGGATTGTCTAGTGTCCACCAGACATTAGACCTGGCACATGTAAGGTATTCAGTTGGCATGTGTGTAATAAGTGAATGAATAAATGGCTACCCTTCACATTTGAATAATGAGAAAGTTTCTTTTCTCTTAAGTTCCACAGAGTAGTGGAGATTTAAATCTATCAGCAAGAAGTCTGTCTACACAAAGTCTGAAGTTAAAAAGAGTTGAGTATCCAAATCAGGAAAAGCCTTACTCTAAACAGTGTACATATGTTCAGTCTAAGCTACAAAACATCTGTGTGTTACTTTTGCTTCTTTGGAAAATCACCAGTGATCTGAATATCATTTTCATCTTAAAATCCATGTGATTTTCCTTTTCTCCAAAAATTTTAGACCAGCACTGAACTATCTAACCTTAAGAATCTAATGACTCCAAACAAGGATCATGCATGGAGATAACTTAGAACCCCTACACAGAAGTAGCCCAAGGCAGCTCAGTGTCCAAGAGGGTTCACCAATAATTAGAACAGGGACCATCTCTGACATGAACTCATGGGCTGGCTCTTTGATCACCTCCACCTGAGTGGGGAGCATCCCTACCAGTCCACAGAAAAAGACAAAGAAGCCAGTCCTTATGAGACCTGATAGACTATGGTCAGATGGAAGGGGAGGAGGACCTCCCCTATCATTGGACTGGAGGAGGGGCATATAAGAAGAAGAGGGAGGGAGGGAAGGTGGGGTTGGGAGGGAAGGGGGGAAGGGAGCTACACCTGGGATGCAAAGTGAATAAACTGTAACTAATAAAAAAAATGAAAAAAAAGAGAATCTAATGACTCTTACAACTGGTTCCTAAAAAATCATTTCTCATTTCTCCAAAAATACTCAGCTTCCCTCTTCCATCAATCCTTGGACCAATGTCATTACTATCAGTCATTTCTCAGTACACCTTCCTGTTTCACATATTCCTTTGATGGAGTGGTGTTCATCTTCCCCCTTCGGGAAGCAGGTAAACCCACCAAAGCTATGGCTCCTATCTTGGACAATTACTTGGTGAACCTGATAAATGTGAAGTTTGCTTTCACATTTTCTAAAGTCAGGAAATAAAGGAAAAAGTCAAATCCATACTTTTAAACAGACTCTATGATGTTGAGGAAGTCACTACATTTGAAAAGTCCTTTTTATAATCTCAGTGGGGTAACTTTGGGCAAAAAGCTTATTTCAGAATTTGAGTTAATGTTATTATAATGTCGTGAGTAGTCTTCCCCTTGCCCAACTGAGCCCTGGAAATTTCAAGGATAGTTTTTAAAAAATGAAAGGAGATGCTTAAAACTGGGGAAAACCAGAAAATTTTAACATAAAGTTGCCAAGTACAGGGCTGCAGGAATGGATCAATGGGTAAGACTGCTTGAGCACCCACATGAAAGCTGAGGATGGCCGAGCACATGCCTGCAACCTGGTGATGTGGAGAGAGGTAGAGAGAAGAAAATAGCTGAGTCTTATTGGCTGCCAACCTACTTTAGGTTCAGGGCGCAGGCATGCACATGTGTGGGTGTCACACACACACACACACACACACACACACAGGGGTGGGAGACACGTGAGCCGAAAAGGAGGACTGTGAATGGTGTTAAAATAGCTTACTGTGTAGTCCTATAGATGCTCTACCTACAAGTTCCAAAACTCCTTTCTATCTTCAACCCAGCCTCCCCAACACTGGGCTTGTCCTCAGCATGACAAGGTATGGCTCTGCACTGTCATCCTTTCAGCCTTTGTTTCTTTTTCTTTATTTAATACTTTATTTTTTTTTTTGTTTTGAGACAAAGTTTCTGTGTTGTGTAGGCTCAAGTGAGTAATCCTTCCACCTGAGCTCCTTCAGCCTGGGGATGCATGTGTGTACCCCAATATTCAGTGTGCTATCCCATTTCTAAACACTGACTTAATGAGGCAGGATCATGAAAGTGTCAATATGGAGGTGAGAGATCTCTAGAAGAGCCAGAAGTGAGGTTTTTCTGGAGTCACCACTTATACCATGGGTAAGGACATAGCCCTGTTGCGATGCTGGACACAAGCTGGGAAGAAAAGATCTCCTGTAATTGCCAATAACTTTGGCATGTGCCAAGGTTTGAGTCTTGAGCTTGAAAAGATGCTGTTGTTTTTGTATTCTTCTGAGCTGAACAAGTGTGACTAGCTTCTTTTGAGCTTGATCAATAATAGATAGGTCTACCACTTTCATAAATCTCAAGGCCTTCCCCACAAGGCTTTGTCAACCTCTACAGTACCAGCATCTATTATGAGAGACAAATTTTCACGAATTCAAAGCTGAGGAAAGAGAAAAGGTACTCATGAGTTACTATAATTTACACTAGTAGCTGTTTCCAGGGGCAACCACCTGCTTCTGAACTGGCCAAGAGACATCAGCCCAGCAATGTGTCCCTACACTCTTCCAGCTCACACCTACGCCCACCTAGAAAAGATACATGCATGGGAAACAGGATTCAGCCAACATCTTGTCCTTCCAAACAACTTCTGTCCTTGACAAACGGGCTAAGGTGTGTTTTCAGGAGGATTCTGTCTAGGTACATTTAGGCAAAATAACACAGTTCTCTCCTCTGTCAGCTTGGGAGGTAAAGTGCCCCCAAGTACACATGGGCTCCCTTTCTGTCAAATGCTGCAGGAAACCAATGGTTCTAATGTGACTGTCACATGTGCACGCCGCAGGAGGCACATCAAGTTGACTTTTAACAAATATGCTTGCTGTCTCTGCCTGTGTTTGCGTGGTTGGCAGGCTTACACGGTGATAGGGATCCTGGAGAGCTGCAGTATGGAAGGCTGGCCAGCAGGGCTCCACCCAGGTGAGATGAACACATTCCTGCCTGTTGTGAGCTCTTGGCGGCCCCCCCCACTTCTTCTCTGCCTCTGTCCAGAGTCTTCCATGGCATGGCTGCCTTGCTTAGAAAGTCACTGGGTTCTTTGCTTCACAGATGGAGTTGGGAGGAGATTGGATTTCCTTCAAAACAGGACAGAATGTCATTAGTTTCAGAGGTTTCTTATGTCTACTGAAAGATGTACAAAAAGCACTCTCTGCGATAATGAAAATTGTCAATATCTGAATGTGTACACAGCTTATGTGATTGCATGCGTGTAGCCATTTTGAAAAGGCAGCAGTGGAGAAGAGTGTTTTAGGCGTTACAACAAAGCAATGGGCTCAACAGGAGTGGGCAGTGTCTTGGCGACTTCTATTGTTTTGACAAAACACCATGTCCTCAGCAACCTCACAGAGAGTTTACTAGCAGCTTACAGCCCAGAGGGTGAGTCCGTGACCATCATAGTGGGGAGAACGGCAGCAGGCAGGAAGGCATGTGCTGGAGCCAGAGCTGAGAACTTAGCATCCTGATCCAAAAGCACTAGGCAAAGTGAGAAAACAGTAACTGATAATGATGAGGCCTTTTGACATTTCAAAGCCTGCCTCTAGTGACACACCTCCTCCAACAAGGCCACACCTCCTAATCTTTCCCAAACAGTTCCACCAACTGGGGCTAAGCACTCAAATACCCCGGCCTATGGAGTAGGCTCATTCAAATCACCACAGCCAGCATGAGGAGTTTTCAGGGATAATGGACAATTGCCGTTTGGCTAAGGTGAAGGCTGCCTGAACTTACCTACCAACGCACTAAACTTCATACAGCTGTTCACCAGCAGAAAGTGGATATTACTGTAAATAAAACCTTTAAGTCAGCCAGGCAGTGGTGGTGCACCCCTTTAAGCCCAGCACTTTGGGGACAGGCAGCCTGGTCTACAGAGTGACTTCCATGACAGCCAACACTACACAGAGGACTCACGTCAAGTTTTAAGTCATTAGTGAAAGAAATGAATCTTTCAATCTCTATTCCAATAAATTCAAGGAAATTCGTGAGAAGATATTTTTGGACATCATTGAGAGGACTTGATGAAGGTGAGAAGTTCTTGCCACCACTTTCTTCAATGGTGTAGCCTTTGAGAGACTGTCCATGTTCCAGTAAATAAGCCCCAGCTCATGCTCATAAGGCAACCAGAATTAAACTCAGTGGCTTAAAACAGGTAAAAGAACATCAAAGTAAGAGGGGCTTTGATAGGAAGAAAGGTCTCAGTGGAAGAGAGAAGGGAGTGAGTGGACACAGTATAATAAATTTGTCAAAGAATGAAAACAGGGCAAAGAAATTGTGGCTATTTTGAGGATCTGATAATGGCAGTTGGTAATATTTTCTTTGATATGTGGTGATATTCTCTTTTTTCATATTTTAAAGAGCTTATTATAAATAACTTGATAATATGAATAATTTGTGCATAGGTCCACAGGTTAAGTCATGGCCGTGGTAAAGGTGTAAGATCCGGTAAAGGGAAAACTGTGCTAACTAGCCATGTGAACAACTGTTCGAGTTGGACCTCTCCGCTGGCCGCACTTTTACCTCAGCCAGGCCCCGTTGTACTAATGGCTCACACCACTTCAGAGGTGGTGTGGGGAATCTCCAAGGCTGACGGACTTCCTCTGGTGCTCATTTGGAACATCTGGTTTCTTGGCATGGAGCCCAGCAGCCTTTTCTAACTGCTGACATCTGCACCCCCTAGGGGAACTCGGAAGGTTCCCCTTGCTAGTTCCCAATAATTTTCATTCTGGCACTTGCTCTAGCCGTCTTCTTCAGAGAGCACTGTAATTGTTGTTGCTTGGGCTGGGTAATGAGCCTCTCCTGGTAACTGGCTCCTTGGAGCATGAAGCCTCTGTCATCTGGGTCTGTCTGAGGAGCATGCTGCTTATCACAGTGATGCCATGGAGTGACCATTGAGCAGGAGTGAAGGTGTGAACTGCCATGCTCTCTCTCAGTGCTGGCTGGAAGATCCAGTTACTCACACCAGAAGTTAGCACAGCCTCCAACGGAAGCTCTTTGCTTTCTCCTGTCCCACCTCCCCTCTGCCCTTCTGCTGTGACAAGAGTAAGACCTAACCCCATTCCCTAACTTTGGCCATGCATGGAGTTCAGGGAGGGAGGGGGCTATGGCCGGGATGTAAATTGAATAAATTAAAATTAAGAAAGAATACTCTCATGTGTGATTCTATAACTCCTCTGGGCCTTTTACAAGGTTTGATTGTATTTTCATTATGTGTGTCTGTGTGAGTCTGTGGGTGGGTTTGTGCACATTAGTGCAGGTACCTGCAGAAGCCAAAAAAAAAAAAAAAAAAAGTCTGATCCCCTGAAGCTAGAATTACAGGCAGTTATAAGCTGCCCAGGGTTGGTGCTGAGAACAGAATTCAGGTCCTCTGCAAGAACAGTATTGCTTAACCACTGACTGAGCCGTCTCTCCGGCCCATCCTGCCAGTCTCTCTTAAATTGTTAAGCAGGCACTGCTTTTTCTTCAATAATGGATGATGACCAAGGATTAACAGATGTTCAGGACCTGTTCAAGGTCATGGAGCCCACAAAAGTGTCCCCCAGACCTGGAGTACATGGTGTATCAATGGCCATGGCTCATCCTGGATCTCCGCTCCCACTCTGGTCTCCATTCTCATCCCCAAGGAAAGCACATTATAACCATTCTCCAGTGCTTTCTACCTCCTCCTTCAGAAAAAAAAAAGGTGTTTGCCACTAACAGAGCTGTTAGCTGGGAGCTATGTGATATGCCCATCTTGTAAATAAAGACCATTCTATTCCCAAAGGCCATTTAACCTTAATTGCAGTCAGAGCAAATCAGCAAGTCAGAGGTGACTCAGCTATGATGCAGGGGATGGGGGTGGGGTGCTAATAAGATTATTTTCTTCCTTCTTCTCTGCAAAGTGCACTGTGAAAAGCTGACTTGCACCCAGTGACATAAAATGGTTGTGTTTTGAAGAGCAAAGGGGCCTTCACTCTGGATTCTCAAAGTGGCCATAAAAGGAAAATGGAGACATTTGCAGCTCTGCCAAAACACACTTCAGCCTTCAGTGCCTCGCCTGCGGAACTGGTTCTCAGTGAGGCAGGAGAGGAGGTAGAGTGGTGGCTCAGTTGGTCAGGTACTTCCCTCACTAGCTTGATGGCACAGTTCTGATCCCCAGCACCCATGTGAAAATCTGGGCACTGTGGCAGGTACCTATAACCCCAGGACTAGAGAAGCAGAGATGAGAAGACCCCAGGGGCCTGCTGCCCAGCCTAGCCAAAGCCACGAGGTCCAGTGGAAAGTCACAGGTACCACTAATGTTGAGCTCTGGCCTCCACTTGCACATATGTGCGCACACACTGAACACATACCCAAGAGAGGCGGTGGCAGCAGACATAGCATTCTCAGCGTGGTTTTACAGAGCCCCTATTGATTGGCGCACACAGCTTGAGCACTATGGGTAGAGCATGGGGCA
This sequence comes from Pachyuromys duprasi, assembly GCA_028658305.1. Lineage (NCBI taxonomy): Eukaryota > Metazoa > Chordata > Mammalia > Rodentia > Muridae > Pachyuromys > Pachyuromys duprasi. The sequence goes on along the minus strand of CM053757.1, from coordinate 9,541,729 downwards.
GAGTGCTCACAGTGCCCCCACACCATGGGAATGTCCACTAGAGAGCCACACCCTACCTGCTCAACTGCACAGAACAACCCCGAGTCGCTCCAGGGTTCTGCCCTTCCATCCTCTCGCCTTGGTTCTGATATCCTTTTGTCCCTCTGTTGTCTTTTCTCACCACAACAGATTAAAACCATGTTTCTGAGTCTGCCACGCCTCTGCTCACACTCTCAGACAAAAAAATAAGCCAAATGCACATGAGTACCCAGACCTTAACCTGTCTCTCCCTGGGCCTCCCTTGCCATGATGCTCTGCCCTGGCACGTCCTTCCCTGATTATAAGCACCTGTTCTATTCTTCCTCAAAGACTGGCTTTTAAAATTTTTAAATGTTATCATTATTTGGGGAGACAGGCCACAACATGCATGTGGAGGTCCCAAGACAGCATCATGCCGTCCGTTCTCTTCATCCACCTGCACACGGGCTAAAAACTAGAACTCAGGTCCTCAGTTGTTCCCAGCAAGCAATGGGAACACTTTCCCAGGCTTTCTTCAAGTCCCATGTGCTCAGTCACATCTCAGCTGAGCACCTACACACACCACCTAGCTGCTCACTCTCATCTTCCTTGTATAGCAATATGCCTTCACACACCACATGATTTTACAACAGTATAGCTCATTTGCTGTCTGCTACCCCACTAAGGGGCAAGTGCCACAGAGGTAGAGACATGTCCCAAAGGACTAACAAAGTACCTGAACACAGTAGGTGTGTAGCAAAGTTGTACTGAATTATAGCTAGAGAAACAGAGAATGAACAAGTAAATACACACACACATATGCATTTGAAAAATACAAATATCATAACACAAACTATATGTGCTCATTCATTCATAGCTGAGAACAGGGATAACTAACAAGCACATATACACAATATATGTATGCATATGAGCACAGGTATGTATATCTGCCTGTCTAAGTTTGTTCGTTTATTTGTCTTCCACCTATAACATATTGATTCATTTAGCTGATCTTTTCCTTGAGCTGGCCACATAATAGGATTCTCTCTCATGATGCTCAGCTGTGAGCTAAGGTACAGTGTTCTGCACTTGGCTAAGGTCTGATGCCAGGGTAAACACATCTTAGGTTTATAATATTTTCAGCAGCGGACTGACTGAGACACAACCCCATCATAAGCTGAAAAGCACACGTACATTGTGTTTATTCATGCAGACAAATGTGTGCACACTCAGATGAGTATGTATATACATGCACATTCATGAGTATATGCACACATGTAAATGATGTATATACATGTGTATATATACAGGACATTTGTACATACACACAGATAAGTGTGTGTTTAATGCCTAGGAGCCTTGTTGTGTGTACATGCAGATATGTGTGTATACTTGCAAATGTATGAGCATGTCTGCATGTATATGCATGCATGGGCCTATGCATAAGAATGTGCATCTGAGTGTCTACATGTATGTATGTTTAAGTAATGAAGCCAGGAACCCACCTTTAACAGCCTCTGAAACAGGTTTTTAGGACAGTGTAAGGCACAGCAGGGCCTGCAGAGAGGAGGTGACCTTCCCTGGACACCTGCTCAGTATCAGAGTTCTGCCACGGCATTATCTGGCCAAGCTCCCTTGAGCCACACAACCATGCAGAAGGTAGGGGTTATTATCACCTTCAGTTCATAGGTGGGGAAACTGAGGCGTGGGGAAAGGTATGTGTTTGTTTGCTACAGCCCTAGGTTGCAATGCTATACTGTCAGATTTATACCCAAACCATACTGGACTCACTAGGCTCTGGCTAGTCTCTGCAGGGCAAGCTCGGGAGTCACCTGGGCATCTGTAGGAAATGCAGGGCCTCCACCTGGCCTGGCTGACTCACTAGTCTGAGCCCGTGGTTCTCAAGCAGTCTGAGAGGAGACGCCCTGGGAGGGAGGAAGAAGCCCTGCACACTCATGCCTTACCTTCTCCCTGTGAACTCAGGTGCTCTAGGATACCATTGAAGTGCCATCTTCCTAAACCTCCCTGGTCGTGCTTACGCAAAGATGCTCAAAGCCAGTTTTTCAAAAGATTTTCTAACAACAACAAAAAAACATATTAGTCCTCTTGCCATGACATTGGGGTTCTCAGGAGCCTGACGACCTGGATATTCAGTATTCAGCAGAGGCCAATGCTCAGACCTTGTGGACTGAGGGGCTCTGCTTTAAAGAAGAGAACCAGTTCTGCTTTGATGCCTGTACTCTGCCTAGAAACTAAGTTATCAAAAATACATATTTAATGAAAAAGACTAATGGATACACAGAAATCTGCATGAAGGCACAGGGTAGCAAGCATTTTTCAAGAGAATATTCATGTGACCATCATCTAGAACATAGCCAACATTCCCTAACCATGGTGCTTCTTCTCCCTCAGACGCGACCTCCATCCAACCGTTCATAGTACTCAGCTCTCTCCTGCCTTATAGCTTGCTTCTTTTGTCTGCAGACCTAGACAACCTATAAATTCTGTCTGTTTTTTCACTTTATATGAATATTATCTTACTGTATGTCCTCTTTTGGTATCATTTCTTTATTCAACATTATGTATAGGAGAGAGATTATTTCTGTATAATATTCTAATGCATTGTAAACACAGTCTTGATATTGATGGATATTTTGCTCACATTCTGAGTCACTCCAAAGCTCCTCTCTGGATTGGTGCATTCAGAGCATGTCTGATGCATAAATGCATATGATTCCCCAGGTGGAGCATTTAGGGCTCCAATTGCTGGGTTACTGAGTCTATCACCTCTGCCTAAACAAGGCAAATGCTCCTACCAGGAGCATTTAAAACTTCCAGCCATTTCTGTATCTATTCATTTGATAAACTTCCTGTCATTTCCTGTATCTATTTACTTAATAAACTTTCTGTCATTTCCTGTATCTATTCATTTGATAAACTTCGTTTCCTGATTCTATTTACTTAAGAAACTTCCTGTAATTTCACGTATCTACTAATTTGCTGGTGATCCCGCTGACCAATCATCACAAGATTTCTACAAGGAATGATCAGATGGCAGTTTTCTTTGACATTTTTATTCTCTGTCTGTCTCTCTCAGTCTCTCTCTCTGTCTCATCTCCTCTCCCTGCACTGGCGCACACGTACATGTGTGTGTGTGATGTATGTGTAAGTGTGGGAACACCATGGCAAGCATGTGGAAGTCAGAAGACAGCCTCAGGTGTTGATCTTTGTCTTCCATCTTATTTAAGATGGGGTCTTTGTTGTTCAGCATCAGCCTGCACGGGACTAGCTGACCAGTGAGCTTCATAGATTCTCCTGTCCATCTTCCACTTCACCACAGCAGTGCTGGAGACCCAGGTGTATACTATGACACCTGACTTTTCATGGATCCTAAGAATCCAAACCCAGATGCTCACACTTGCACACCAAGTACTTTACCTGTTCTGCTACCTCCCCACCTCACTCCCAGGCACTGTTGTGTCTGGCATTTACATGGGTTCTGGAATTCAAACCAGGTCTTTACAATTGTGTGGCAAAGGCCTTCTCTCAAGAACAACTTTCTCTTTCTCAAAGTAACAAAAGCCCTAGGCCTCTCAGCCCCATGGGTGGAGGGGGAGACAAATGGCACTCAGTGGCAGTCTTGGGAGTTGTTTGATGATGAGCTGGCTCAGAGGTAAGCTGGGATAACAACTGTTTCCTCTGGGTTTCTACCAACGACTCCATAAATGGAGACCATCCATCAGGGACAGAGACATGTGGAATGATGAGCACTTGTGCCACAGTGATTTTCCTAGCTGTTGATCGTGAAGAAGATGATCAATCAGAGCAGGAGCTCTGGACGGGGTTTTATTGCAGAGTGTGTGCCAAAACAATACAAAGGGCAGATCACACAGGCAGCAGCACCTCTGTTTTGTGCACTGGATTATTTGTTCCTAGGCTGGACTAACTCACTGAACAGCAGGTTTATTTCTCTTCCCTCATGCCATCCTCCATTCAGTCTGTGATCTGGGGGACCCTGTCAAGCAGCAGGTACAACACTGAGGAAGCCCACACAGCTCCACCCATGAGGAACTTATATCCTATTAAAATGTCAGCATTCAATCAACTAGTGTTTGTTGTTCAGAATGAGTACTGAGCATCACATGATCCCTATACTCACAGTTTAACTGACTTCCACAGGAATGGGGGGCAGGGGGTTTATGGTACAAAGGACCCATCAGAGCCAAAAAACACATTATATTCTGGACCCAGACATGTCATTCTGTTAGCAAGCATGAATACATAGCTTTCCATAGCAGGACAGGAGAGGCCTGAAGGGACAGGATACATTACCCTTGGGTTTTAGTGGGCAGTTTTGGAGGACAATATTAACTGGATAAGATACATGAGCCACTTTCCTGGTATCAGAACTTCATCAGCCAAGAAGAGGTTTCACACTAGAGTGTCAGCAGAGAGAAGACACACAAGTATGCAACTCCCTTGACCCACCCTGGGTCTCTAGGTCATTTGCTAAGCTGTTTGCATGGTTGTCTCATTTAATTCCACAATTGAAGCAAGCGTTCCAGTCTCCATTTTACTAATATAGAAACTAAGGTTGCTAGATGTTAGCTTCCCAAGTCACAATGCCAATAGGTAACCAATACATACATACATACATACATAGATGCTAGATAGATAAATACATAAACCACAAGTTAAAGGCAGTTCTTATTAACTCTAAAACAGTTGACACTGATTCTGTCATCTGTGATCAAACAAGATGTAGAGTGTAGGAGCTTATTCGGGTACCCCTTAACTCTTTTCTAAAAGGTCAAAGCTGTCTCCGCTATGGTCATGCTTGGCTGGCCCCAATCTAGTTCACCAAAACTCCACCTCTATAAAGTAGAACCTATTGCACTGTGTAATTCTGACCCCAGGGCGGACTCTCACATGCTGTCTGTGTGCTAGGGAGGTTCACATGAGGTTGAATGTGAGGTCTATAAAACATAAGTCATCTTAGGACAGAAGTCTTTAACCTTGGTGACTGTTTAGCATCTGTTAGGCTGGTCAGAACTACTGTATTTCCTCTGATATAAAACATTCTACCTTAGAGGGAAGCTCCTTAAGACACAGGATGTTCTAAGGGAAGAAGAAACATTCCACTCTGCAGGACAGCACATTAAAATTCAGGAAGTGAACAACTCAAAACTTCAAGACGACCCAGAAACTCACCATATTCATGAGGCTCCTCCCTCTCCAAAGTTGTGTAAGCTGAAAGGATTGCTAGAGTCACCCAGACAAGCTGAGCTTCCAGAAAAGCTGATGGGCAGTGTTCAGGCTGTCATCAGCTGACACCCAGGCTGGGGTGGACTTCTGGTGATGCAAGAAGCTGTCTTCAAATCATCCCTGCTCCTATAAATAATGCTTGACACATACTCCTATAAGTAACCCCAATAAAACTCATTGCTTCGCCAAGTTGGACTTTGGTGGTGCCCTTGCTTTAAGCTGGCATTTCCTCATGTCTCACACAGGAAGAAGACCCTGTGCCACACTAAAGCCTGATTCTCTCCTCTGGTGTGTGGGCCTGTCAGCCTTGCCTCCTAATAAGTGCTGGCACTTGTTACATTCCTGCAGACTTTCATTCCACTGGTGTCAGGACTCATTCGTCCAATATTCATGGACCACATTTATTAAGTGACAACTTTATTGTAATCACTGAGGAGATGATAGTAGCAGCACAAACACAAATAAGAATCAAGCCATTCATACAAAAAGGTATGAATCATAAAGCTTCAAGAGACAATCATTGTCAGCCGCATCATAGAGAGTACTGTCATGTAAAGGCCTGTTCAGTGCTTAATGTATTCTTGCTTAATAGACCAAGAGGCTTGTTCCTTATCAACACCCTATGAGAGCAATTATTACACCAGTCCTATTAAACAGACAAGGATATGGAGGGCCAAAGTGGTTAAAACCACAACTACATTAACAGTCAGGCATGGAACTGGAACTGGATATAAGGATCGTAAGTGAAATAAAGCTTTACATAAACACAATACCCATCCCAGCTAGAAAGGAACTTTAGGGACAGCAATGGCAACTTCATGAACACTTCTATAAAATTATACTTCAGTCAAACAGTCCACAAGTATTAAAGCGGGTAATGCAGATCTGTGCATTGACTCAGAAAGATATTTGTGATATACTAAACTTAGCTCCAGGGAAGACAATTGTATTAGATTGTTTATGGTAGTATTTAAACAGTTGTCTAGTCATGCATGTGCAGAGAAAAATAAGGGCACAGAAAGCCCTGGGGTGATGGATGGGGAGGATGTTTCCTCTGCATGCACACTTCAGTAACCTCAATAACTCAAATAGTACCAGACCACTGGAAATTCTTGACTACTACTCATTGGCAAAATGAATGACTCCTCGGTGAACACATGAATGAGAAAACCAGGAACTGAACGGATGAGCAAGTGATCATGAATGGATGGTAAATGCATGTATATACCAGAATCTAAGCCAGGGTGATCCCTGGCTAATGGGATTGGGGTTTACATTTTCCCTCCTTGTGTTTATCTTCATGGCTATTTTTTTTCTATCAGTGAACATAGATTAGTTGTGTAATTAGAGAGGAAAAGATATCCAATCTTCTCTAGGATTAATTACACATCCTGGAAAGAGCAGGAGATTGCAACACTTAGTTTAGACTATGAGTTGCTTCATTAACTTCAGAGATATCTGTGTTCCATCTCAGTCTACACATGTTCTATGGCAAACACTGTGGTTCTGTCATTTGTGAGGAGGCTTGAAATCTGTGCCACACTTCCTGTGAAGCAGCATTTTCCAAACTTCAGATAAAAATATTCTGTGTTTAGGCCACATCTGGATTCCTCCAGCACCATTGTTTTGATTTTTTTTTCAGGTAACTTAGATTTCAAGCTAGAAATCATTTATCATTTATAACAAGTATGCAGCTGTAAATACAATAGTATTAATTGCCATTGGTTCCACAAACACTAAAACTTTCAAAATCAAAGAAGAAAGGGGCATTGAATCCTTTCTATATAGTGTTGTTGGGAAGAGGCTGATATTCTCTGTCCATGTTTCTTTTGTTTCATTTTTCTGCGCAAGACCAGTATAAGATTGGAGAGGTCGATATTCCATTCCATCATGGCAGTGCAAAGCTCTCCTGAGTCCCACATCTCTCTGAAAAGCTATTGGCAGTTATTGGATTGTAGGTAGAGGAGTTGTTTTCTTCAGTGATGTAGACACTGCTAAGTTTCCCAGACTCCACTAAATAATCTCCACCCATGCTCATGCTAGCAACCCTGACTAAAGTCAGCAGTTCACACACAGACACAGAGACACACACACAAAGATGAAAGGGAGTAGGGAGGGAGCAGAAAATAAGAGGAGGACTAGCTGGAAATAAGAGATTCAACAGGAGAGAGAAAAGAAACAAGAAAGTAAACTTTTCTTTGAATCCAAGCAAAATATACGGTACAAACACCCAACTGAGATTGTTTGTTTGATGACACTTGGATTTAAGAAAACCGAAATACAAATAAAATTTCCCATAATGATCTAGAATTTTGAGTGTGTGTGACACTTAAAGTGGATGTCCAGTACACCACAGCACAGCTTGCACAGTGCATCTTGATTTAAGCTAGCCACTGTGCATGTGATGTAGAATAGTACATGATGTCAAATATATGAGAAGAATGCATGACAGAATGGAACATATGGAATAGTCCATGACGGTGTGATGTCATGTCACCATTTTATAGATGAGGAAAGAGATTCTGAGAAATTAAATGATCAAATCAATATTACAAAGCTACAAGGGGAAGATTCTGGATCTGATTTTAAACCAGGCTTTGTCTGAGTTCAGAGACCATCAAGAAATCTGAAGAAGAACATGGATTCTCATAAATTGTTCAAGACAGCATAAAACTTATCAGTGGCTTTGGAAAATGATTTACCTATTGGTTAAAACATATGTATACATACCCTGTGGGCCAGTGATTACATACCTTAGTCAAGAGAAGTGTAGGCATACACCCACAAAAATGCTTGAATGCAAGTACTTAATTCATAATACGTAAAAAATACCAACAGCTTAAATGACCAAAGGACTAATTAATAAGTGCATAGGAAACAAAAGAGTACCAATCAGGCACAGGAAGATGTCAGCTAAGAACACAGCAACAAAACAAATAGAATTGAAAAGCACTAACATACTGTAAACAGAAGAGTATGTACTGTAACATCTCATTATACAAAGCTCAAAACAAGCAAACAGCAACAATAAAACAAACAAACAAAAAGCTAAGAACAGCCTGGAATTGTAGCTCAGTGGTTCAGTGCTTCCCTAATGTGTATAAAGCCCTGAGTTCAATTCCTAGTACTGAAAAAAGAGCTCCAAAACAATAAAAAATGGCAGAAGGTTTCTCATGGGGCAGACTCACAAAGATACTTTCTGGGACACAAGGAGTTTGCTGTACCTTCAGCTAATGCCATGAAAGATACATGCATGGAACACATATGAAAATAAGCCACACTCCACATTAAGATCTGCGCATTTTATCCTATAGAAATGATAACTAAAGAAAGCACCAATGGAAGAGCCTGTGTGGCTCAGCACAGAAGCAAGCTCACCTCCAGACAGCTCTCTCAGAAGTGTGAAGGCCTCTTTATAGTTCTCCCACCTACTGCAGCCTGGCTGTGCTTGAGGGTCCACTGCTTTCTGTACTTGCCTTACATAGCCCAGAGAGCAAAGAGGTGACCTATAGAATGTTAGAAAATATTATGTTAATAGCCAAAAAGTATAAGAAACTCAAAACACTCACTAGCACACACACACAAAAGACATGATTTGAAAGGGGTCAACATCATTAATTGCCTGTGAGTCAGGGTCACAATGAGTGCTATGAGTTAACAAGACAAAAGTACTCAGGAGATACACAAAAAAGGGAACCTTGTACAGTTCTGGTAAGTGTGCAAATGGATATAGTAACATGGAGATTCAAAAACAAAACAACCAACAACAACAACAACAACAACAAGCCAGGATACCACATGATCCAGCAACCAGCCTATCAAACACACTGACATAGACATGGCAGGACTCTGTGGCCACTGCAGCGTTGCTCATGGTGGCCAAGGAATGGGAACAACCTGCATTGCACATTCATCAACTGATGAACACAGACACGCACACACACACAATGCAGTACCTATACATAATTCAATACTATTCAGTCAATAGAAGCACTGAATACTGTCAAATAGCAAATTTAAAAATTAAATGATAAATGTGTGCAAACATATATATATTTAACTTGATTTCAACTTTATATGGTATGCACATGGACTCATATTTTACATGGTATCTCTTTCATACATAGATAGATAGAATGTAAAAATAAGTTGTTTTGGATAAGGACCAAACTTATTAATCTGCCCTCCCTAAATTGTGTCTTCAATTGAACCATACAAATATAGTAGTTCTCAATAAAGATATGCTAGGATGAATTTTCAGGTTTCGAAAGCTGTTTACATAGGTGTATCAAGTTCAGCTTATTGTTAAAGTTGAACAAATACAGCTATATTCTCATTCATTTCTAAGTCCTCTGCCAACATAGCACCCACCCATTCAGCTGCTATGAATAAAAGTTGGGGTGGGAAAGGGAAGAGGTTCTAAAGAGCTCATGTAACTTAGAGCCAACAGCTCCTGCAACATGGAGTTCTCAAAGTTCTATTTACAATCATGGCACCATGTAAGATGCAGTAAAAGTCTGTTTTATCACCATTATAAGCCCTGTGGCAATTAAAAGGCAAGGTAAACTAACACAGGTTACCTAGCTACTGCCAGCTAGCCCACCAGAAAGCCTCAGTTTTAGATACTAAAGACCTTTGGCCCTTAGCAAGAAAAAAACACTCCAGCCAAACCGGGGCATTAAGCTTATTATTAGTGGTCTCAGAACCTACTGAACTTGAGCAAAATAACCCAGTAGTAGATTTAAAGGACATGACATGTAAGAAGGGGCAGATTCTATTGAGCAGTCTAAATGGGAGTGAAGCAAGTCAGTGATGAATAAACCAATCTTTCAAAGGACCACAGGGTTCTCACATGTGTTCAGATGAGCTGTGAGGTCCACCTTGGTGCCTTTGGGGAGAGCATCTGTCCATTTCCACTGCTGTGACAAGATAGCTCACAGGACTACTTTAAAAGGCCTTATTTCAGCTCTCAAGGCCAGAGTGTTCAAGCTGTGCTTGCTTAAATCTGCTGTCCCTTGGCTATGATGAAACAGCACATAGTGAGGAACACACAATAGAGCAAAATCAATCACCTCGTGGAAGCCAAGATGTGAGGAAGGAGAGACATGGGCCTAGGAAAAAATATAGCCCCTTAGGGCAAATCCTCAGAAACCTGCTCCCTTCAGTTAGGCCCCACCTCTCAAATTCCCATCACCTCCAAATAGCCCAACAAATGATGAAGCCAACAATGCACTGAGCTACTGAGGAGCCTTCATAATCCAATCATTCCCATAAAGCCCCATTTCAGAACACTACTGCATGGAGAACCAAGACTTCAACACATGAGCCTTTGGGGAATGTTTCAGAACCAAACAATAACACAGTCAAGTAACTAAAGATAGTGCCCACAGCCCATAATGCTCATAATGGTTATCATTTACTATAAAGACCATTCAAGTCAATGCAATACTCTGGCCCAGACTAACATTATAGAATAGAGTTGGAAGACAAAAGAGAAACTGGCATATCTATTTTAAAATTGCACCTTCTTTAGACTCTTTTGCCCAACCCATATCTGTCCATTTTCCTTTTCAAAGGGAGACAGTATCAAATAAATAATAGATAACACTTATCAGGCATATTCTCTCTTTCAAGTACTATATCAGGCATATTCCATTGAGCCATATGATTAACACAGTGTTCCTGTAAGTAGATATTATTCCATGTAAGAGGCAGAGAAACTGAGGCTCAAACAATTTTTATCTAGGTTAAAGGATAGTAAGCAATAGCAATGAGACGTGAAGCTAGTCTGTCTAAATTCAAAGGCCCAAGAAATCCAAGAGAAATTGAAAATAAACTTACTTCTTACCATCCCAAGTCTCTGCAGGAGCCAAGAGAGATTTCCATTATAGAGAAAGATGGAAAGTCTTAGAGTGACTCTCCCTTCACTAATACAAATAAAAGATAACCACGTTTCTTAGGATATATCAGGATTATAGTGAGTGTTGTTGTTGGAGTACAGAGCTAAAAGAACCATCTCATCACATCAACTTGAAGCATCCAACTTCTCAGAATCCACTGGACATCCAAAGGAAGTAATGCTCATAACACCCTCAGAAAGCATAGTTCAATTTTGTAGCATTTATAACAGATCACTGTAGCATTTCCTTTGGAACTCCATAAACAATAAACTGTCCAAACTTTCTGATTTGTGTTCTGAGTGCTGTTCTATAAAAGGTCAGCAGAACAAATTCAAAGAGTGAACCTATATCATCTCCCTTCACATGGAAGTAAATGAAAATCTATGATCACTTGCTCACTCTCTTCTTCCAGGGGAATTTGACAGTGCCTGCAACTGATTTCACTAAGTCACATTGTCCGGCAATGAACATCATATAGTGTATCACAAGTTAACTCATTGCTGGGTTTGTATTGTTCCAAGAAAGAGCTCTGGAAACATGAGGTAGGGTGCTTCTGTTCCGGATATTACCTCTCTGCAACTTTATTTCTTTTGTCTTACAACAGACTAAGAACTAAGAATCCACAAATTCAGCCCTACATAAGATTCTAATGGAAAACTCAAAATCCACTGGACATCCAAATGAGGGTAATTATACCCAAGAAAACACAGGAGATAAACAATTCCATATCAGCAAAAACAAAAAGGGAGCCTCTCTCTTTCTCTTTCTCTTTTTTTTTCCTCTCTCTCCCACCACCACCAACATCACAATAACAAAAGTTAGCAATCATTGGTCACTAATATCTGTCAGCATCAATGAACTCAACTCTCCATTGAAGAAAAACAGAGGCTAACAGAATGGATGTAAAAAACAGGATCTATCATTCTGCTGTATACAAGAAGCACACCTCAGCAACAAAGATAGACATTACCTCAAAATAAGTGGCTACAAAAAAGATTTTTCAAGCAAATGGACCTGTTACTCTCCATTTGATTAGGCCTGGAGCGAAGCTTCTGGATGGAGAACAGAATCAGACGAAAAACAGAATCAAAGGTTCCAGGTCTCAGGAATGGCTAGAGCACTTTAAGGCCCATGCGCTAGGCCAGGGTATGGAAAGAGTTTTCCATGGAGTGTTACAGCTAGCTAGCTCTTTCAGAATGAGATTGCTTGTGGCAGTGGAAACTCAGGTATTCCAAAGCCTATGGTGATACCAAAGAGTTACAACTCTTGGTTAAGCCGCTGTGCTAAGCATGACAGAGGCCTGAAACGACCCAGAGGGCAAGTATAAAGCCTGCTGCAATTGGCAACATGTGGCCAGCCAATCAGCAGTCAAACCCCAAGTGATCCAGAAGCTCCTAGAGGCCTGGCAAGCAGCCGCCTGATTGCCAGACAAGTTCTGGTGTTCAGTGGTGACTCTATAGTGAGAAAGGGAGCCTCCCCCCCCCCCCACCACCACAGAATAAATGACAAATTTCAGGTGGTCATGGGAAAGGCTGATGGACTCATGCAGCACATATGACTCAGCCAGCATGTTTATTTGAAATCAGGGATTTATAAACTTTGGGCAGTGGGAGGGGTTTTGAGGATGATTGTGTTTGATTCGCTGGGGTCAGGGGTGCCAATGATGGTTGATTTACATGTAGTGGTTCAGTGCCTCATTTTACATGCAGTAGCATGGTCCTATCACAAGAAGGAGAACAAAGTACTTAATTATCCTATGGGTGGGGAAAAATCTCCAGGTAAAGTCAAAGATCACTTGGAAAGCCAAGACACCAAGACATCTTATTGGCATAAAGTAGGTATCTTCAGGAATCCGCAAGTGCCTTGCTAAACAGGATTTCTTGACTGGAAAGTGTCTAGCCTGTAATCTTCCCTAAGGGCTATGTGACACTCCTTACAAGATCTGGGGTTACCGAGATCAGGTGGAGAGAGAGAACCCTGAAAAGAAAAAGGGAATCCACTACCTTAGACCAACCTCAAGGCTATCTAGAAACATTAGATTTCAAACTGAAAAATGGGGTTCCTTAAAAGCAGGGCTCCACATGAACCCAAGAAGTAAGATAAAGTAGCCATTCTAATATTTAATAAAATAGACTTTCAACAAAAATTAATCAGAAGATATGGGGAAGGACACTTCATACTCATCAAAGGAAAAATCCACCAAAATGACTTCTTAATTCTGGGTATCTATGCCCCAAATGCAAGGGTACCCACATTCATAAAAGAAACATTACTAAAGCTTAAATTGCACATTAAGCCCCACACATTAATAGTGGGAGACTTCAACACCCCACTCTCACCAACGGATAGGTCATTCAGACAGAAACTAAACAGAGAAATAATGAAACTCAGAGATGTTATGACTCAAACAGACATCTACAGAACATTTCATCCAAACACAAATATACCTTCTTCTTAGCACCTCATGGAACCTTCTCCAAAACTGACCATCCATATACTTAAACACAAAAAAAAGCCTCTACAGACATGAGAAAATTGAAATAACATCTTGTGTCTTATCAGACCACGATGTATTAAAGCTGGATTTCAGCAACTGAAATAACAGAAAGTTTACAAACCCATGGACACTGAACAGCCCCCTAACTCAATGACCACTGAGTCAAGGAAGAAATAAAGAAAGAAATTAAAGACTTTCTAGAATTCAATGAAAATAAATGCACAACATACCCAAACTTATGGAACACTATGAAAGTGGTGATAAAGGAAATTTCATAACACTAAGTGCCTTCATAAAGAAATTACTGTGATCACATACTACCAAATTAACAGCACACCTGAAAGCTCTAGGACAAAAAGAAGCAAACACACCCAGGAGGAGCAGATGCCAGGAAATTATCAAACTCAGAGCTGAAATCAATAAATTTGAAACAAAAGATCAATGAAATCAAGGGTTGGTTCTTTGAGAAAATCAACAAGATAGACAAACCCTTAGCCAAACTAATTAAAATGCAGCTAGAATATCCAAATTAACAAAATCAGAAATGAAAAAGGAGACATAGCAACATAACAATGGACACTGAGAAAATCCAAAGATTCATTCGGTCTTAATTCAATAACCTATACTCCACAAAGTTGGAAAAATATAAATGAAATGGATAATTTTATTGACAGATACCATTTACAAAAGTTAAATCAAGATCAGGTAATAGGGCCATAACTCCTAGGAAAAGTAAAACAGCCATTAAAAATCTCCCAACCAAAAACAAAACAAAACAAAAAAACTGGACAAGATGATTTTAGTGCTGACATCTACAAGACTTTCAAAGAAGAGCTACTACTCCTCAACTTATTCCACAAAATAGAAACAGAATGAAGGAACACTGCCAAATTCACTTTATGGGACCATAGTCACCCTGATCCCTAAACCACACAAAGATTCAACCAAGAAATATAATTTCAGACCCATCTCCCTTATGAACATTAATGCAAAAATATTTAATAAATACTCACAAACCAAATCAAAGAACACATCAAAATTATCATTCATCACGATCAAGTAGGTTTCATACCAGAGATTCAGGGATGGTTCAACGTACAAAAATCCATCAATGTAATTCACAATATAAACAAGCTGAAAGGAAAAAGAAAATTTACCCTACATTATCATCTCAGTAGATGCTGGAATAGCCTTTGACAAAATACAACATTTTTTTATAATAAAAGTCTTGAAGAGATTGGAGATACAAGGAGCATAACTAAATATAATAAAGACAATATACAGCAAGCCAATAGCCAACATCAAATTAAGTAGAGAGAAACTTAAAGGAATTCCACTAAACTCAGGGACAAGAAAAGGCTGCCTACTCCTTCCATGTCTATTCAGTATAGTACTTGAAGTTCTAGCTAGAGCAATAATACAACTAAAGGAGATAAAGGGGATACAAATTGGAAAGGAAGAATTCATGATCTGTAGTTGATATGATAGCATACAGAAGCAACTTTAAAATTTCTAACAGTAAACATCTATAGCAGATAAACACCTTAAACAAAGGAGCTGGATACAAAATTAACTCAAAAAATCAATAGCCTTGCTTTATACAAATGATAAGTGGGCTAAGAAAAAAAATTAGGGAGACAATACCCCTCACAATAGCCACAAGTAATATAAAATATATTGGTCTAACTCTAACCAAGCAACTAAAAGACCTATTTAACAAGAACTTCAAGTCTTTGAAGAAAGCAATTGAAGAAGATGTCAGAAGATAGTAATCTCTCCTGTGCTCATGGATCAGAAGGAAAAATGGCCATCTTATCAAAAAACATCTATAGAGTCAATGAAATTTCCATCAAAATCCTAACACAATTCTTTACAGACATTTTAAAGAGCAATACTCAACTTAATATGGAAAAACAAAAATCCCAGGATAGCTAAAACAATCCTATACAATAAAAGAACCTCTGGAGATTTTACTATCCCCTGATTTCAATCTGTACTATAGAGCTTGAAATAAAACCTATATTATTACAGAGCTGTAAAACCCACATGGTATCGGCATAAAAACAGACAAGTTGATGATTGGAATCAATCAAAGACCCAAAAGTAAACTCACACACCTATGGACACTTGATTTTTGAAAAACAAGCTAGAAATATACAATGGAATAAAAAAGTATGTTCAATAAATAGTGCTGGTCTAACTGGATGTCTGCATGTAGAAGAATGAAAATAGATCCAGATCTATCATCCTGTATAAATTCAAGTCCAAGTGGATCAAAGACCTCAATATAAAGCCAGATACTCTAATCTAATAGAAGAAAAAGTAGGCATCAGCCTTGAACTCATTGGCACAGGAGACAACTTCCTGAATAGAACACCAACAGCACAGACACGAATAACAACAATTAAAAAATTGGACCTCATGAAACTGAAAAGCTTCTGTAAGGCAAAGGACACCACCAGAAGGACAAAATGGCAGCCTACAGACTTTGAAAAGATTTTCACCTTCTCTACATCTGACCAAGGGCTGATATCCAAAATATATAAAGATCTCAAGAAATTAGACATCAACAAACCAAACAACCCAATTTTAAAAATGGGGTATGCACAACACATAATTAACTGATGGGCAGCTGGGTCCTCATGTGGGTTCCCTAGCAACAAGGGAGCATGGGTCATATCTGGCAAGGACTTGGTTGCCTGTTTTTGGATCACTTTCCCATTGCTGGTCTTCCATGCTTGGCCTCAGTAGAAGAGTATGTCTGAAGTCCTGATTCAACTTAGCGGGCTGGGGTGGGTTTGTAAGGGGCGGGCTCCCATTTTCTATGGAAAAGGGGAGGGGGAAAGGAAAAGAGTGTGGGAAAGCAGAACCAAGAGGAGAGGAGGGAGGGTGCTGTGATCAGGATGTAAAATGAATAAATGAATAAATTTAATTTTTTAAGTGGGATACAGCACTAAACAGAGAATTCTTAACAGAAGAATCTCTAAAGGACAAGAAGCACTTAAAGACATGCTCAGCATCCCTACTCATCAGGGAAATGCAAACCAAAACAACTATGAGATTCTATCTTATACCTGTCAGAAAGGCCAAGATCAAAAGCTCAAGTGACAGTACATTCGGGTGAGGATGTGGAGCAAGGAGGACACTCCTTCATTGCTAGTAAAGAGTGAAAACTATACAACCACTTTGAAATTTAATTCGGTGCTTTCTCAGAAAACTGAAAAACTTCTACATCAAGATCCAGGTAGACCACTCCTGGGCATATCCCCAAAAGATGCTCCACCATAATACAAGGACGCTTGTTCAACTATGTTCATAGCAGCTTTATTTGTAATAGTCAGAAACTGAAAACAACCTAGGCATCCTTCAGTGAAAGAATAGACAGAGAAAATGTGGTGCATTTACACAATGGAATACTACTCAGCTATTAAAAACAAGGAAATCAAGAACTTTGCAGGCAAATAGATGTGACTAGAAAATATTATCCTGAGTAAGGTAAGCCAGACCCAGAAAGACACACATAATATGTACTCACTTATAAGTGGATATTAGCCATTTAGTACAGGATAACCATTCTACACTCCACAGACCCAAAGAAGCTAAGTAACAAGGAGGACTCAAGGGAGGATGCTTGAATGTCACTCAGAAGAGGAAATAAAATAGATATTGGAGGTAAATGGAGGGAAAGAACTTGGTCTAAGAGTAGGTGGGGAGGGAAACAGGAGAGATTAAGTGTGGAGAAGACTGAGAAAGAGATAACTGGGAAAGAAAACCAAAATTGGTAGGAGGTGAGGGCCAGCTCTGGGACAAGCCAGAAACCTAAGACAAGGGAAAGTGCAGAATCTATGAGGGTGACCCTATCTAAGATTCCTAGCAACAGGGGATATGGAGCCTGAAACAGCCATCTCCTGTAACCAGAAAAACTTTCAATGGAGGCACTGGGACACCACTCATCCACACAACCTTAGACACAAATTTTTTTTCTACCAACAAGGTGAGCAGGGGTAAAGATGGAAAAGAAATTAAGAGAGTAGCCAACCAATGACTGGGTTAACTTGAGACCCAAGCCATTAGAGAGAGCCTGCCCTTGATACTATTAATGATATTCTGCTATAAGTCCAGATAGGAGCCTAATAAAATGTTACCTGAGAGGCTTCACCCAGCAATTGATGAAAACAGATACAGATATCCACAGCCAAACTTTAGACAGAGGTTGGAGAATTCTATAAAATAGGGCAAAAAAAAAAAAAAAAAGACTGAAGAAGCCAGAGAGGTCAAGGACATTACAAGAAAATATTCAGAATCAATAAACCTGCACCACCAAACAGAACATACATGTGATGAATCTAGGTTCTTAGCACATACGTAACAGTGGTACAGCTTGGTCTTCATGTGGGACTCCTAACAGCGAGAGCCAGGGCTGTAGCTGACTCTGTTGCCCTCCTTTGGACCCTAACAGGACTACTTTGACTAGACACAAGAAGAGAAGATGCACTTGGTCCTACTGCGATTTGATCTGCCAAGGTGGGTTCATACCCATGGGAGGCCTCCCTTTTTCTGAGCCTCTTTTGAGGAGAAAGGGAGGATGGGAGGTGAGGTAAGAAGAGACTGAGAGGAGAGAAAGGAGAAGAAACTGAAATCAGGATGGAACGTAAATAAATTAACTGAAAAAAAAAAAAAGAACTCTGCTGTTCTATCTAGACTCTACCACACAAGACATAAAGAAGACATACATGACAAGTATCTATTATCCACAATATCAGATTCTGCACTTATTCTTACTATGAGCTGTAATGAAGGAGAAAATGGCATGTAAAACGAATAAGCCATCACATTATCAGAATAGTATCTGCTATAGAACATTAAACCCTAGGGCCATTGACTAGATCTTAAAATCACATGTTCTTCACTTGCTATTCATTCACATTCCTTAATTCCCACCACTAAGAAGGCTGCTTGTGGGAAGAATATTTTTAAAGCATTATTTGGAAATGTCATAAAGAAACCTTAGTACTTCTTACATTAATTCATAGTACTTAAAGGTAATTATTTAAGTTGAGAAAAATTAAAATAATACTGACCTTTAATTGCATGGAAGATAGTTATCTAATGCTCAAAACAACAAAACAGTGGATGCTGTTAATCTCTATTTTGCATATGAGGGAGATGTCTTGTGCAAAGTTATATAACTATAAAACTGCTGAACCTGGATTTGAACTGCCAATTTAAACTCCCTGTGAAAAGTAGTTTCCACCTAGATGTGCGCTTCTGAAGTATCACCAGGAATTCCACATTACTTAAAATGAGTGAAAACCCAACTGTAGTGAAAGAAAAACAATGAGGCTCAACGTGGTGGCACAGGAAAATGGAAGGTAGAAACAAAGTCAGATACTCATTATAGATTCCCAAGGGCTTTATGAATAGCTTAATGGTAGCATAGGTAAAAAACGAAGCATGTAAAAATTGGTCATGATTCTAGCTGAAATCGGTACCAGGAGTGGGGTCTAATTCTAAGCTGCAGGCTAATAAGTATTGTTTTTTTACTTTTTCCATTATCACATTCTACTTCATCTGTGATTCAATTCTTGTCCACATTAATTTATCTTCTCCATGTAGTTCAGGTCCTTGTTGGTTCCTGTGTGGCTCTCATTTCCTTTAAACCATCATTCCAACTGCAGGCATAGTTATCTTCAAAGACAGTCAGTTTCATCCTGTCTTTTCTTTATATATTTCTAACTGCCTGAATCTCTACAGGATAAAAACACAAGTTTCTTGTCCTTGTAAAAAATTATATCATTATTTCATTTTGCATCAGTTTTTCTTCTTACCCGTGAGCTTTATTCTGAGAGTGTGCGCTCTGGGGCTACTGAGATGTTTTCTGTTCTCTGCATTAGAACAGGCTTTTTTTTTCAAGTGTTTTGCTGTCTAAAATGTCTTTCACCTCTAATTTTTTACAATTTTTTTGTTGAGATGCTGTTGATCTGCATGAAATCTATACCTATTTAATGAATGTATGTTGATGGGCTTGGAAACCAGTATATACCCATGAAACCATCACTATAATCTATGTCAAAGACATATCCACACTCTACAAAAGATTCTCCCTATACTATGTGTCACTTTGTGCTAGTTAGGACTTAACATATAATCTACCTTCTTAGCAAATTTTAAGTATACAATGAAATACTGGCCTATAGGCACTTTTCTGCACAGCATATCCTTTAAGACTTATTTCTTTGGTAAATAAAATTGTATGCCATTTAATTACTGTATCCCTTTCATTCCCTCCTGTAGACTCAATTTACTGATTAAAAAAAAAAACATTCTACTGTCTTCTGCTATACAACCATTTCATATATCTTGTACATGTGAAACCAGGTCAATTTTGTCCTTATATTAGGATCAGTTTATTTACTTTAATGTCCTATTTTATATTTTTCATGCATTTCAGGTCTTCATTGACTCCTGTGTGTCTTTCATCTCATTTCCTTTATACCATCTACCCAACTGTAAGCAGAATGATCTTTAAAAGAATCTGCTTTCATCTTTCCCTCATTTGTTCATATATTTATAAATTCTTAACTTCCTGATTCTCTATAGAATAAAAAAAGATCCAAGTTTCTTGTCTTTGTATAAAAAGCATGTTATCATTTCATTCATGTTGTTATTTTTAAAAATCATTTACCTTTTTAACCAAACTGAATCCACTGTTTGGATATATCAAATTTACTTAACCATTTATTCATCAATGGACATTTAGATTAATTACATTATTTTGGCTGTTGTGAATAATGCTGCAGTTAACATATGAGTTCACTTAACCCTTTAAGCTTCTTATTTAAATTCCTTTGAATGTATTGCAGAGGTTATAGATCAAATATACGGCACCTTTGTTTTGAACTTTTCAAAAAACGAATTGGCTACTCCCTTTCCAAGAATGCTGTTTTAGGAGTTCTTTTTCTTCATAACCTTGTCAACAATCAATATCTTCTGGGTTTTTTTAATACAGCATTCCCACAGGGAATGTAATCGTTCTTACTATAGTTTTGACTTGCATTTCCCTGCTAATATCAGGTACTTTTTCATATTCTTGCTAACTATTGGCATGTATTCTTTAAAGAAGTATCTATTCCATTCCTTTGTTTTAGAGGTTGCTGTGATTGATTGATTGGTTAGTTTGGTTATTTTTCTCTTTTAAATTTTAATATATTTTTGGAAATAACATCTTATCAGATATATATTTGTAAACATTTCCCCACTCCATAGATTGCTTTCTCACTATGTCGATCATTTTTTGACTACACAGAAAATTTTTAATTTAATAGAGGCCCATCCATCTACTGTTGCCCTCCTTTGTTTTCATCATTCATAAAATAGTTCCAAAATTCTCCTGGTGTACACCTCTAGGAGTTTCATGACTCCGGGTCTTATAATAATGTTTTGTCTACATTTAGTTGAGTTTTACTTATGATGTGATATAAGGGTCCCACTACATTCTTCTTGGTGTGAATATTCAATTCTGTGGCTGTTGAGGATCTATTCATTCCCTTTTCTGCATTCTTGGCACTCTTGTTGAAGATTAGTTGACCTTAGATTGCATGTATTTATTTCTGGGATCTCTATTCTAGCCATTGGTCTATATCCATTTGGTTTTATGCCAGTATCATTACAGTCTTGATTACTGTAGTTCTGTAATCAATTTTGAAATCAAGAAGTATCATGCCTCCAGCTTTGTTCTACTTGTTCAAAATAGCTTTAGTTATTAGAGATCTTTTCTGCTTCCATATAAATATTAGAATTGTTCTTATTTCTGAAAAAAAGCCATTGGAATTTTGGTAGTGATTGCATTGAATCTGTACATTTTTGGGGGTGGCATGGACATTTTTATTAATAATTAATCCCAACCTTTGAACAAGAAATATCCTTTCACGTAGCTTTGCTTTGTTTTCTTTCATATGTATTTTATAGATTTTGGAGTGGTGGAAGTCATTTGAGTCATTGAATAAAAATGTTTGCAAGTGTTTTATTGTTTTGGATGCTATGTCCAAGGGATTATTTTTCTAATTCCCTTTTTGGATAGTGCAGTTGACATTGCTGTACTGATTATGTATCCTGCAACATCTCAAAACTTTTTCTTCCAATCCTTTTTTCCCAAATAACTTCATTTTATCAGCAGCAGCATAAAGGTCATCTTGTTCAGAGAATCTGTCCTACCAAAACTAGTGACCTCATTAGTTAGAAAATGTATAAAGCTATGTCCTAGTTTGCTTTTCATTTCTGTAATAAAACATTGAGCAAAAACAGCTTAGGGAGGAAAAGGTTTATTTCATCTTATGCTTCCAAGTGACAGTCCATCTTTGAGAGAAACAAAGGCAGGAACATGAACAAAGGAACTGAAGCAGAGACCACAGTAGAACATTCCTAACTGGCTTCTTCTCCTTGGTTTGTTCAGCTACCTTTCTTATACAGCATACCACCACCTGCCTAGGGATGGTACCACCCACAGTGGGTTAGATCATACTATGTCAATTAGTAAGTAGGAAAATGTCCCACAGATATACCCATAGGACAGTCTGGTGAAAATAATTCCTCAGAAGAGGTTATCTCTTCTCAAGTGACTGTAGTTTGCATCATTGACAAAACTTATCAGAATAGAACTAAGTACGGTGTAAGCATCCAATAAGTTGGTGATACTATTTTGTTTGTTGGAGTTATGGTTTGTTTACATTTTTTAAGTTTTTAAATTATTTATTGTGTGTGTCCATATGCATGCACGCTGAGGTCAGAAGACAACTTGAGGGAGTTTGCTCTCTCCTTCAACCATGTGGATTCCTGGAAACAAACTCAAATCTTCAGGCTTAACAGCAAACATCTTCGTCCAATGAGAAATCTTACCAGTCTCCCTGAGCATATTTTTAGGGGCTTAGTTGGTTGGCTGGTTGATTGGTTTTGTTTTTCTTTTTAGACAGGGTCTCTTTGTGTAGCTGTGCCTGCCCTCAAAATTGCTCTGTAGAACTGACAGAAACCACCACCACCACCCCGCTGAGTGTATTTTTTAAATTAATTTCTTTTTATTCTATATGTGTGAGTTTTTCATCTGAATGAACCTATGTGTACCACATGTATGCAGTTCCCAAGAAAACCAGAAGAGAGCATCAATCCCTTAGATTAGAGTTACCATTATAAACTGCCATGTGCATACTGGAAACTGAACCTCAGTCCTCTGCAGGAGCAGCCAGTGAGCAACATCTCCATCCTTGTAAGCAGTTTTCAAATATGATCTGATTCTCATTCTCATTTGCATTTCCATCTTAGTTCAAGAAACAGTAACTCAAGCTCCAAACAGTACTTCTTCAGCTCAGTGACAGACACAAATAATCCTGATGGACTCAGGTTTTGAGACAATGGTTGAGCTGTGGTTACTAGGGAATAAAGTCAGTTTTACCCTGCCTGCTCCAAGAAAACAAGATCTGTAAATCAGGGACTAGGTCATTTGGACCCTGTTCTCTTACATATTACCAAGGCGTGTTCTTTTTATAGCACATGCTAAGAATTTGAAATCTAAAACTTAGTGCATGACTCAATCAAGTTTTATATAGGGCTATATATTTAATTCAACCCATATTACCAGAAAACTCCACAACCACCACTCTCAGCAGAATCTTAGAAAAGCCATGCAATGGGATCATGTTTGTCCTCTGCTGATGTCTTTGTGACTATTTCACTCTAGAAATCTCAAAATGTGCATGCCCATAATACAAAGATTTTTAAACTTGTAGAGATGTGTGCATGTTCCAGGGGGTGAGGGGTCTGTATGTATACATGCCCATGTAAACATGTGCCTGTGGGGGCCAGAAAGCACCTTTGGGTCTCATTTCTCAGGAGCCACTTACCTTGGTTTTTTGGGACAGGTGTCTCTCATTGGGATCTGGGGCTCACCAATTAGGCCAAACTGGCTAGGTAGAAATCCCCAGGGACTTGCCTATCTCCACCTTCCAAGAGCTGTACCTAGGTTTTTCCGTGGATGCTGGGGATCAACCTCAGGTCTCTGTGCTTGCAATGCAAACACTTTAATGGCCAAGTTACACATTCAAGCTACGCTGTGAAGATCGTTGATTTGCATTTTCAGTAGACCCTGGGCAGTGTGAAACACCCCCATGAAGTCTACATTCTCAAGAGTCTTCCTGGGTATCTTCCTGGATATTCTTTCTACATAGAGAAAGAATATCCAATTTCTGCCCAAGCGAACTTCACTGCCTTGTTCTACAGCTTCCCATCAGATTTAAGGCCAGTTTCATGGGGTTATTCTTAGTAAGGATTGATGGCATATCAGAAACATGCAGGCAATAGGAGCATAAACTTGATGGCAAACACATAATCAATGTTTCATAATGTTTTTAGAACAGTAAGCTATGTAAGGTCTGCTCTGTATAATTTCTTTCCCAGACATCATAAATAAACAATGATTCTTTTTCCCCATGTTTAGTTGATTTATAAGGAGATCTTTAAGTGGAGTGTTTCCATCCATTACTAATGCCTTGCGTACCTCACTATAATGAGTGAATACAGCTCCAGTATGGCCATTTAACATATTAATAAAGCATCAACATAATTTAAGCCAACAAACAATTGCTGGATAAGAAACATGGTGAATTATGGGTGAGAGACTGGCATTCAGCTACAGGAAGCCAGAAATCCCCACTTGTCACAAGAGAAGCAGCTGAATCTTAGGAGGCATTGAACATTAGAGGTAAATTCTCAAGGCCATTGCTGCAGAGCCTGGGGACCATCCCTCACAATGGCAGTGGGAGTCAGCTTTGCTTTCCTGATGCAGAATACAGATCCATGCCGTAGCCAAGGGATAGAACCTTCCTGCAAAAAGCCAGCAAGTCTGTTATTCCAGACCTGACATGTTGACCTGATGTGCAGCCTTATGGGAAATTAGACAGGAGCTCTCCAGAAGAACAGAATTAACCCTGTCATTTAATATTTTATACCATCCAGTGGCTCCCTAACAAGAACAAATGACTGGCTGAAATGAGGCTTCTTCATCCTGAGTGGGATTTAATGATAATGATGACAGAGCTAAGCATTTCATGAAACATCTTACGTGCAGCCCCAATGTGGTGGCATTGTATTCATCCTACAGTAGGAAGAATTAATGTGCCTGCTTTCCTAGTTTGGAAAGATGAAAACATCAGCTATTATCCATGCTTAAAATGGAACATAATTCAAAAAAGAAAAGAAACATGACTTTCCCTGCTGAAGAGCAGGGTGTGAGAACAGGAGCTGCTTTCATTATGGCTACTTTTCTGGGTATTCATTTTCTGCAGACTGGATTCTCTTGTGCTGTGATCTACCAGATGAACATCTGTTTTATGAGCTCTACTCTGGCATCCCCTTCTCCTCATCTTTCAGATGATGAACTGCCTCTGCATTGTGATGGATGAACCTCAGAGCTCCTGCTGTGAGCAGGCCTGGATGGAGAGCTCACCATTTCTGTTGTGGGTGTCAGGATTTCTCCTGGGCATGTCAGCCTTCCAAATAAAGCACAGCAAGAAGATGGGCAAGAAGGGTGGGATTCAGTGAGAGTGTGAACTGTTCCATAAACAAATAGCTCATCACCAAAGGCCTGTTCTTTTCCTTTACAGAATGTGAACTTATTTCCTGGAACATCCACTCATACAAGAGCTGTGTACCTCAACATCCCTCACAAAAAGTTGGGGTTACAAGACCTATTCTCATCAACTGAACATGAGTAGAAATGATGTACACTTCTTTAATGCAAAGTCTGTAAGAGGCAAATTGCTTTGTCTCGTCCCTTGTACCACTCTGCATAGCAAAATATAAAGGGTTCTGAATCCTAAGAAGAAAACACAGCTACAAGATGGAAGGACCCTGGGTCCTTGGATGACTTTGTAGAAGGGTGTTCATTGATGAAGCTCTTTTTGTGGAAAAGAAAGAAATCTCTCATAAGTAAAACTCCTAAGACACTTGGGAGCATTAGCCGCAGCAGTTAACATCAGTACACACATCAAAACACTTGGTAGAAAGCTGATAAAAAAAAAAATCGATGACCTCAGTTTGGCTTGAGCGATGCAGGACAGAGCTGTAGTTGTACACTTGTCAAATGAACATCTTCCTTTTCCCCACTGCTCTGATGATGCCATTTTACCAGGCTTTGGTTTGTTTGTTTATTATTGAGACAAGGCCAGTCTCAAACTCACTCTGTAACTGAAGATGACCCTGAATTTCTGATTCTCTGACCTTTACCTCCAAAGTACTGGGTCTACAGAAATGAGCCACCACATTTGGCTTCTACGGTACTGAGACTCAGACCCAAGACCTCATACATGCTAGGAGGCACTTTATCAAACAAGCCACATCCCTAACTTTTTGTCATCCCAAACATATCTATATTCAGCTAACAGTATGTATTCATTATCTGCCTTCTTTATGAACAGAGCTAATGGGATGTGTTCATTGTCTGCCATCTTTATGAAGATATCTTATCTATTATTATCTATCTTATCTATCATTATCTGCCATCTTATGCATGATATCCTCCTGTGCATTCTGATCCTAACATTCTATAAGTCTCAGCTCAGTAGCAGTTTTTCAAGGAAGCTAGCCTGTTCCAGAACATCACAGAAATAAAACTAGCCAATATTTTTTGTTGTTATTGTACAGAGCAGTGATTTTATTTTTCATTGCTGTGTAGTATTCCTTTGGGTAGACATGCCATCGTCACTTGTCTTTTCACACATTGATGGCCATTTGAGTTGTTATAGTTTGTGACTATTACAAATAAAATTTCTATGAAGAAGCTTGCATACATCTATGGGGCTTTGTGTTCATTTTTTCTTGGGCAAAACCTAAAAATGGAATTGTTGGGTCATAGGCTAGGTACCATTAACTTTTAAAGAAATCACTGCGCTATCTTTTAAAATACTATGTACTTTATTTTAGCCATATAAATTTAACAGGCTTTCATTAGCCACATGTTCTCACTAGCTAAGATCACTGATCATTCTAGAAAGCACAGTGACACCTCACTGTTACTGTTATTGTAATCTGCTAGCTGATGATGCTCGAAGTTTCTCCAGCATGTTCATTAGCTAATCACACAGCTTTCTTTCTGCAGCATCTGTACAAGTTGAAACATTTGACCTGATTCCCTTTAATAAAAGAGAAAGGAAGAAAGAAAGGAAAGAAAGAAAGAGAAGGGAATAGAAGAGGAAAAGAGAGGGGAGGAGAGGAGAGGGGAAGAGAGGAAAGGGGAAGAGAAGAGAGGAGAGGTGATGAGAGGAGAGGGAAGAGAGGGGAAGAGAGGAGAGGGGAAGGGAGGAGAGGAGAGGGTAATAGCAGAGGGGTGAGGGGAGGAAAGGGCAGCAGTTTTGGTGCAGCGACTCCACAAGAGTCTGCCATAGTTTCCCATCAGATTAGAACTGGAGTGGATTCAGACATCTAAGAGCAACATTTAATGAGGACCCTACCAAAGTGATTTGTTTTTGATGCTGGTTCATTTGTTTGGCTACACAGACCTAGAAGTATCCCTACATCTACCTGAATGCCAAAAATACTAAAGTGACTGACACACAAGGGCAAAACAGATGGAGAAACAGTATCCCTCACAGGAAGGAACACAGGCAGATGAAAGGAGTTCAGAACATGCTTGGGCATGGTGACTCCTATAGTGGACATAGTTACATCAGCATCTGCTTAAGTCCCAGGTAGCCTGGTGGGACTTAAGAACTTGCCCTGAAATTACCATTATTCTCATTTGAATACCAGAGCTAACAGCACACTAGCTGTCGGCCCTAGCCAAAACACCATCCATTTAGGAAGGGATCATGACTGTCAGGTGTTTTTAATTCTGACGTGAAGCTCCAACATGTCACTTTTCCTAAACGAGAGCAAACTGAATGCATAGCCACTTGAGAGCTCAATTATCATTTTTGCCCCACATCAGGAAATGACTATCACTAATTGGGTAATTGTGTACCTAAGTGGCCAGTCAGCATGGACAAATTGAAAGCATGATCTCTGCAAATCAATCAGCATATAGCATATAAAATGTGTCCCTATAAATCTGTCATTGGCTGTCAATCACACAGATAGCCAATAACAGCCACTTATTTCTAAGTGAATCCGCTTAACCAAAGTGGTTTCTGTTATTTGTCTCACTGATAACATTAACAAACAAACAAAAAAACGTATAGCTTGTATAACACTTTATATTAAACAGGAATCATGTTTACTTAACAAAAACATTAACTGAGCAACGATTTTTGCAAATGGTTTAAGTAGGGTAAGTCGGTCTTTATGAAGAGGGGTGTTTATTCCCAAGAAGAGAATGCTTCATAAGAAAAGGACATTGACAGCTCTAGGAGTCAGTCTGCTCTTCTGGGCAGTTCTGTGTGCCTTGCTGGTGCTGCATATTTGACAGGCACTGTCTCACTGAACCCTGTAACAGCCTTGCGAAGCAGCTGATATTAGCCTTGTTTTGGAGTGAGAACACTGAAGAACCAAAGCATTTGGGGCCACCACCAAGACCACAGAATCTGCCAAGTATCAAAGAGTCAGACTTTGAACCCACCTCCTTTTTGCCTATTTCATCCGTATTTTCATTCTGCAGATTTCTCAGCCTGGTTTCCTGAATGACAAAAGGAAGGCTAGGTACTATCTCCTTAATGTCCTTCAAATGAATTCATGTTCTCTGTCTCCTGCCACCAGCTGGCTCTGAACCCCACCACTCACCAGATGCTAACACTGAGTTCCCTCTACCATATCAGTCAGTAAGCCTCTCCATAATGCAAACCTGGACTGCCATTCTTCTCGCTAAAATGTCATCACCATCTGTTGACATTCAAGCCCCTTTGGATGGAAACGGAACCTCCTAATGATCTCTCTCAGACCACAGAGAAGGTACTAGAACTCGGTTTTGCAGACAGGCTGTTGTCATCCATTCACCTGTGGGAAAGCTGTAGCCTGAGCTGCAGGTGATTCAGCAATGCCAACTCTCTATCCTTGTTATCCTCAGAGACTCAGCCATACCAGCTCTCCTTTCTCAGCATCCTCAGTTACTTAGGACCATTTGACAGCACGTGAAGCTCTGCTTCCTGAATATTCCTGAAGTTTGATCATAAATATCTCACTCTCTGGCCTATCTTCCCCATTGGTTTTTCCTTCTCATAACTGTGGGATCCTGTCTGTGGGTATCTTCTCTCCTCCCTTTATATTTATTCTCATAATGATCTTTAGAGTGAGGTGTTAGGTAGTGCATATGTCCAGAAATGAGTTTTGGCCCAGCTCAAACTAGACTATAGAAGAATTTATGGTACTTAGATAAAAGCCAGCATCCTTGGGAACTTGGGAAATGGGTTACCATCAACCAAAGAGAGTCACTTCCCTTGCTTCTGGCAGAAGAGACACACGGTACTTCATTAGTATAGACCTATAGTTGCATATCAAAGCCATGCTGGCCTCCAGGCTCCCATAGTCCCTATTTATATTTACTTGTTTTTTGTTTGTCTGTTTGTTTCAAAGTCCTCCTAGCCTCCCCTGCTCCTTCTCCACCATGCTGGCCCCAAGGTTGTTCTCTTTATAATGGCAAGGTTTCCCCTGCCCTGCTTTTCTCTACTATTCTTTTTGTTTCTATGCTCTCCCTTCTCTCTGCTCCAAAGAGAGAGCCCTGGCCATGTCTGTCGGATTCTTTTTCTCTCTACTCTGGACTCTTCTAGATGCCTCTGGATCCTCTCCCCGCCCCTCTCTCTTTCACACACACACACACACACACACACACACTAATATGGAGCAGCCATGTCGGTGTCTTCTTTACTGTGCCCTGGCTTCAGGACTTAAGAATGCGATTCTCTAGTCACACCCTCAATCCTAAACTTCATACTTGAATATCTAACTACCTAGTGAGATTTTCATGTGAGTTTTCTTCAGCACCTCAGGTTTAGCATGGTTCAGAACGAGTGCCTCCACTGTGTACATGTGACTTTTTCTTGAGCAGCTGTCCACTTTGGCGTCAATGGCAATTGCACTGTTCCGGTTGCTCTCACTCTCTGTCAAGTCCCACATACAACATGCTGGATGGTCCTGAGGATCTTTCATCAGATCACTCTTCAGACATGTCTCAACAGGGAACCATAGGCACTGTGGTCTAAAGGTCATTTCAATCCTCACATGCAAAAACAGAGCCTCCTCCATCTCCCTGGTTCCCCTTTCTTCCTTACTGCTCGTTCTGAATACTGCGGAGTGACATTTTCAAGAAATAACACCATGTCTCTCCCATGCTCAGCACTCTCCTCTCAGCCTCAATGGTTTCCCTGCACTCTTAGGGAAACCCTAAATATTTCTCAGGCAGAGTTCTTTCCTCCTGCAAATAAAATTGCGCTGTCGTGTAGCCGGTCTCCTTACTGCTACCATCATGCAATTCCAGCTCTCAGGGTACCCAACTGCCCTTCTGATCAATATTGACCACTTAACAGTGACCACGGTGATCACTTACTGAGTATCGACCGTGTGCTAACCACTTGTTAAGCTGTGTTTCAGAGCTTAGGAAGCTCGCTCAGTGCCTGGCATTGGTCCATTTTGACTCAGCATGCAAATCCTGCGTGAGAACTAATCTCATAGTGACAAAAGCCAGACATACACAGGCAAGGCTGTACTAATTTTGTCCCACCTTTCACCAAGTCCCTGAGGCTCCTAAGCACATGCTAGCTCCCATGATGTGACCATCCATAGAGACAAAATTCCAGTCCCCATGAAGGGATAAGTAGGTGTTGTTTTACCAAAAATCCACACGGCACACCTCGAACGCCAGCAAGACAGATCGAAGCCCAAGAGCCTTCACTGGGCTGAACTCACAGAAAACATCTCGCAAATCAGGCTCCCTAATATGGGTCTTGTTCCCTGAGATTGTGACTCTAGGGACATTGGACACTCTGCTTGTCCCTGCCTTAGCAACCACAATCTAGATTATTTTGTAAGGTGCCTGATGAACTTTTTCCCAGACTCCTTGAAGTTAGAATTAAGAATGTGAGCTGGTTCTGACTAATGAGCTTTTAGTAGAAGTCTATCTAGCAAAGTCTGAAAAAATTTTGGTTGTCTGACAAAATGGAACAGGCTCATCAATATTTGTTCTTATCCTTTTCCTCCTTCCTAGAAAGCAGACACAATACTTTGACGTACAGCAGCCATTTTGTAACATTTTGACAAAAATATATATGCTAAAAATGGTTGAGGTGGAGCAAAGGCCCCAGGAGCATCTCTGCTTTGCCACACATCTCCTGGACTCACTCCTTCCCTTCAGATTCTCCCTGGAGGAGAAAAAATCAACCTTTCTTTATTTGAGCCACTGTGTGTTAGAGTCCCAGTTTTATGAACTGCATACAAATCACGTCTGATGTTTACAATTCTATTTTGTCCTAGTTGTCTCATTGAGCTAAATCTGAGAAGTGATGCCAATGGCCTTTTTGCCATTGTAAATCAATGAAGTTAGTTACATACTAACCTCCTGAGGCCCTGATTTAACAGAGTGACTGAGAGCCCCCATGTGCTGGTACTAGGTAAAGGATGAACACTGTAAAAAATAAAATAAAATAAAAACTTCTGATACAACACTCTCACCCCACCAAAATCCCTAAACAAACCAAAAACAAACCCAAATTCTCTAATACCCCATGACTGCAATCATTGTCTAGGTAGATGTTAGTACATTTTTTGTTTGTTTTATTTTATTGGCTTACGTAAGAGAAATACATTTTCTTACAATCCTAGAGGCTAGGAGTCCAAGGTCAAGTTGCCTGCATTATTGGTTCCTGGTGAGAATTCTCTTCCAAGCTTGTAAGCCATCTCTCTCACCGTGGACTACCAAGGCAAAAATAGCAAAAGGGCTCTCTAGAACCCTCTCTCTCTTTCTTTCTTTCTGTGTGTGTCTGTGCCTATCTTCTTCCTCCTGTCTCTTTTCAACATACTAATTAAAGAATTTTTTTAATTGACAAAATTATCCAACAATACTTTAAGTCATTTATGCCCCAGCCTTTCTCACCCACAGCTCTGCATGTCCCCCCCGCCCCTGGTAAACACCATTAGCTGACCTCCAGAAGTGAAATCAAGAGAGGTTCATGCTTCCATGCAAATGTTCTTATGCTCTTGCAATGAAGGTAAGTGAATTTCCTTATAGTCCAAAGTATCTGCTTCTTAAAAAGTTAGAATTGGTGACCTCTGAAGTTCCTTAAGAATTCATATTCTGAGCCTCTCATGACTGGCTTTCTTTCCCAGCTGTTC
This sequence comes from Pachyuromys duprasi, assembly GCA_028658305.1. Taxonomy (NCBI): domain Eukaryota; kingdom Metazoa; phylum Chordata; class Mammalia; order Rodentia; family Muridae; genus Pachyuromys; species Pachyuromys duprasi. The sequence goes on along the minus strand of CM053757.1, from coordinate 9,509,770 downwards.
CCACTGCATGAGCATGCACACACACACAAAGCAGAGCCAATATAGAAATGCTACATCTGCCTTGAATTCATACGTGAGACTAAAATTATTATGCCACTATATTTTCACACAGCCAAGGAACCATTTTTAAATTACAAGTAAAGGAAAATAGCATTTATTCCTAAGAGAATAAAAGATGAATGCTAGCTTTGAGAACAGAAAAGGAAAACAGCTTTGAGGGTCCTGAATAATTGAAATGCAATGCCACATTGATGCTTTTGCCTTTGTAATTTTCTTCTAAAACAAAGGTGTGAGCACCCTCTCTGTGTGTGTCTGTTTCTCTCTCTCCCTTCCTTTTCATGCCCTCCTCTCTCTTTGTCTGTCTCTTTCTCTCTCCCTTCCTCTCCATGCCCTCCTCTCTTTTTGTCTGTCTGTGTGTATGTCTCTGAACTGTATGTCTGAGCCATAGAAATTACTCAGTGAGCTGCCTTTCATGGATGCCCATGTGTGAAACTTCAGTCAAGGGAATCAATTCAATCAACTTTCCTGTCTGTGCATAGATGCTCTTAGAGGACAAGGAGGACCTTCAGGAGAGAATGATGAAATCTTGACAAGCAACTTAGCACTGTGCTCCATATATCAGGGATTCTCATGCTCAATACCGTTGACATTTAGAGCAGAATGTGTGTTGTAGAGGACTGTTTTGTGCATGGTAGGATGTTTAGTATCATCCCCAACTTCTTTCTACCCACTAGACAACAGTGGCACCCCACCCACCCCCTGTCACTCAGTTGTGACAACTGAAAATGTCTCCAGACATTGCCAAATATCCCCCAAGGGATAAATTTGCCCCAGTGCAAACCACTGCCCTACAAGAGGCAGACTCAAGCCTGGACAGATTTCACTGCAAAGTTAAATTAGAGTGTTAGGTCCCACACATTCCTGACTCATATCTTGCTAACACCCACCCCTGCTCATAGAGACAACTGGTCGTCTTGTGGAGAGAAATATTCTCAACCCTCACACACACACAGAAAAATGTGTAGATGCAACTTTATCACTAGAAACGGTAGTGCATATGCATGCATTTGTGGTTCTCATTAAAACTTGGTCCTTAGGGTATCAGTTGCCCGTGCTCCTGGAATGCGGTACTCTCAGTGACTTGCTCCTAGCAAATGGCAACTCCTCCTTCACCTTCTCAATCACCTCCTGCTCTTCTTAGCACTACCCACTAAGTCCCTTCACAGAAGCCATAGACTCAGCCCTCTGTCATTTTTCTCTACACCATGGCTTTATGCGCCATCTTTAGCCCAATGACCACAAGTTTTGCTTCTGGCCAAAAAGTCCACACTGAATCCCAGACTTTGATATTCTACTACCTGCTTGACCTCTTCCCATGGACACTTCCCAGATTCTTACACTTAATAAGCCAAAAATATATCTAGCTCTTTCTGCCCACAACTGTTTCACAGTCAATCTCTCGTCATTTATGAAAATGCCATCAACACCTCTGATGTCATACACCTTTAGTTGCCCAGGAGCCATTCTTAAAAGCCCCCCAACTCAGTGTCATCTTCTGCAATCATGTAGCACTCAATACACTGTCCACCACTCATGTTCCTTCAAGAATTCTGATTAACTTCACACACAAAAAAAGACATCAGAGTAGGAAGGAGCTTTTGTGAAATGAAAAGGTTTTCAGCAGAAGGGTTAGTGAAAAACAACTGTGAGCATAAGCAAAATCTATTATATACACAAGGGAAACTATCAAAGATTTTTTTTCTAAAAAAAAAAACTTTAAAGAGACTCTTCCCTCTTTTCTTTTCCCAAAATAAACCAGGTGCAGACCCCACACCTCCTACATCTCCTTCTGCTACTTCTACTGCCCATCTGAGACTTAGGGTGAGCCAACAATTGGAGTCCAAAAATGTCAGGCGCCTGTCATGTAGATGAATGATGTCCCTGGGGCAGTGTGGGGTCAATTGCAGGCCCATACACAGTTCTCATTCCATGTGCCAACTGACACCACCTCTCACCTGACATGTGAGCAAGCTCCAACCCTGCCTGCCCTTTCCACTCTGTTCCCAAGAGTCCAGCGTCCCCTTACAACCAACAGTGATGTTTTTAAAAATGTGCACCTGAAGTAATGTTGCCACCTGACTGGGATTTCCTCAGTAGTTCCCCGGCCCTCTTCACGTAAAATCCAAATGCAGTTTTTCGTATTCCCAGGACTTTCTTGATCTGCTTTGATGGCTTCACAGTTATCTGCAGGCTCCCCCATCTCTGTCTCTCTCTATGTGTATATGAGTCTGGCTGTCTCTGCTGTGTGGGGAGGAGGTGTGTGTGTGTGTGTGTGTGTGTGTGTGCGCGCGCGCGCGTGCGTGCAGATACACATATCTGTGAGGAACAGACATGGTATTATTCCTTAGATGATGTCCACCTTGGTTTTGTTACTGTCTTGCAGACATGGTTGCTCACTGGTCTGGGTTCCACTGAGTAGCCTCTCCTGACTGCTTGGTGAGCAGGGCTCCCGTGTTTCTACCTCCCTCATGCTGAGATCACAGGTGTGCCCCACCAGGAACAGCATTTTCATTTCCTAAGTCCCCCTGCTTTCTCAGCCAGTGCTTTATCTGCTGAGAGGTCTCTCTCCAGCACCGTCAGCCTTTTTGCTCCATACCAACAGATTTTCTCTTGTATCTCCAAGCGTGGCTTCTTGGCAGCCCTAGAGCATGCACAATACCTTTCCAAACTCACACTCCCAATTGTCTTTGTATGGCCACATCCTTCTGACTTCTCATCTTCAGTTCAACTTGGACTCTATATTATTTAGGACACACCTCACAGCCATGACCATCTTCTGTCCTGTGTTCTGTTTGTCTCTGCATTCCCAGAACTTAGCAGGGTACTGAGGCCATGGCAGGTGCTCAGCCAACACTCCAAGTGGATAAGTGTTTATCACCACCTGGAGATGGCCATAGCTCATTCTTTCCCGCGTGCTGTTTCGTTTTAACATTCCCATCTGTTAACACTAAGAATTAAGATATAAATACGTATGAATATGTAAAGTAAAAGAGAATTAAGAAGTATTTATGATTCAGGTATGAGTGTAAACATCATCTCCCAGAAACCTTCACCTAGCATCTCAAAGGGAAGGAAGCCTGCTCTCCATCATGACTGCATTTCCAGCTGAGTCATGTTTATTGTGCATTTATTTCTCTCTCCTGAGGCCCTAGTGTACTCTCCATGAAGCCAGGGATCAAGTTCATCTTGTGTGATGTTAAATGCCCTGTGCCTAATAGTCCCTTGGTGATAGCAAGGGCTCAATAAATGTTTGTTGAATGATGAATGATATCTGAAGTTTCTCTGCCCAGAAAAAATATTCTGATCCTGATTCAAACTGCCTGTTGGATTTCAGGAGAAATTCTTTAACTGTACTTAGCATTTTAAGGCTCTCATCAGCCCCACAGAGACACTGACAGATTTAAGATGGGTTCTGTCCAAAGCTGTTATATGCATTTGGCTCAGCTGCAGAATGTAGAGTGACATTGATGCTGATGAGGGATGAAGGTTTTGCCTTTCTAGTCTGAAAATGGGGCCCTGTAACCCATCTGTCGACAAGCAGCATTCTGGGTTCCTCTATCGCCTAATCAGACTGACAGCAAACTTCAGCCTGAGTCTCTTTGGGCAATGATGTGGTACTAGGACCAGAAGATTTAAAATGAAGACTGTCTCACATTGAAGACAGGCAGGGAGATGAGAGCGAAGTCATAGCATTCACACATGCTGGGTTCAGGAATTTTCTTTTCCATATTGCAACCCCTGGCAGAACTAGCTCATCTTTCCAACCTAACTAGGGACAAAAGATAACATAGAATAAACTCCTGTTTCATTGTCCAGGTAACGATGTTGTGAGTAGGTGTCACGGGCACATAAATGTATTGTTCAGTGTGCCTAACATTTGTTTTAAAAAGTTGAATGGCTTATCTGGGCACAGTGGCACATGCCTGTAATCCCAGTGTTCAGGGAGGCAGAGGCACATTGATCTCTGTGAGTTCAAGGCCGACCTGGTCTACAAAGTGACCAGGCTATACAGAGAAACAAACAAATCAATTAAAAAAGAAAACCTTAAAAGTTGAAATGGCTTAATAGACTGTTTAAATGAGAAATTTCCACATTAAAACTAATTTCTGGCTTCTCTTTTAAAAAAATAGAATTTGTATTATTTTCATGTGTCAACACCAGTTGAACCTGGACAGTTACTGCAGGCCTTGGGCAGGCTGTGTGAGCTCCTTTCTTGTGTGAGCTAATTTCCTGTGAGAACCAGGAGACCTCAGCTATCCAAGCTTTGTTCTCCAATCTGATTTCACTTAGAAATGCTGTTCTCAAGCGCTCCATGGGCCCCAGTAATGAAGATTCTCCATCTACCTCCTAGTGAGTACTTTCTTCTGGCTGGTGTCATGAATAATAGGAGGTGTGCCATTCAGAGTTGGTGAGATTTAGCTGGGTGTGGTTTGTGTGTGGCTGTGGAGGGAGGGCAGTACTGCAGGTTGAATGTCGGCTTTGGGCGTGCTCACCTGGAGTCTGCTACTCAACCATGTCCTTAGCCCTCTGTTTACTCGTTCTTTTGATATAGTCCCACTAAGTTGCCCTGGCTGGCATTTTACTCAATAGCTGACACTAACCTTGAACTATAATCCTATTGCCTCAACCTCTCCCTGGAGAATTTCAGGCCTTAATCTCCAGGCCTGGCTATGATAAGGGGAGGAGGGTATACAATTCTTAAGGTAATAGAAATATCACATAGCGTCTTAAAGTGTTTATTTCACTTAAAGATTTGGGGACTATGCATTAAAAAAATTTTTAGCTTGTATTCATTTCCAAGTACTAGTAGTAGAAGAATGTTTTTCTAAGTTGATCAATCTTATGGAGGTTTTTCATGTATGAAGCATATACCATTTGTCTGCATATATGTCTATGTAGAGTGTATGTGCAGTACCTGCAGAAGCCAGAAAAAGGCATTGGGAACCCTGGAACTGAAGTTACAGACAGTTGTGAGCTGCATTGTGGGTGATGGGAACTAAACCTGGATCCTCTGGAAGAGCAATGAGGCCTCTTAATCATTGAGCCATCTCTCCATTTTTGTATTTATTTATTTTATGTGTATGAGTGCTCTAGCTGTATGTACCCCTACATGCCAGAAGAGGGCATCAGATCTCAATATAGATGCTTATGAGCCACCATGTGGTGCTGGGAATAGAACTCAGGACCTCTGGAAGAGCAGCCAGTGCTCTTAACCTCTGAGCCATCTCTCCAGCCCTCATCTCTCCATTTTTAAACAAAGTACTGTTATACATCAGTTGCCCACCTCTTAATTCTACAGAAAATCTGCAGCTCTTAAATAATTCGGGCTTTGCCATGATCTGTGTAATTTTTTATTTCAACGTGTATCTATTTCCCACATTAATGAGATGCTGGTAACACAACTAAACCAAAACTTATAATTTGTTACTTTGATTTTAGTGTCATTTGTCCTGTGTTTTTTCACAGGACAGGAATTTACAAACTATACTGTCAATTAAAATATGGCTTAAGGTTCAAAACCCAGAGGCTTGAAGACTAAGCTTGAAACCAGTAAAAACAAGTACCAGAGTAAAAGAAATTCAAGAGCCTACAGTCTGCTACAGACTGACATGGAGAACAAAGAGCATGCTTCTTGTCCAAACTCCTGAACTAGTGGTAGATCAAATTACATGGACCACACAATATACTTAGCTTCAGGAGCTGGGGAGATGACTCAACAGTTAAAAGTACCTGGTGTTCTTTTAGAGAACTTGAGTTTGATTTCCAGTACCCATGTGGTAGCTCACAACCACCTGTAACTCCAGCTCTAAGATCCAATACCCTCTTCTGGCCTCCATAAGCAACTACACTCACATGCACAAATCTACTCACAGGTATACACAGATACACATAATTTTAAAGGTAAGAAATGTGCATATCACTTAACAGTAAGGAAATCATACCTCATACTGGAAAAGTAGCCAGCCTCCTTGGGCTAGTGAGGTTATGGACAGCAGAAAAGAATGTACTACCACCAGTGTGCTAGACCAGCATAATTCATTACATTCTAAATTTTAACCTTATATCAACAGATAAATGTAGGTATTATCTCTCATCAAAGAAGTCTCTCTTGGCCATAAATTTGAAAGAGAGCAAGGAGGGGTGCATGAGAGGATTTAGAGGGAGAAAAAAAAAAGAAGGGGGAATTATGTCATGTTTAATAATCTCAAAAATTAAAATAATGTTAAAGGCCTCTCTTTACAGCAAATAGAGACCATCACAGAAAACTACAACTGAACACAATGCAGGAACCAATGACTCCCTAAAATATCTATAATCCCCAGGAATCATCCCCAACCATCTGATCAAAACTGGTCCCAGAGGGGTCTGATGCGGCAAGTCAGTGGTCCCAGTTCCTTAGGAAGCTCAGGAAGAAGAACCACCAGAATCCTGGGGTTCAAGAATCAGCATGGCCAACATGTCAAGACTTCATCAGAAAAGAAGCCAACCATGGCGACCTACACCTATAATCTGCATTTGGGAAGTCAGTGGAGGCAGGATCATGAGTTCATGGCCAGTCTGGGATACGTAGCAAAACTCATTCAAAAACTAAAACAGACACCTATGCTATGTTCCTGATTATATTCTGTACTTCTCCAGAACACTAATCACAATTTCTGATGATTTATGAACATAGTATGCATCTTTCCTAATAGACGATGAACATGGTGTCTTTCTTGACAGGTAAGTCCTAAGAAAACAGAGCCATCTCTATCTAACCAAGAGGCCAGCAAACATGTTTCTGTCAAGGACTGGACAATAATTACTTTTAGGCTTGACAACTATTCAACCCTGGTGCTCTGTTATGAAAAAATATTCATACAATTCATAAATTAGTGTGTGTACAGCTGGAGCTGGAACAACCTGCCCCAACCCCATTCCACCGGATGACCCAGGCTGAGGCAATTCTAAGCCTCAGGTGTCCCAACCCATCCCAGAGTGTAGGGAGGTCCATCCAGCTGAGTGACCTACCACACCGAGCCATCCTGATGCCCCACAAGCTGTGGTGGCCCACTGCCACCCCTCCCCCCTTGGGGCAGCAGGGAATCCAAACAGTCCACTGCACCCCACCCCCACCCCAAGAGCTATGTTTAGAGGAAAACTAAATACATAGTAGCAAGTGGCTCCCGGGCAGTTCCCCTTCCTCCCTCAGGGCAGTCAGCCCCTCCTTCCTGCCCTGGGGCTGTAGGGAAAGGAGACAAAATGGCAGCAACTCCTCAGCTAACTGTCCTCAGCAGGACCTATCCTTGGTGACTCTTCCTGCCTCAGCCTAGGGAACCTGATACCTTTCCTACCTCAGAATGGCTGCTGCCACAGTCATGGAAGCTGTCCATGATAACATCAACCTTTCCTGCTTTCCTGCTTCTGTCTTCACAGTGGACTCTTTGTGTACTTTATGACCCTCAAGGCAGAAAAATGGCCAGACCCCTGCCTGAGGAAGCTCCAGCAGCCCAGCTCCTCCCCCAGACCTCTGTAACAGTCATCTTGAGCCACTCAGCAGGGCTTATCCCAGATTATGCAAATTTGAGGTGAAAAGTCTGGACAAAAACCCATCAGCCCATGAGCAGGAAAATTGACCAATCCCTGAGCTTCCCACTAAAACCCACCAATCCCTGAGCAAGAAATCTGACCAATCCCTGAACAGGAAAGCCACCAATCTTTGAGCTCCCCAGAGGTAAGGACTTGAAATCCGACCAATTCACACTCTGGAAATCCCTGCCTCAGAAAGCTCCACCCCCTAAGAATTCCTATGTAAAGGCTATGTTTGTCCCAGTTTCCTGTTGCATTCTCCTGGGAGCAGAGGCAGCTGTAGTCTCAGACTTTTAAACAAACCTACTTTAGGGTTCTCAAATGTTTCTCCCTTCGTTCCAACCCCCCAACATGGGGTAGGAGGGAAAGAAGGTTAGTGGGGACAGGGGGTAGAGTTCTCTTTGCTACTTCTTGCTGGGAGGGGTTATAGGATTCTTTGGGGGGCAATACCAATATTAGCTGTCAGGAAATTGAGAAGTCCAGGTAGCCAGCAAATCAGCAAACAGCAAATACAGAATCAGGACGAACCAGCAGCAAGCAGTCCTTCTCTAAGCAGCCACCCCTTCTTCCTCTAGGCTATCATATTTATACCCCTCAAAATCCTCAGAATACAATATTCCCACCTGATAAAGACCATATTCTGCAAGAGACACTCAACAGGTATGAAAAAAACTAAAAGCCCCCAACTTGGAATTTTAACAAAAACATGTTTACATATCATAAACCAAAATATCCACAACAGGCAGCCACTTCTGGACTTGTCCCTTCTCTCCTGGATTTGTCCCTTTAATGAATCTCTTTTAAGAGATTTACTGCCTGCTGTGATTTACTCATGGGAAGAAGAAGAGGAGGAGGAGGAGAAGAAAAAGTAGAAAGAAGAAATGAAGAAGGATCTGACTCAGGCTTCTAGGTTCCTCATCTCATCAGAGGTCGGGGTGACCCTCCCCTGGGAGCTGCAGCATCTCTGTTGAGGAAGCCTCCTCTCGGAGCTGTGTGCTTCTTGGGCTGCTGTGCCTCAGGATACCCTTGGTATACTGTCCCACCCCAGATCTGTGAAGTTCCTGGGATCCTAAATGTTAGAATACCCTTGGGACTATGTCCCACCTCAGAGCTAGGATACTTTCCAAGTTCTTGTAGCTGTGACTTGGATTTGTGACCCTTGGAGTTGTGAGTTGTGACCTTCCCACCTGATCAGAAAGGCAGGCCAACATACAAAAATAACAACAGTTAGCTGTAGCCCAATCAAACTTTATTCGTAAGATCATGGCAGTGAGCCAGATCAGTCCCATCCATGGCTGTTCTGAGATAGAGTTTTGTTATGTTGACCAGGCTTGGCTTCAACAACTAGACTCAAGTGACCCAACCTTCCTTACCCTCCTAAGGAACTGGGACCACTAGTGTGTAACACCATTTTGGGCAGGATACTTAGTCTAGATCCTTATGACCACAGTGTCAACTGAAGCACTTATTGCATAGCACAATACAGGTCTATTATATAATGGGTATATGAGCATGTAGTCCACAGTCAGGTTAGCCTTGTGTCAGAATGAGCTGGGACTTTGGAGCCAGGATTTTTCTCTGTATTCTACTTGAAGTCTTTCCTCTGAGTCTAGTCAATTTTGTTCCTTTCTCTCCAGCATTTCCCAACTTTATGTTCATTTACTGTTTGACAAGTGGCTTTCTCTCCTGGAGCTTCACTGAATTAATCTCAGATCCATCTTTTGACTGTTTAGTAATGTCTTTGATTCGCCTCTCAGGGACTTGAGTTGAACACGTACATTTTTACCCTTATCACCTCTACTCCACTGTATTCAATGATTAGCCCTGTAACATTTTTCCAGGATGAAGAAGATAAAGGGATGTGAATTGAGATATAAAAATCAGTACATCTTTATGAAGACAGTGAAAACCCAGTACCTATTTAAAAATGTGCCTTTCCTGCAACCCAGTCAACCCTGGAGCATTCCCTTTCTTGGGATTATATCATGATTATTAGGACTTGATGGAGTGCCACGTTAAAGGGTAGATCTCTTCTGCCACTGGTGAGCTAGCCACACAGACTGCCAACAATCTTCTCAGTGCCCCTGACTTTAGGTTACCTTCAGTTCTCCCCCTTTGTATAGATTTTAAAATCAAAGGACACTTTTGAAAGAATGACTGTGGTTCCTTGTGTTCATTTGTGACATGGGCCCAGTGGGCCCACTTCCTGGTACAGTATTCCCCAAGAGAACAGACTGAACTTAATTTCCTCTTAGAAAATGGCAAAAGAAATGGAATGTCACCCCCAAGATTAGCTTACATAAGAGTGATTTCTGTCTTGCTAATTATTCTCTCTCTCTTTCATCCACGTGAACTGATAAAGTTTAAAAACACAACATGACTTCTCAGAGACTTTACATTTATAGCTGTTTCTAGACATTTTCTACCTCTGATTTAAAGCCACACTGGCCTCACTGGTTCCAGAGGGGGTCCTTGTGTGCCTTGGGGACAGTGATGGTCACGGACCACGAAGCAAATCCCTATAATGTTATGTGACTCAGGGCTGGAGAATTTGTCCATCAACTTCCGCACTCCATTGTCCATCTTTCCCCCATGTCAAAGCTATTTGACAGCCATGGCGACTGAGACATCTTCTTTCTCTTCAGATTTGTTTCCTTCATGCTTCCTCTTTCCCACTGAACCTTCACTGGCTGGCTGTCAGATGCATTTGGCCCATCAGTCTCGCTCTATAACTGGCTTTATTTCTTTTATTTGTCTTATCTGTGCCTCTCATGACTTGAATCTCTCTCTCACTTGCACATAAGAGTTTATCATATTTTCCACTTGGACATCTCCACTACCAATCACCTCCCTCCATGCCCTCTGCCTTTCTCACCTTGGTCTCTATTATATAATTTACCCTTCATGGCTATCTTGCTCCTAACAGGAATTATTTGTTTCCTATGCTTTTTAGCAAACCAGTGTTTTTCTTTCTTTCATATTTGGAAATTTTGTTTCCCCTCAACAATTCATATCTTTTCGTTTTTCTACATATTTCCAAAGATCTCATTTTCTTGTTTATGGGGATGAGTTTGTTAATTTTTTTTCTATTCTCCAAGTGTCTATAGTTCTCCCTGAATCACAAGGTGTTTGAACAGTGTGGCTGGCCATGCCCAATCAACACTGAAAGCAGCTGTCTCAAAGAGGAGATCATGTTTACAGACTGTCCTGGACCCTGTGGTGCTGCTACAACAATGGATTCTGTCATCCTGGCTGGGGAATGGGGATTGGGCAGGGGGAAGTCCCTTGCTACAGGGTGTCATCTGTTCCATTCCTTTCTCCAAACCTGAAGAATACCAAAGACCTTCACTGACAAAAGCTTCATATCCCCAATTCCAAGATCCCTTAAGGGTTACTGGGGGATGGGCACTATGGCTGTTACCATGAAGAATAAAGAACTGAAGCCTTGAGGAAGTAATCCATATCCTAAGAAACAGCACTTTGCTTCCTGCAGGTAGGAACAGGGCCCTTTCCCTGGACTACCAGCATGGTCTGAGATAGAGAGCCATGTCCCCCTTCTCCCTGAGAAGAAAGCTAATCTGGTACCTTGGGGCTTTTCACATGTTCTTACAAGAACAGCATAGATTAATAGAAAAGTGGCAACATCAGGGTCTGAAATTTTGGATTGGTGTGTTGCCTCCACCAATTACTGCTTCTTAATCTCCATAAGATCCTCACATATGAAACAGGGGGACTGATGAATTGTGGGAGGAAATGGGATCACTATTACAATCAAAGTACCCGAAGCATCTAATAAGATACCATGTGCTGTCCATCAACATCTTAATGGTAGTAATAGTTACATCTGTTGACTGTGTATACTCGGCGTTGGTATTCTAAGTAATTCACACATGCTGATTCATTTTATCTTCTGTGAGGCAGTGCAATGACAAATTTTAATTATCAGCTTAATTGAACTGAACAATACGAAAGAGCACACTTCTGAGTGTGTCTGTGAGGGTCACCTAACAGAGGAAGACACAGCATGGTCGGTGGTGCTACCATCCAATTGACTAGCTGCACAGCGGCACAAACAAGAAAGACCACTGCTAGTTCAGACAGTGTATGTTCTCTTTCTCCTTTCCTCTCTTCTCTTTCTCTTACTCTCTCTCTCTACCTTCCTCCTTTCTCCTGCCCTGACCACTCCCTCTCTTCTCTTCCCTTTTTCCCTTCCTGTTCCTCTTACCCTCCCCCTCTCCTTTCTGGATGTCATGGTTTGAGCTGTCCTGCTCTGCTCTGCCATGACCTCCCCCACCATGAGGGACTAAACCCTATGAAATCATCAGTCAGTACGTAATCCTTCCTCTTTTGTTTTATCCGGTATTTGGTCACAAAAATAAAACGTCTGAGCAACACAAGTAGGAGCTTTAGTGTTTCTACCTCAAAGAGAGGCACACACGAAGTGTGATGAATTGTCCAGGGCTGTAAGCCTCATTAGGATGTGAAGGAGCTGAATAAAGAGCTGTCACTCTTCCTCCTTCACTAGCACTGGTGGCCCTGACCTGGCAAGGCCCAGGCAAAACTGACAATCTACTGCTTTTATCTTTTCACATTACTTGGTTCAAATATTCTGTCACTGTCAGAACATTTCCCCTACCTCATAGGCATGTTAGAAACAATTATAAGCTTATTATTAAATTCTTATTAACTCATTATGAAATTAAAAGAAAGCCCATGTTGCCTAGATTAAGCATATCAATTAAGCATAAGAAACTCCTCAGTCTCTGCTACCTAGTCCCAACTGAAATAGCAAATCATGTGACTGGAAAAAGAAAGGATCATATTTTTGGATTGCAGTCTCTCTCGGTGTGAGGATTTGATGTCATTCAGTGACACGAAGTTCTGAGATGAAGAAATGAGGCCGTGTTATGAATGACTTAAGGTTTCATGCAGATTCTTCTGGGCTTGTTGAAAGTAAATATCTTTCAATATTCAGATTTACAGGTCCTATAGATAAAGTTCTCCAAGACAGGATTTTCTATGACAGTCATGATTCTTTGATGACAAGTAGCAAAGTCAGCTAGAACTGAACTGAGCACAAAGCAGAGGAGGGAACAACTGCTCGTACCCTGTTTGCTGTCTTAATCAGTATTCTATTGCTGACCATGACCATCGCAACTCTTATAAAGGAAAGCATTTAACTGGGGGCTTGCTTATAATTCTAAGGTATCATCATGGAAGGAAGTATGGAGGCACACATGTAGACATGATGCTGGAGAAGAAGCTGAGAGTCCTACATTGGGATCTGCAAGTAGCAAGAAGAGAAAGCCTCTGGTCTGGCTTGGGCTTTTCCAACCAAGGACTATTCATGGAGAGTTCTAGGTTTAGAACTCCTGGACAGAGGTAGCCCATGGCAGTTCAGTGTCCAAGTGGGTTCCACAGTAATGGGAATAGAGACTGTCTCTGACATGAACTGATTGGCCTACTCTTTGATCACCTTCCCCTGAGGGAGGAGCAGCCTTACCAGGCCACGGAGGAAGACAATGTGGCCACTCCTGATAAGACCTGATAAACTAGGATCAGAAGGAAGGGGAGGAAGACCTCCCCTATCAGTGGATGGGGGAGGGGCATGGGTGGAGAAGGGAGGGAGAGGGAGGGTGGGAGCTACAGGGGGTTTACAAAGTGAATAAATTGTAATTAATAATTACAAAAAAGCCCAAAAGACAACCTCCAATGACCCACTTCCTCCAACAAAGCCTTTCCTCTCTACTCCTCCTTAAGAAATACCACTCCCTGATAACCAAGCATTGAAATATATGAGCCTATGGGGCCCATTCTTATTCAAACTACCACATTTGCAAAGGTTTGGAGTAAATACAACAAGTGTTACAGCCACTGTTCAGGGAAGAAAAACAATCTGGCAACGTGTGTGTGTGTATGTGTGTGTGTGTGTGTGTGTGTGTGTGTGTACATGTGCATGTACCACAGCATATATGTGAAGGTCAGAGGACAACCTTGGGTATAGATTCTTGCCTTCCAACTTGTTTGAAATAAGATCTCTCTGTGTCTCTGTCTCTCTCTCTGTCTCTCTCTGTCTCTCTGTCACTGTCTCTCTCTCTGTCTCTGTCTCTCTCTCTCTCTCTCTTTCTCTCTCATTCTCTTTACATATTCCAGACTGGCCCATGAGCTTCCTGGAGTTCTCCTTCTCCACTGCCCACCACTGTCCACACCAGGTGTGCTGGTGTCAGAGAAACCTGCATTACAGTATCCAGCTTTTATGTGGGTTCTGGGTACCTAAACGCAGGTCAACAGGCTTGGGCAATAAGCCATCTTCTCAACCTGGCAATCTCTTTAAGAGTTAAGTATACACTTACCATACCACTAAGCTTTACATCTCTACATATTTAGCCAACAGAAATGAAAGCCTACATTCATACATAGACTTATACCCAATTTCATGGCAAGGTTATTCCTAATAGTCAAAAGCTGAAAACAGAAATAAATATCCAATATCCGAGAGTACATAAACAATAGGATACCTACTCAGTGAGAGAAAACAATGAATATTTATGCATGAGCAGCATGAATGAATATAAATACTCTGAGTGAAAGAAGCCAGATAAAAGGAGCAAGTTAATGTATAATTTTATTTATATAAAATTCTACACACTAAAAACTAAATAATGACAGAAAGTAAATCAATGGTTCCTTCGAGGCTGGGTGCAGAGGAAACTTGGGATTTGCACCTCTATTATCTTGGTTGTGATTTCATAAATATGTATTCATTATTCAATGTATATGTAAAATTGACATTGCTTGTTGTATGCTAATTTACCTCATTAAAACCGCAAACAACAGAGAAGATTCTGAACCATGAACTAATATGCTTCATGTCTAAGCGTTGTTAAAATCAGGGACAAGTTGAACCAGGGATGTAAAACTACCCCAGCACTGCCTCTCTTAAACAGCCCTGCACGGTGGGCTAAAGACTGCACTCAGGGTCCATGGTAGCCATCAGCCCTCGACAACCTCACTACAGTTCAGTGACCTTATAGTCCTGTTCTCTCCCAGTTCCAGTTTGAGGAAGCCCACAGATACACTCTGTGGTCACCTCTAGCCATGGGCCCTCCCTTGGGCCAGTCAGTGTGGCCAGTTAAAGACATAGCTCAGCTGTGATGCTGGGCTTTCCAGAAGCAACAGAGTACTAAATGCATTCACAGAATCCAAATGTTGGCTGTTCTGCCCTCTAAGAAGGCTACAAGTTCATTCAATTGTTATAGTTCCACCTGGGCAAGTGCACACAGATGAAGAAGTGCATTTCCTGCAACTGTTAGGTGTTCAGCCTGGGAGTGTATTTTATGTTGACACTTCAAAATGACCCAAGCAGCCCTTTCCCATGCACGTTCTTGGTCAAAGAGCACAAAGTGGCAGCCTGCACATCTTCATCCCTTCTACCCACACCCAAGACGCTGCCTCAGAAATCAAAGCACTGCTTCTAAACCTGAACATGGCCTGAAAGCCATGTTCAGCCTTCAGGCATCTGTTGCTAATAATCCCTGTTTCTACCTTTTTAAAATTAACCTCTCATTTTTTCCTTTTGGATGGAGATGCCTTGATCACCATTCTTCCTTGGAGAATTTTTCTCCAGATCTCTTCCTTATTTCTCTTACCTGTACTTTTCTTCATTCATCTGCCTCTTCTTATAATAAAGTAAGTCCCTTCCAGATACTGAGACTCCCTAGCAACATGACAGAAAAGCTACGTGAATTCCAAACTATAGGAAAAGGAGAATATTCAAAGCACCTACACCACAGTGTTCTGTGGTGATCGCAAACTAGATATACAGCTGTGCATCACTTAGCACTAGGGATGTACACTGAGAAACATATACTGAGAAGTGATTTCATAATCATGTGACCATCATTGTGCTTGCACAAACCTTTGTGGTACAGCCTAATACATAACTACAGTCTGTGTGGTCATGCATGCAGTCTATCACTGACTGGAACATTGTTACAGTGTGCATGGTTGCGTAGGTGATGTGTTAAGCACATCAGAGATGCAGCTAATTCTCTATAAATGTACGAATAACTCCAGATTCCTCCCCGAGCCTCAATCAGAACTTAATCATCTCAAGTTCAAGGCTAGCCTGAGCTCCAGGGCAAGTCCCTGTCTCAACAAATAAAGCTTATCTATCCCAAGTACTTTGTCTTTGTGTATGGAATGTTGATTTATCAGTCATTTGAACAAATCCATGTCTTGGGTTTTATTCCTTCTTTGGCAATATTTTTATTTTAAATAGATATTTGACATCTTCATTTATAAAGAATCGGGAATATGGGTATTGTGGCTAAAAACAGGAAAATATAGGGAAATGACTTATGGTGACCAAATCACTGACGTTAGCTTCTCATTTACTACACCTACTTCTTGAACATATTTTCTGGACAGTTATTATACTCTTTTTTTAATTACTGTGCAACGTGATAGCTCAAATAGGTGCGTATTTATTATCCTCTAGTTCCTGTTGATTTATACACAGCCTATTTGGGTCTGCAGCTTGGGGCCGCAAGCCTGGGTATCAGTAGGGGATTCTGTCATCTGAAGTTTGACCTGGAGGTGGAGCTATTTCTGAACTCATTTCGACTGTCAGCAGAATATTTTTTGCTTATACCTGCATGATAGAAACCCCTGATTTCCTACTGACTGTGAGCTGGGGCTGCCCTCAAGCCCTGATATACCCTAGAGTGATATACGACATGGCCCTCTCCACAGACATTTACAACATGGCTGCCTGCTTCTTCAGGGCTGGCAAGAGAGTCTCTCTACTATGCCAAGACTGAGCCTTATAAACAAAATGTTTATAGTCTTTTCAAAAACCTCTGTCGTCATCTGTCAATTGGGAGACAGTTTCAAGTCACAATTAGACTCAAGAGAAAGGGTGATGGTGGTTGTATCACAGAGGAGACAGTGCTCCTGGGGAACCAAAAATCTTTGTCTTCTCAGTAAAGAATTGAAATAGAGAGAGAGAGAGAGAGATCACAAGACTTTGGAACTGAGCCATAAAACTAAATCCCTGCTTTTAAAATCTGTCCAAGCTGATCCCCCGGATTCACAAACTCTAAGTCCTGACCTAGCATGAGCATGGGATGGGATGGAATAAAGATCTCTCTAGCTGGAAGAGCCTAAGGATCAAACTTAGGGCCCTTGGCAACAGGCACTATGTACACAGTGATGGGATGGACAGAGTCCTGAAGGTTCCACCTGGACTGAGCACAAACCTGGCCAATTCTGAGAACCAGGTTCTCAGTTACAAACTGAGAAATGGAGCCAGCCCTCCATTTCCCCTCCATTTCACCTGGCCACTTGGATCCCTTCGCCACTGGCTCAGGGGAGGCAAATTGGAGTGAGCTCCTAGCATCTTGTTGATCAACTACCATGGATGCTTGGCATCCGGAGTTCTACTGCCAAGCATCGGCTTCTGTGCACAAAGCCTGGTAAGCCTTTGTGTGCTGTCACATTCTAGAATGTTTTATCTTGCCCCTCCTAGCTTTTCTCTTCTCCTTTTTTCTCTATTCTATTCCAGCCACCCCATAGAGATAACTAGCCCAACATGTTTTATTAATTTCCTTTATGCTAGGCAACTTATTCTACAAGCACTATGGATAAATCTTGCTGGAATTCATGGGCTACTTATCAGTGTAAGAAAGATTATTAGTTTCTTATGGCGTATGTAGCAAAGACTGCAGAACTGTGTTTTAAAATCATGTACAATTATTTTCTTACAGCTGTGGGGCAAAGTCACTGTGACCATTCTGAGTACCAGTTGGACCATGGTCCTTCCAGAAGAACTCAAAAGTGAGGAATCAATTTACTGGAATATCCCAGTGTCTCAGACAGCCTTTCTTACAGTTTTTGGCCCCCAGTTCCTTGTTTCAATTTCAGGACCAGTATCTTTATATCTCAACTGCAGTTACAATGGCCTGCCTTCTCTGTAGTAACTCTATTTTCGACTACACTCTCAGAAGAACCCCTGTGGTCGCATTTTAGGACTCCCAACATGTTAGCCAGCTTTCTGTTGCTGTAATAAAAAATCAGCCTAAATGATGGAAAGGTTCATTTTGGCTTCCTGGTCCAACATTAAATGGAGAATCATGGTAGAAAGTATATGGTGGAACAGAGCTGCTCACCTTGCATTGACCCCAAAGCACAGGAGGAGGGGTAGGTGGTCTGAGGACAAAATACACCTGAAGCCTCTTTCCTCTCAATAAGCCCCAAATGCCCACTTCCTCCCAATATCCTGTTGAGCTGACTCCGCCAACAGATAAACCCATAAATGAAGCTGAAGCCTCCTTGCTCCATCATCTCCCAAAGGCTCTACCACTGAACACTTTTGCACTAAGGACCAACTCCTTAATATATGAATTTAGGAGAAATATTCTGGTGTCAAGATTACTTCCCTATCTCCCCATCTCCTAACTGAATCACAGCTTCAAAGTCCCCTTTTGCTGTACACAGTGGCATTCATCAGTTCTCTGTGTTTCTGGGGATCGTTATTTAGTTGACCTCAGACAAATTTTGTTTGTTTTTGGGTTTTGCTTTTGGTTTTCCAGACAGGGTTTCTCTGTGTAGCTCTATGTAGATACTCACTATGTAGATCAAATTGGCCTTGATCTCAGGGATCCACCTGCCTCTGCCTCCAAGTGCTGGGATTAAAGGCCCGCACCACAACCACCTCAGATGGATTTATGTGAACCTTTGTATGAACCTCTGGAGAATGAAGAGTGGATGAGACCAGAATTACATTGATTTACTATGAAGTTACTGTAATAAAGACAACCTGCTGTAAACTTCACTGGTTTTGATTCAAACATCCTCTGGTCCCAAACCCACAAAATCAGCAGGTGTGTACTTCAGGGGATCCACAGAATGCCAGGCAAGAAAACCAGTAAGCTCTAGAGACCAAGGAGCCATTAGCAATCACCAGCCCTGCCCTGTTGCCTTGGCCATCAGGAGGCCCAGGTGAGGAAAGCTGGCTCTATTCAGTAATAAGTGTACTGGAGGAGTCAAGGAGAAAAAACAATCTCAAACTCTCCACGACTCATCACTGTCTTTCTCCTGAAATGTGCAGTGATAGGATATCAAAGTCTTTGTCCTCAGTAGATTCAGAGTTCCTTGGGTGTGTGCAGGAGTTGTCATAAAGCTGTTTTTCTAAGATTGAATAAACATCTTAGATTTCAGTCCATGTGGTGTTTGTCTGTACTACTCAACTCTTCTGTCACAGCTGACTTGTAAATGGGGCTGGCTGTATTTCAATAAAACTTTATTGACAAGGACAGGCAGTCTGCCAATTTAAAATAAAATTAGCACTAAATGATTACTATAGGGCCAAAGATGTGTCTTATGTGAACTTGTTTAACCTTCACTATTTTTATGGCATACATTATAATCACCGTATTGTGGCTGAGGAAACTGAGCTTCAGATGGTGGGTAACCCATTAGAAAATTTTAAAATGAATGTTTTAAAAAGAGGTCTTAGTAGCAGATGCTGACCTCATATTAACTATGTATCCAGAGACAACTTTGAACTTTTGATCCACCAGGATGCTGAGATTACAGGTATGTGCCACCATGCCAAGTTCCTTGTGTGTCATGGGTCAAACTGAGGGCTTCCTGCGTGCCAGGAAAGCACCCTCAACTAAGCTATATCTTGGGTCCCTAAAGGTTGTACTTCAAGCTACAGAGCTAGAATGAGGATCTAGACCCCTTAATTTTGGTGCTCTGTTTTTCACCTCTAGACTCAAGGTCCTCAATGCAGGCTACAAATAGAACCTCTGAGCAGATACTCTGGAAAAGTCTGTGTAGCACCCGAATTGTTGACATTGCACCTGCAATTCTCCAGTCTTAAACTATAACCTGAGTCAGGAAACATTGTTCTAGCACTAAAGAGTCTGTCCTGGCGGTGCAGATAAGGGAAAGCCAGCAGGATCAGCAGTTCAGCTACCATCCAAGCCCAGATCCGCCCCCAAATCTACATCATCTGTGACTGTTGGGGTGCATAAAAACGCTGGTCCCGTGAATCCAAAGCTGCAGGATCTCCATGACACAGGGCAACAATGGGAATAACGGGGAGGAGTCCCAGTGATGTTCCTATATTGATGGTGTCACAGAAGCCAGAAACGTCAAACCAGACCAATGACTCATTGCAATGAGCTAGTGAAGAAGTGTGGACAGATGTGTGTACTGTGGGACACTCTGTGACATACTGCAGTTTCTATGATGATACGTCCTCTAAGCTTTGTTTTGTTTTGTTTATTTTGTTTGTGTAATTTTTATTTCAGAGGATATTTGCAAGCGTGGAGGGTGGGTACAAGGGGTCAGGGAGCTGTGTGGGGTGCATGATGTGAAACTCACAAAGAATCAGTAAAAAGAATTTAAAAAAAGAAACACTGTTCTAAGCTAGCATGTATTAATTGTGGGTTCAAAGAAAACAAGAGCATGAAGAAGAGGAGGGATCTGAGGAGGGAGTAGTGGAGGGAAGGGAAAGTGAGACCAAGATATTAGTGGCATATCAACACATGCTTCTTTAAAAAGAAAATCAATGTACGAAATCCTCAACATTTAAAAAGCCTATAAAATGGAAGAGCTCTGAAAATAGTTATTGTATATAAAGGTTTTTGAGTGTGCTCTTACCAGATGTTACCTTTATGGTAATCAAACATATATCCGGAGAACATTCATTATTTGAAGGAAACTCCAAAAGGAGTTTACATTATGAAGTCCTGTACATTAACATGTTTGGTGCTAGTGCTGGTTAATAATTAACAAAAATAAAATTTAAAACCTCTGCAATTACAGTATGGATGAGAAAGTACATCTTCATCACCCAGACTTAGGTCTCAGCATCTTCCATGTTGCTGGCTGCCCCCTACCAGGCTGTGGTAAGATTGGAAAAAGAAGGAGCTTGCAGCAGCTGCTCTGAGGACTTCAGTGGGCCACTTTGTTTCTGCATAAGAGGCAATTTTCACACAAACATCTTGGGAATGGAAGCAACCCCTGCTTGGTCCCTCCTTGTTCCTTGTGAATGAGTAGAGTGGATGAGGAATAAATTGCTTCTGTGGCTGTCACTGGCTGTAGATAGGTCAGTTTTGTCTTCAGCTAACACTGAATTAGCCTGCCACCATTAAATACTTGTTACCATGAGCTGAGCCTTCTAAGACTTTCGATTCCTCATTTAAACACAATGTGGGAGAAAGAGGCAGATCTAAAGACAGGATTAATGGGGACATGTAGGACTCATGTCCTCCTTATAGTCATCAAGTCTTAAAAAGGAAAATATACAGAGTGCTTCATTAGTTTTGAATAACCAAGGAATAGTTTTTGAAAGCAATAGGTTCCAAATGCTACACAGACATATTTATCCTGAAGTGATTCCTTGCTTATCTAAAATCTAAATCTACACAGGCACCTTTCCCTCTACCCTTGCCTCTTTACAGCTGGCTCTTGGGCCCTAAGATAAAGGCACACTTTGAGTTCCTTTCCATTTGGGTACAGAGCACACTACTATGGTGAGAGGCCCAACTGTGGGCACTATAAAAAAATCTCCATCTCCCATCCTATGTGTTGAGGACAATGAGACAGCATTTGAGGTGCTGTATTGTAGAAGCAATGCAGTGGGAAATCCTCTATGGAGATTTTTGGGCATTTCTAGAATCTCCTAGGACTGACTGTTGCAAACTTTCTGTCTTGTATAATTTCACTATTGCATACACCAGTGTCACCAAACACTAAGAGGCCTTTGCACCAAATCTCTGTCAACATGATTTTGCACTTTGGGGTAGATATGACAAACTGCGATAAGCTGGGGTGCTGAGGAACAACTGGAATATATTTCCCACTGGCATGGCGGGTAGGCAGTCCAAGACCAGCACTCCAGCAAAACTACCTGATGAGTAGCTGTCCCCTGACTTCTGGATGGTGGCTATTTACTGTGTCCTCACAGGAGAAAAGGAAACAAGTCAGCTTCCCTGTGTTCTCTTTGTGCAGAGTGAATCCCCTTCTAAAAGCTTTACTTTCATGACTTAGTCATCCCTCCCAACACCTCCAAAGAGCAAGATTTAACAAACAAATAATCCAGTCACTTTCCCCGCAGGCCACACCTCCAAATAATATCACATAAGGCATTAAGATTTAACATATAAGTTTTGGGCAAATGCAAATATTCTATTTATAGCTCAACTCCCTTGGGGCAAATAATGTTTCTTGGATATACATCCTGAGATGTATCTGAGAACATCTTGTTCTCAGAAAAGCCTAGCCTGGGTTAGCATTTAAGGAGATCTCTCATAATAACTAAAATAAGATGAGTCTTCTTCATGACTCAAAAAGATCTGGAGTCTT
Organism: Pachyuromys duprasi; assembly: GCA_028658305.1. Classification (NCBI taxonomy): domain Eukaryota; kingdom Metazoa; phylum Chordata; class Mammalia; order Rodentia; family Muridae; genus Pachyuromys; species Pachyuromys duprasi. The sequence continues at coordinate 9,487,762 of CM053757.1, read as the reverse complement.
CATTTCTCAGCTGCAATTGGATAACAATGGCATTGGCGTCTAGGTCTACAGAGGATTCCAACAGACCACAAGTGTTTAGAAGACATGAAGCATGTGCACAATATATACTTCAATATGCAGTTGTCAGGGGCAGGGAGATGTCCAAGGAGAACCAGTTTCCCCTCCTATAAAGCTGCCTAGATACACCATGCATAGTGACATCATTTCACCAAAGAACTGAACAGAGGACTCAAACTCAGCCGCTAGTCTCTGCCCAAGAAAGAAGAGACTATGGATCACTCTGACAGGTTCCAAGCTTCTTACCAAGGGCCCTATGGTACGCTTAGATACTAGTGGGAACTATGGGTTTCGGTTAGAAGTGCCAACTTTGCCTAGAAGAAAATCTAAGGGAAAAAACAGATGACTTCTGCCACCTTTTGCTCTGCAGTATGAACCACATCTTGCACTGTCTCTTCTTGCTAGAAAAAAGCCAGCTTCTGGGATACCTTGTCTGGCCTCAGTGGGAAAGGATGTACTTAGTTCTGATTGACATGAGGTGCAAGGGTGGGTTGATAGACTTTGGGGGCCTCCCCTTCTCTAAGGAGATGGGGATGTGGAGGAGGGGCATGAGGGTGGGACTGAGAGCAGAGGAGAGAGGGGCCTGGAATCAGGCTATAAAGTTATTAAATAAATGAATGAATGAGAAACAAGAAATAACAAAAACTAAAAAAAAAGAACAGAAGAAAGAGAGAAAAAAAGGAAGGAAGAAAAAAATATGAGGACTGCTCCTTAGGACTTCATGGAACTAAGTCTACGTATCATGTGTCTATGAATAGCTGGGATAGCTAAAGTCAGTTATATTATATTCTTCTGCCTTCTGATATTCAGAATAAATATTGCTAACATTTATCCTGTGGATGGGAGAAGAATAAAAGTCTATTTTATTAGAAAAAAAACATATTCTAGAAGCCTGTACTTATTTTATTCAAGAATGAGAGGTATTTCCTACAGTGGCTGTTCCTCATTGGAAGCAGCCCAGCATCTGAATCACCCCTCCTTTCTGTATCTTCTTCACTCATGTTTGCTCAGTACCCACACTGCATCAGGGGTTGTTGTGAGTTGAACAGTAAGGAAAACAGAAGAGCTCAGGTCCTGGCAGAGAAATCCAGACCCTGAGCAGTGACGGTATTATATTGTATGCTGTAAAATGCAAGAGCTATGGGGAAAGAAGTGGAGGGAACAACAGGTAAGGCTGCCTCGTCCAAGAGTTTTCCTGCAGAGGTAGAGGGCTGCGTGTCTGTCCTTTGCTTCTCCAGGGCTTAGAACCTAAGCAGAGGTGTACACATAGCCACCTTCAAAGATGCTTCCTCAGCTGAGGCTGAATTCCCACACAAATGCAGAACATCAAGTATCCAGGACAACCACATCCATGGTGACAGCCTCGGCTGCCTAGACCTGAGGTCAAGTCCTCAGCCGGGCTTCCTTGCCTTCTCTCTCTCTCTCTCTCTCTCTCTCTCTCTCTCTCTCTCTCTCTCTCTCTCTCTCTCTCTCTCTCTCTCTCTCTCTCTTCTATTTGTTTCCTAACCCACAGAGCCATGTCTGACTTAATTTCACTAGCATCCTTTCTGTCATTTTGTGTGCAATGAGTGGTTCCAAGGAGCACACTTCTGTTAGATGAAGACTTAGCTAGAATATATGCATTCTACTACTCATGATCACACGCCCAGCTTTATTAAAGCCATCCAGAGAAACATTCCCAGCGCACATACGTCCCCTCTCTCCCAGAAGACCTCCCCAGGGAGGTTATATAGAAAATGAAACAGATATCCGCTGCCATTTGTTCTGAGCAAGAGGTAGCAGAGACAAAAGAAAAAGTATGTCCCAGCTGCATTAGTCTGGACACAAATAAACAGAAACCAGGAAGATAGATTTCAAGAGACAGGCCTGGATGCTTGGAGCTTTTTGTGCCTCAGTAACCAATTATCATATGCAAACTGATGAGGGAATAATTCTGTGAATCCTCTCATCCCAAAGAATCACGATTATGCATGGTTTTTCTCATTTCACAAAATACACATAGAAGGCAGCTCTCCAAAAAAGGGTCTGTGCAGTGGGGAACAGACTCAATTTCTTCCCTTCATAGGCCTTCACACCAGGTGAATATTGGTTACACTTTCCTGGTGCTTGGAGCCATCGTTTCTGATATGAATTTTTGCTTTGTCTCTGTGGGTATATCGACGCTTGGCAGAGAGGTACCTTCTAATTACAAGCCCTGAATTAACATTCCCAATCCTAGCATCCTTGGGAAATGATAGCAAGTGTCCACTCTGAGAATGACCCAGAAAGTAGAGGAAGGCTGGGATCCAAACTGCTGTGGAGGACGCCAGGGCCTGGAACTTTGGGTTCTCAGGTTAATTACTGATGTAGCCTCAGGAGGGGACATTACCTCCCTGGCACTTCCAGCTCAGCCTTTGCACTGAGCTCCTGCTCCTGTGTCCAGAAAAGGAACATCCTCAAGAAGACAGCCACAGATAATTTGTCTTTTTGTTTTGTTTCATTTTATTTATCATTTATTATAATTTATTCAATTTGTATCCCGGCTGTGGCACCCTCCCGCATCTCCTCCCAATCCCACCCTTTCTCCCTCTTCTTCCCTTATGCCCCTTCCCTATTCCACTGATAGGGGAGGTCCTCCTCCCCTTCTATTTGACCCTAGCTTATCAGGTCTCATCAGGACTGGCTGCATTGTCTTTCTTTGTGGCCTGACAAGGCTACACCTACACACACACACACACACACACCTAGGATCAGTTATCAGAGAGCCTGCCACTGAATTCATGCCAAAGAAATTAAGCGGGGAATAGAAAGACCAAGAGGGAACAGCAGCTCCAAAGGGAGACCAACAGAGCCATAAAAACTGAGCCCTGGGGGCCCTGAATAGAATGATACCCCAACCAAGGACAATGCATCGAGAGGACCTAAAACCCCGGTTCAGATGTAGCCCATAGACTCAGTCTCCAAGTGGGCTACAGATATTTGAAGTGAGTAGCCTTGCAGCAGGCAGAGGAGGCTATACGAAAGACACGAAGGGGGCTTGGCAGACATCTGCTGCAGTCTGCATCTATGAATTGAGGTGAACTTCTTGTTAAGTCATCGTGTGTGTGTGTGTGTGTGTGTGTGTGTGTCATGTTTTGTTCTGCTTTTTTGTGATAAAATATTCTAACCAAAAGCAGGGCAGGAAAGGGTTGAGTTGGCTCCCACTTCCCAGTCCCACACAGCCCATCACTGAAGCTGAAACTTGAAGCAGAGAGCATGGAGTAATGCTAGTCGCTGGCCGACTCACAGACCCATGCTCCTGGGCTAGCTTTTTTTTAAATAGCCAGACCACATTCCCAGGGATCAGTGCTGTCCACAATAGACCAGGCCCTTCTACATCAGTTGACAATCAAGACAATCAGGGACAAGCCATCAGTTAAGATTTGCTTCTCAGGGGAGACTTTTCTGTGTCAGGTTGATGACTAAAGCTAACTACAACAATGGCCAAAAGAGCTGTGATTTGTACTTTAACAAAAAGAAAAAGAAATAGCCTGTGTAACCTGCTGAAGTCTCTAGTTCAGTCTTTCACCTAACACTTGAGAAAGCTCTGCCTGTGTGACAGGGTCAGCACCTTCCTCTGCCTTGCCAAAACCAGCCTGCCAAAGAAGACTGAAGCAACTTTCTGCAGGGTTCACAAAGTCCTGCATGGCCTCACTCTTCCTCTATCAATTTCTTCTTCCATCATCACACACATTTTGAGCCTCCTTTACATTCTCAGCCTTCAGCGACCTTGCTGAGGGTCATGGACCAGCCCCACCGTGTGATCTTTGTAGGAATGGGTTTCTTTGCCTGCATGCTTCCCTCATCTTCAGCACCTTTGCCACAAGTCCTATTTCATGCCTTATTTCATCAGATCCATCTCAGAAGTCTTAGGGCAAGCACCGTGTCTACAGGGAAGGCTGATTGGATGGTGTAGTTGTGAGATTAAAATTGCCATACACTCTGCATGTATTGGTGTTAGTATTCTCCAGCACAGAAAACAGAAAACAGAAAAATCTACCAGGAGCCTGAAAAAGATGGCAAGTTGTTTGACTGATCTGTTTTGCAGGGTTTTTTTTAAGGTTTTAGCAAATGTTTCAGATTCATGTAAAAATTCAACGGTTATTTATTGATAGGTTTACAGTGGGAAGAAAGAGTGAGGGAACCAGGAAAGAAAGTAAACAAATACCAACACTAACTGAGTAGTGAACAGTTGCATACTCCACCCAATGGAACACTAGTTGCCCATGAAAAATGATGGTGTATATTTGTTATCATTAGCGTCACGTATTATTCACTTTAAAAACATGTCACGGAATAGAGCTTCATACTCGGTATTGCTCCATCTTATCTTCAGTGGAAACTCAAGTGTGTTCTTTGACTCCTGTGTCACCTGACTTTTCTATATCAAATTTAGCAAAAGGGCTTGATCCTGAGGGAACGCCAGTTTTGGCACACCCAGTTATTCCAGTGAAGTTTCCTCTCTGTTTCTTCATTTTTCCCTTAATGGAGAGGAAGAAAATTTCATGACTAGAGTTAATAACAGGAAAGTGGAGCTATCCACAGAGAGGGAGAAACCAGAACCTAATCCTCCTTCCCAGGCTCTCCACTTTGACCTGTAACTCAGCCTGGATGATTCCTCCTTCAGCGTCCTCTCTCCTTCCTACACAGGGTCCAATGTCACACAAATTTCAGTGGAATCAAACTAGGAAGGAAACACAAAACAGTGAAACTTCAAAGTAAGGGGTACCGTGTCCTTCAAGCTCACTGGTAGTCCTCCCAGCCCACAGGCCAGGAGGCACACTTGTTGTTTGCATAGGATCTCTGTCACATGTTACCAAGACAAATAAATACGTGAATAAAAACGCACAGCATAGCCAGAACAAAATGGAGAAAAGTGTATGTTTGTGCAAGCTGAAAGACCACCCTCTACAGAGAAGTCCAAATACATCAATAAACCAGTTCCAGACGCACGCTATAGAGAAAACTGATAATCACTGATATTGCCATTGATAGCTATTCATCTGAGACTTTTCTTCAGAAAAGACAATTACTTGGTCCTGTTACATAACCAAAATCAAGAGAATGCGCAAAGAATGGAAGGGGATGTTCCCAACTGAGGCTCAGACAAAGGGGCAGGAGGAAAATGAGGTGAGGGGCATTTTCCAGGGACCTACTGAGACTCACAAAGAGAGAAGAGACGCTGGGCTGGCGCCGCTCAGACATCATTGTTCTCACAGCACTCTGTTTGGCAGATACATTTCCGATTTGAAAGAGTCAGGCAGAGACCCTTTAGGCGGGACGCTTTACAATCGGCTCTGCCTCCTTCTCTGAAGAGATTTTTGGTCTCAGTTGAATCCTTGGAGAAAATGCATAAAAATCACAGTTTAACCCTTGCAAACAGCGACTCTGCAGTCCAAGGGCTGGGGTTTGAGGTCCGCCGTCATCCTAACAAGACCCGGTGACACCTAGCAACCATCTGACACACTGAAACAGCTTTTTGCATGTGTGGAGTGAGAGGACACCACCGCATGGGCCTGAGTAACTGTGACGCTGAAATCCCACAGCTGAGCAGGAGAGGAGACACAGGAACATCGCCACGAGCAGAATTAACAAAGCAGGCAGCTCTGAAATCACGGCTGAGGCGATCCCAGTCCCTTGCAGCACACTTAGAAGTCTAGATATGTGCTGACAACAACGTTTAACAAAAAAATCAAAAATAAATTCTAAAATAAAGGGTCCAAATTATATTTGCACAGCTTGGCATCAATTACTTCATGATGGCAGAGATAAGAAACCCAACAAGACCTTTGGGACAAGGGCATAGGATACATTTGCAGTGTTAACAACCACCTTCATAACATTTTCACCGCCTCAACATGAAAAACCCTGCAGCCCCTTTATACAGCTGCCTCCTAGTCGCCCTCTTTCCTAGCTCATGCTTTCTGTCTGTCCTATGGGCTTTCCGGTTCTTATCGTTAATGTAAGCAGAATCACACTGCGTGTGTCTGTCCCCGACGTAGTTAATTAAGCACAAGGCTTTTAAGGTTCATCCGGGTTGTTGCATGTCACAGCACTTTAGTCCTTTATGTGGCTATGTAATATTCCATTATGTGAATAAATCACTTTGCATTCATCTGACTGCTTACAGAATATCTGAGTTGTTTCTTTCCAACTTGAGCCATTGTAAGTGGTGCTGCTACAAGCATTCAAGATTATGTTTGAGCACCTGTTTTTAGTTCTTTGGGTTATGTATCTGGGAGTAGAAATGATAGTTATCTGAGCATTTTGTCCAGCCTGTGAAGATTCATCTAACATAATTTTAACAACCATGAGAGCAATAAAGTTTATCCTTCCAGAAAGATCCATAAGATGACTATATGGTCTTATTGATCCATCTTTGATCACATGCTCATCTCTGAAATAGCCACTGTGGATAAAAAGGTGGAAATCATCTTCTTCAAATGGCACCCACTGGAACAAAACTGATCAGAAATCAAAACGGGAGCCTGGAGAAGCAGCTCAGTCAGCAAAATGTTTGATGTGCAATCATGAGGACCTGAATTCAGGTCCCTGGCATCTGTACCTGTCCTAGCAGGTACAGCAAGATGCAATTGTAATCCCCAAAGCAGGGAGACAGAACCAAGTGGACCCCTGCAGCTAGTCAGGCAAATAGGTGGATCCCATGTTCAGTGAGAGACATTGCTCCAAAAAATAAGGTGGGAAGCCTTTGAGGAAGATTCCCAGTATTGACCCCTTCCCTTCACATGTACACCGCATGCAAACATGTGTGACAAAAGAACACAGGAGCACACATATACAACACAAGAACACATAATAAAAGTGTGGTCACAGGAGAAAAATGAAGAAGACATGAAAGAGAAGAATAAGCAAGGTCTACTTCACGAACAAAGCAACAAAGTAACTGCTCCTGACTGTGCTACTGGAGTGTGTACCCAGCATCAGCTGAAGAGTTGACATTTGACTTCACAGAGAGAACCAGTCATCCCCAAAGTACAGATGAGAAAAATGAGGACAAGAAAGTTTCAGCACCATGAGAAGATGGTTGAGCATGGATTTAAACCTACACATCTCCAATGCTAAAGCTCCAGACTTTTCCTCTGTCTCAAGCTGGTATTTTACTGAGTAGCAAGCATGAGGCGTGAAATAATCTCATTATTCACTGTTCTGGGTACCAAAACCTGCACACACACTCATAGAGGTGCATTTATGCATTCCCCTGGTGGTGACAGTTAAAGGCCCACAGCCCTCTCCCTCCCACTTCATGGCACATTAAACTAAAACAAGATATCCTTTTTCCTCATCCAAACCAAGGACTGTATCTCCCACCAGACAACAGATATCCGGAGCTCCTGCAGCTCACCAGTGCCACCTGCATGGCCGGGTGGAACTGGTGCTCTCAAACAGTACAAAGCACACCCCCAGGCTCTCGGCTCCTTCAAAGGAGAGATTTTGCACTGTTAGTCCACACTACTTCTCTTGACTAGCAAAACATCTGATGAGATTTAGTGCCACAGCTGATCAGAAATTGCTCGGGCCTGACATGTCCATGCGCAGCTCAGTTGCTAAAATGGTGCCTTGTCTCCCTCCTCTGTCTGAGCTTGGAACAGGCAAAGGAAAAAAAAAAACTTTACAGTGTCAATCTCTTAATAGGACTGCAGTTTTTTCCTACACATTGCATCTCAGGAGATTGTTGTCATTTATCTTCTGCAAATAACAGCCCTGATCTCTGGGCTCCCTGGTTGCTGAGGGAGAAATGTTACTGCACAGCTTGTCTCCAGTATGCTTCGTAATTATAGCAGAACTCCAATGCTAATAGAGCTGTCTGGCCAAAGACATCCCAGAAACCCAATGCCAAAAACCCATGGCTCATAGTTACCCATTCTGATTTTGTGCATGCATTACTCTTATGAATGCTTGTTCATGCATGCACAAAAGTAGTCATTGTGGTTGGAGTAATACCTCAGTCAGTAGAATGTTTATCTGCCAAATATGGGAACCTGCATTTGATACCCAGAACCTACTTTAAAAGTGGTGGTACATGCTTGTCATCTTAGCACTGGAGAAGTAGAAAGAAGAGAAACCTTGGGCTTGAAGGCCGGCTGCTGTAGGCTAGTTAGTGAGCTCCAGAGCAATGAAATGTCCCAAAGGAAGGGACCTGAGGTTCCCCATCAATGTTCTCATGTGCCAAATGACACCACAGGGCAAACACACATGTGTGTGCACGCACACACACACATATGAACATACCCTTTAGCTGCCTTTGGAGACAACTTCATCAGGGTGATCTGGCTCTGGGGTTGTGCCTTAGTTTCTTTTCTATTGCTGTGAGAAAACACCATGACCAAAAGAAACTTGGAGAAAAGAAGTTTGTTTCAGTTTACGTTTCCATGTCACAACCTATCATCACTGACGAAAGTTAGGCAGGAACCTGGAGGCAGAAACTGAAGCAGAGGCCACGGAGGAATGATTGCTGCTTACTGGATTCCTGCCAGGGCTTGCTGAGACTGCTTTCTTACACAGCTCAGGACCAAGGTAGCACTATCCGCTGGGTGGTGGGCTGGGTCTTCCACATCAATCATTAAACAAGAAGATGCTCCCACAGACTTGCCTACAGGACATTTGGTTGGGTTTTTTGTTGTTTATTTGTTTGTGGGGTTTTTTTTGGTTTTTTTTTGTTTGTTTGTTTGTTTCTCAGTTGTGATTCCCCTTTTCCAGAAGTTGACAAAAAAGCAGCCAGCACAGGCGGGGCTTGACTACATCTCCACTTGGCAGTTAACTGTGAGCTTCTTTGTCATGCTGAACTCTTCTCACTTTTTCACATTTTTCCTCATTTTGGCTCAGGACCCCGGACCTTGTGCTTATGCTAACTTTAAGGAAATAGATCTGTAAAGGACAAAGCAAATGACTGTCAGGATTCCTTCCACATCACTCCCTCCAGTCACCACTCCGTCTCTACCACCTGGCCATGTGTTGTGTATCTCTGAGGATCCAAATCATGGCTCGTGTGGCCCACAGAAAATAAAAGCTCTTCCTCTCTGGAAATCATTCTGCACATGTGAGGAGCTCAGGCAAGCAGAAACATAAAGGTGATCAGTTAATAAGAGAGCCATGAGGCTCTTTCAGGATAGTATCCTTACCTGACCTAAAGGATGAAACAGCTATTCAGGTGGCTGTCCACGCACTGAAAGTTCCACTGCTGGGGACAAGGTGAGCGCCTCACCACACTGGCCCTCAGCGGCCTGAGTGCAGCCCCGCTGGTTCTGTTCACACAATCTGACCCTGACAGCCCTGAATACCTGAAGGGCCTCTCCACAGTTTCTCTACCAGGCAACAGACCTGGAAGCAGCAGTAATGTTCTTGCTATGCAGTCTGGGTTTGAAGACCAGCTTTAGCACAGGGAGGCTTCCTAGGAGGCAGAGTCTCCCCAGCAGGTAAGCTCACTTGCTGTTCCAGTCTGACAAACCCCAAGCCCAGGGAAAAAAGAAAGGAGAGAAGCGGTTCCACAGAGCCGCTCTCTGACCTCTGCCCACACATCTGTACACACAGAGAAATAACAGTATTTTTAAAGCTACTTAATGTCTACAGGACATAGCGGTTCTGCGTGCTACAGTGTCATTTCTAAGTTCTCAACTAATTCAGCTTTTTATTATGATGATTATGTCTTGGCTCCTTAACTTCTCATGAAGTATTTAGAGCCATGGACTGAATACCACCCTTAATTATACCCGCAACTGGCTGGAGACCAAGAGGACAGACACAAGCTCTGCAGTAATTCACCAGAAACTCACACAGGCTGCGTTTTGTGGCACTAAGCATTCAGCCCCTCTGAGACTCTTTCTCCTTTTGTGGTCAGGGTTTAGCAGAGTTACCTGTGCACCTGTGTATAGTGTGCATGAAAATGGGTGATAAACAGCAGTCAGTTCACTAGTAAACAGCTACTAATTAGAGGCCACACGGTCTGGCCTGTGCTCCTGTTTCTCTGACAGTTCCTAAGAGTCAAGAGTACATCTGCAAGTGTGTCTGCATGTGTGTGTGCTCAGTGTGTGTGTGACTGCAAGTCTAAATACTACATCATGTGTGCAGTCAGAGGTCAGCTTTGGGCTTCCATCCTGGCCTTCCATTTTGATTGAGACAGGGACTCCTGTTTGCTGCTGGAAAGCCCAGAGGAGCTGGCCTAGGGGCTTCCACAGCTTCTCCTGTTCCCATCTCTGCACAGGAACACTGGTATCACAGATACCCACTACCATGTCCGGCTTTATATGAGTTCTGTCCTCCTGTTTATGTAACAAGCAAACTCTAAGCTGTTTCACCCACCTGAGTGAATTTTAAGGATAGTGTGTGTTCTTGGTTCTTCACTGTGGGAGGGATATTTCTGCAAAAAATATTTGATGGTATTCCTCTGATCAATTACTTTAGGTGATTATATCCCTGCACACATTGATCTCACTGAGCAACAAGGATTGCAGAGGTCAAAATAGGGTTCAAGACTATAAATTATTCTAATGGGAAGACCTGGTATAATCATTACATTTGATGCCCAATAGGTTGAATTTGCCTCAGACCTCTGTTCACTTGTACAGTTTTGGAGAAATTTGGAGACTGTTGGCATCGCTCCCTCCTGACATATACTCTCTGGCATATAATCTTTCAGAAGTTCAAGGGAGACCTGTCCTTTGCATTTCCTCATTCTAACTGAACCTCAGTTAAGAGCAGGTGGGATATGGCAAGAAAAATGAAGGAAACATTATCACTTCCTGGCCAATGAGACGCCAAGTGCAAAGCTGCTAGAAAGGGTGTGCTTTGGGGTGCAGTGCCCTAAACAATGAACTTCCTGCAAGCTTTAAGTGGGTAAAGCCTCAGATCAGGGTTATACTGGTCACTCTGCTCTCCTGAAAATAAAATTAGACTCTAGGAATCATGGTGCCTCTCTGCCCAGAATCTGCTGCTCACTCAGAGATCTCACCTAAGCAAGAATGCAGTGCAGAAACCTAACATTTCAATGTCCTGGACACGAGGAAGTACCCTTCCAACTGTCTTCCTCATTCGGAATAGCAGAAAGCATGAAAACACGGCCTGGGTGAGTGGTACTGGGCCCAAGCTTGCTTCTATGTAGGAAGAAGCATGGAATAAAGACAATGAAAGAAATTTAGCAACAAGGTTAAATGAAAAAAAAAAAAGTGTTCACATCCTAGCACCACAATATCTGGTGTGGCATGTGTTTCTTCGTAGCCCAGACTCCTCCCCTGAAAGATGGGAATTATTACAATAGCACAGAACTATGAATATATCTAACCACACAATCTATAAAAGAGCATATGTTGGGGCCAGAAAACAATGCATTCTTCAAAGGTCTGTAGTAAACACTGGGGATATGATATGTACGAAGTTGATTGCAGTTCTTTGAAATAGAGATCTCTCCTTCCTGCTCCCCTCCCACCTCTACCTCACTTTCTCATGAGAAAACTGAGATGTAAAGAACAAAATGAGGCAAAGCTGTGAGATGCACCTGTGTCTTAGCACTTGGAGGACAAAGGCTGGAGGACAATGTGTTGAAGCCAGCCTAGCCTGAGCTACATAACAAGATCTTTTCTCAAAGGAAACAAACATATAAAAGGAATTTACTTCGTATTTTAAAGCAAAAAGTTTCAAAGCCATGATTAAAAGTCAGGTCAGTCTGATCAAACAGCCTCAGCTAATGTTTACCATTTATTAATACAAAAAATCCTTGTGTCCTTGTTGATCACTGAGCCCAGATGTACAACCCTTACTGAAGATAGATTTGATTCAGCCAATCCAGTGAGCCAAAGTAAGAGAGGTTCTGACCTCCTCCAAGTTACAAAACAGAGGCAAGTATTAAAAAATTGCAAGTCCCACCCCCATATAACCAAATGACTTCAGGGCACAAGAGCAAAATCCAACCCACTCAAGAATAATACTTTCATGTTTCTCAAATTGCAAGTGTGAAATTATATTTTTTCATAGTTACTATCTCAGAGGATAAGGTTTATAGATGGTGACTTTGTGTACCCTTCACTGGACAGTTTTGAAGAAAAGGAAGAGACTGAGCTTAAGCTGAGCATTTACTGTCAAGTCCTGTGCCACAGGTTTACAAATCTTATCACTTCATCCACCAGTAACACTGAAAGGAAGGACTTAGTAGCTCTGCTTTGCCAGGATGACAGTTGGGGACAGAGAAGTTAAATGGCTTGCCTAAGGTCACCCATCAAAACTCAAGTTTGTCTAAACTCAATCCACCTCAGAGACACCATTCATATAGTGTGTGATGGGATTTGTACCCTGGTTATGTCCCCAAAGTACTTCTCAACCATGCTATCGGGATTTCTGGAAATGGCTGTGCCCTAGAGAAGCTAAAATTAATGATGTTGGCATGGTTATGGAAAGCAGGCTGGGAGTAAGGGCTCCGAACTGAAGACCCTTTCCCGAAACACCACCCCCTACCCACGTCCTCAGACCCTGGCTGGCAGTTCTGAGCAAAGCTGGAGCTTTGTTCTCACCCTGGTAAGCACTGTGTTCCCTCTGCTCCCATCTGCCCCCAGGCCGGACCCCAGCCAAAGTAGAGGATCTCCTCACTGTGGTCTTCACACCCTTGGAAATTACAATTTCAACATGAACTTTAATTATGTGAAAAGAAACATGCATTGGAAAAAGTCATTCCTGAGGATTCTCCATGCAGAAGACAGACCTCAGTGACACGACAGTACCTTGTGCTGATGTTTGGGATAATAGCAAAACTGCAGCTGTATAAATTACACTGTGCCAGAGGAGATGCTGTGTGAGCACTTTTGCATAAACCTGTGGCTTATTAACTTAGCTTTGGAAATCAGTTCTAGGATAAGACCATGCTTTTAAAATACCATTTTTACCTTATCCATTCTTTAAGGAAACAAGGCAGTTCTTCCCAGAAGTTACCAAATTAAAACACTTACCATTTTTAATTAAAGCAACTTTTTATATATGTAATAATTCTGAGGTGACCTCTTCCATACTGGGAACTTTCAAGAGTGTGTTTAGGAGAAAAACAGATATTAAATGATCAATCAGGCAAAGTTCCACTTCTACCCAGGAGACAGAAAACTAAAAGGAGCTTTATTCCCACCCCAAGGAACAAAGGGAAGATACAGTTCAAAGTTACAACTTTTCTTAACTGCATCCAAAAGCTGAGGGTCATGGGGAAGACTATGTATTTCATCTAAAATGGTGGCCAGAAGCCACACTCAGCCTTTGAGTCTGTGGCATGTGGCTGTGATTTAGGAAGTAAATATTTAATTATATGTCATAATCAAATACTTATATTCAAATCAACTTATATAGCACATGAAATAAGGGTATACCATATTGGGTAACACAAGTACAGAACAATATTCCTAATGAGCATGGACATAAATGTACCAAATATATTTGTAAATGATATCCAGTAGTTTATGAGGATAAAACGCCATGACCAAATCAGGTTTATCCAATGAAATGTAAAGTTGCCTCAAAAACCAAAAATCAACCAATGTGCCAAGCAGAACAGCACATGCCTGTAATCCCACATCTAGGAGGCTGAGTCAGAAGGATCCTGGTTTGGTATACATAAAACCTGTCTCAAAACAAACAAAAATCCAGCCAATCCTGAGTCCTCACCATATCCTTCCATAAGAAAGAAAATCTATAGGTGCCTGTCAATGGATTCAGAAGAAGAAAAGAGCCAAATTCCTTAGAATCCATCACAGAAAGTTAGTAAGGAAACTTTTGAACTTAAAGGACATCTATAGGTTATCAGCTATAGGTCATGTCATGTTTAATGCATAAAGCTTGAATACTTCACGACTAAGAGGAAGACACAGCAAGGAATAGTGCCCACTCTCATCAATCCTAGTCAACATGTGCCTAGAGGTCCTAGCAAAAGCAATAAATAAAAAAAAAGAAAGAAAGAAAAGAGAGAGAGCGAGAGGGATTAAATGTATGCAGATTCTTCCGCATAATCAATGTCTCTTATTCTAATGCCTGTAAAATGTCATGAATCTTTGACTCAAAACTCCAAATCAAATAAACAGCCCAGTAGTTATATAACAGCCCTGACATACAAATGCCTCCCAACCCCAGCTATGCCACTCTCTGGCTTTGCAACTCTGTTAGTATATCAGGGACTACTATGACAAAGTGCCACCAGCTGGGTGACTCACACCAGAAACTTCTCATCTTATGCTCCTGAAGGCGAGTTCCAAAGTCAAGGTTTGACAGCAGGGTTGGTTTTTATCCAAGACGCATAGACGTCAATCTATCACATGCATCTCACTGGTTGTGAAAAGCTAGAGGCCATTTCGGGTTCCTTTGCTTGTGGAAGCATCAGACTAGGCCCTGCCTTCCCAGGCTTCCCTGTATGTCCCTCTCCACCACCTAGTTATATCTGCAATAACCCTATTTTCCAATAAGTTCACTTTCTGGGATATTTGATGTTCTTGCTTCAATAGGCAGTTGCTTTCTTTTATCTGTGCCTCAGTTGATTCACCTGTCAAATGAAACTATAATTGTGAAGATTAAAATAGCGAACCTATAAAAGTCAGCTAGAATAAGACCAGTCACTCTCACCTGAATATAGACTGTCACCTGTTTCTTCTACACAGATGACAAATTAAGAATGGATTTTATACTTTTAAAACATTGAAGGAAACTAAAAGAAGGACTAGCAAAATGACTCAACCAGAAAAGGACTTGCCTTGCAAACCTGACAACCTGAATGCAACCCCAAGGACCCACATAAAGGTGGAGGAAGAGAACTGAATACATGAAGTCCTTTGTCCTTTGACTTCCACACTCATACTATGGCATGGAAATACATGCATGTGTGTACGCACACCAATAATAATAAATATATTTTTTAAATAAAAAAAAATTCCAAGGTACGCAAAACATGCAATTTAAATTTCAATGTCCATCAGTAAAGTTGTATTAGAACTCACCCACACCCTCTTGTTGATATATTGCTGCTACTTTTACCCTGAAGTGGCCGAGTTAAATATTCGTGGTTACTCCAGAGACCACGTAGACACTGAAGCTGAGGTTATCTACTGTATGGCTGTTTATAGAAAGTGTTTGCCATCCACGGGTCTGTCATGGTTTGATTGTGAAACGACCCCCATGTGTTTGAATGCTTTGTCCCTGTTAGTGGTACTATTTGGGAAAGTCATGGAGCCTCTGGGAGGTGAAGTCTTGTTGGAAGAAGGGGGTTATTGTAGTGGGGCTTAAGGTTTTATGCCCTGCTCCTTTCCTTTTTCTCCAAAGCAAGGCCATCAGGAGCCCCAGCCTCATGCTCCTACCATCAGGAATCCACTTGATACCATGTTTTCCTCACATGGTTGACTGTATGCCCTGAGACTATGAGCCATAATAAATCTTCCTCCCCAAGTTGCTTTTGTCACAAATTCTGTCACAGTATTGAGAAAAATTACTAATACACTTACTTGGAATTTACTAAGAACTGTATTAATATTAATATATTAATGATATGTTAATAGCATATGTTAATACTCACACACTAACTATACTGATACTCAGATATTAAAATCGACTGCATAGGTATTCATGGTAACTGTGTTGCTGTTGCTTGTGGCTTCATTTTTTCACTTACAGAAAGGCTCAACTGCTCTGCAATGATTCTTATATCAAGGAAAATTTTCAGCCCTGTGATGGGAATGGTGTCTGCGCCCATCCACAGCCAGATCTGCGATCCAGAGGCTTCCCATCCCCCCCCCTCAGCTTCTCCCCTGTGTTGAAAGGTTCCTCATTCCATTCCTTGCACTTTGCAGCTGCTCTCCTGGCTGAATCAAGTCCAGTCCAGTGAGTAGGCTTCTCTCCTGCTTGTCTCAGCAATTTCCTTTTCCCTCACTGCACAAGCTTCCAGTGGGTCCAAAGGTGAGCGGTTCCAAACCTTGAATTATTTATATCTGAGAAACTCCAAGGGCTTTCTCTCTGTGTGTCATGTCAGCAGTTGGCATCCCAATTGCCACACTTCTTCCTGCCCAAGCTGCTGCTTGCTTCTGAAAAATTGTAGGAAATTGAGTCTTGGGGGAAAAGAAGATCTTGGGCTGGTTAATGAAGTAAAGAATCATCTGAGAGAAGGGCTTCTGGGCATGACTGTGGGGAATCATCTTGATTACTGTAACTAAGAGGGAAAGATCCAACACAGTCGGGGGCAGGAGCACTCCACGGGATCCCAGACTGTAAAGGAAGAAAACTGTGTGAGAGGGAGCTTTCTCTCTGCTTCCTGACTATGGTCGGATGTGATCAGCATCCATCTTCACGCCTTTGCCCCCTTCACTGCTGGGAACCTTGAACTGTGAGCCAGCATAAACCCGAAGTATTTTATTATCACAACAACAGGAAAAAGGCTGAGGCAGACAAGTGTGCACGGTTTGCCTCCCTTCTCTCGGTGGCATATAAAAAATGGAATGAAGCTTTCTTTTTCTTGGATGGCTTCTCTAGGGTACACAGGAGAAAGGGGGCAGAGTAAGACACAGGTGGATGTGACAGCAGCATGTGGGGGTGTTTGCCAAGGGGAAGGGACAGAATATATTTCTCCATACCAAGTCAGCAAAATTGGCAGAAGTGGAGAAAAACTTCATGGTTCAGATGAGGAAAAGAGATACTTTTTTGTTTCAGTGGTTTGAAGCATACAGCCTGTCACTGCCAAAAAGACCACAGTTATTTTGGCTCGACATAGCCATGGCTTTGTATCAGTTGTCATTTTGTGCCCTCATTATCTTAAACCCCCTTTTTAAATTGTAGGGTTTAGGAATAAAACCAAGTTACAGACAGATTAAAGTCTTTAACTCTTAATTAAAGGTTTTCATTCAGCTATATGCATTCAGCCTCAGAATTTTTCATCCAGACTTCCCCACTGCCATGAAGAAAGAATGAGAAAAATCTAAAAATAAGTCAGTTGCATGCACAGTCCCTCTGAGGTCAGGCATTGTCCCCAAGGAGGACACAGCTGTTGTTATTTCTGTTGTGCCACAGTGGACATGGACATATTCTGATTGAAATCCAGTGGAAGAAAAGTACCAAAAAGACCATAGTGTTGCTCCAAGTGACCCCACATTCCAGAAGAAAAAAAAAACCTCTCTCTCCTCTCCCCCATCTTCTTTCCACTAGTCCTTAACCCCTTTTGGCTTTCCCTACCACACTCTCCTCAGCAGCATCTCAAGCTGAAGATACTGAGACCAATAACTTTGGCTCCAACACCTCCCTTCCTTTCATACCTCACAACCGTACATCCACAAATTTGTTAGTTTTATACAGGAATGAAAATGTAACTTCTTGGGTGTGATGGAAAAGTTGGCCCCTGCTCAGAATTAAGAATTCTAAAATGATAACAACAGAGCATTTAAACCAAGGGCAAGGCCCTTCTGTGTGAGGAAGAGACTATATATGACTGCCAGGGTCACATACCCATGAAGTCAGCCTGTGACTACCTCAGCATGGCCAGATGTTACACGGCATCCCTGACCACCCCAACCCAGCCAGGTGTCACACTGCATTCCTGGCCACCTTCAGCCCAAGCAAGCATACACATTCATAGTATCATTGCACCTTGCTGTGTCTTCTTCCTGAAGTTTTTTTTTTCCTGCCATACATGCACACCATATTTGCTCTCACTCCAAGCCTTATTCAGTCAACAAACATTAACTGAGTGCAAATGATGTGCCAGATGTTTTCTGTGATAGCTAATCTTGGCTGGCTGAGTGGGTATTTTCAGGAAGTATTAAGTTGGGAGGAAGTACCTTCCCCTTGAGTAGGCAACCCAGATAGGGACAGTGATCCAATGACTCTTGATCAAATAAAGTGTCTTATTGGCTGCTTTCTACCTCTCTCTCTGAAAAACGCCTATTTTCCTAATATAACAAATAGTAACACAGAGTTTACACCACTATCAAGCACCTCTCTAACATCCCTGTAAAAGAACTGTTGTTTCTCCAACTTTATAAATGAAGAAGCCAACGGCACACACCCATCAGTTGATCATTATCATACTGATTTAGAGGGACTCTTTACATGTAAGTGTTATGTGTTTTGTATACATAGTATGGAAATACTGCTCTTATTGCAGTCAGTTCTCCTTATAATCTGCTTCCTATCCACCAGGCTTCAATCGCCAACACAAATGAACATTTTATTTTGCCTTGTCTATCTCTTGTTGTACAAACAATTATCTCCATACTGCATCATTAGCAACTTAAAACTCACTAATGTTTATTATCAAGCCCATGTTCTAAGAGGCAAGGATGTAGGAACAGTTCAATTGAGTGGTTTGAGTCTTTCATGAAGGTTCAGGCAAGCTGCCAGACAGTTATTTCAAGACTTCATTGGATTGGAAAATCTCCTTGTAAGCTCATTCATATGGTTTGAAGCTTTCACAGTCACCTTCTGTATAGGCTGTTCCTTAGAGTCACTCAGGATATAGAATACAGCTTCCCTTCTTGGGCAGGGCACTCAAGAGAAAGGGAGATAAAAGATTACTTGGGATGGGAACTGAATCCTTTTACAACCTAATATTACATGCCACCTATTCTGCCCTTTGCTATTTGTCTCACACATACACACACTCTCACCCTGGTGCAATGGGCGGGGAAGGAATATCCACAAAAGGAAGCAGGGATCATTTGGTGTGGTCTTAGAGATAGGATACACTGCTTGTGCATTCTCACCCCCCATTAGTCACATGCTGTGGACACATTATCATTGTCTTAGTTTCATTTCTGTTGCAGGAATAAGAACCTACAACTGCACAGCCAAAGAAGCACAACAGGAACAGTGGATAACGTTACCTCCTAGGCATGGCGCCACCAACAGTGGCTAGGCCCTCCTACATCAATTAACAGTCAAGACAGATCCCCACAGACATGCCCACAAGTCCATCTGATGTGAGTGAATCCTCAGCTGAAGCTTTCCTCTCAGATTACTCTATGCTGTATCAGGTTGATGATTCAAACTAGCCCAGCAATCATGCTCCTCATAAGAACCACCCCATACACAATGAGTCACCTGTATGACAGAAGCCATGTAAGAGAATAGCAGAGCAGGTTGTTTTATCATGCTGTGTCTCTTTGATGTTTGTACAATGGCAAAACATCTAATGATGCTTCTCTCAAAACTCAACTTGTCATTGAACAACACAGCACAAACACACACACACACACACACACACACACACACACACACCTGAATGGCACCTTTAGGAAAGGAGAGACTTGGATTTGGAAACCTTAATCTCAGGGCTGGGGTTCCCCCAAACTAAAGAGTTGATGCCCAAGATTTTATTTTGCATGCAACATGAAAGCCTCCAGTTATTTAAAGCAGAGGGAATGGATGTTTAAAGAAAGTTGAATAACTTATAAAGGCTCCAAGATGGCTGCAATGTTGTGGATTTAAAGGCTACACAGACAGGCAAAATGCGCACAGTCCATCCTAAGAGTATACCCAGTGAGGACATGACCATTCACATTCCCAACGCCACCAACACTGGACAGCTGCATGGCCACTAGATTCCAATCTCCTGTCCTATAGGAGAGAGAAGTGACTGCCTCTGCTGTCAGCGCCCATCCTGCATGGTCCTCCTTTGGTGGGGGGGAGAAGTGGGGGAGCAGGGGTTCTCATTCAAAGTTTATGGTAGGAGCATTTGATTGGCAGAGCCATTTGATCAGTCCCTTGTGGGTCTCTGCCCTAGCATCAAGGGTCACTGGGCCAACAGTCTCAGGTTGTGTGGAAAAAGCAGGTTATGCATTCATCTCACAAATGTAGGTCTTGAGGCATCAAGCAGCCAAAAGAAAGCAGAAAATCTCCGCTACATCTGTAAATGTGGCCTGTTGGAAACACAACAGTCTAAGGAACCTGGAAAGTTTAGCATCTCTGATCCCAATTACTTAGAGGAACATGGAACACGAATGACCACCAGCAAGGCTCTGCCTCTTAGCTCCCCACTTCCCCTTTACTTTTCTCATCCTTGTGACTAAAACATCTGACAGAAGCAGCTGGGGGGGAGGGGGAGTATTTTGACTCACAGTTTTGGGAAATGAAGGCTTAACAGGCAGGCAGCAGTGAAGGCAGGCCTCGAGGTTCTGATGGGAACCTGCTGCGTAGTTTGTGACCGCAGGGAAAGCAGAGCTAGTCTTCAAAGGCTCCACCCCCAGCGACACACCTTCACCAGGCCCCACAACCTCCAGAGACAGTGCTGTCTAGTGGAAACCTGGTGTTCTAGCACATGAGCCTGTTGGGAGTCTCTCACATCCAAGGGGCATCATCTTCAGTGGTGAGGATGCCATCAGCAATTTTGTGAAGACCCTGAGCTTTTTCTTGTTAGTAGATAAAGTAGGATATGTTGTATTGCAAAGGAATTGGATTGTATGGAAATATAGTTACATAAGTTTTAAATAAGCTTGTGACAGAGAAGTGTATATGAAATACACATTGCCCTTAATTAACACTCGGAAGACAAAAATGTAGCAATAGATCTAACAACTACTGTCTTCCCAACAACGTGATGAAAATAAAGGATGCCGGGAGGCCCTACAGCAACTGTAATAAGATATGGAAGCAGCTCTGTAGCTTCCACTGGTGACTGGGATTAGACAGGGCTGTGTTAGCCACACAGTGGTTTGCTGTCTAGATTTGCAACTGGTGGAATTCTGAAAATCAGAGCGCAATGGAAAAAGTATTTCCTATCCAAACAAACAAACAAAAAAGTATTTCTTTTCTATTCTCTCCAGAGAGAGGCAGGAACAGGCATGTTCAGCACGGGTTAGGAGCCCTAGAGCTAGACAGTGAATATGTCCTACAGCCTACCACTATGGCTAGAGGCTGAAATACAGTACACAGAGTAACCAGTGGTACAGATCACAGGTCATGATGAATGGGGGATGAGGGGTTGCAAACGAGTCCTCGTATAGATGGGGGCGTATGGTGTGTATGTGACTGTGAGAAGGTCTACATGCACACATGTGTTCCCATTATTAGACAGGCCTACATTGAAATGGGGGTAGCAGAAAGGCTGGAGAGGTGGCGCAGTGGTTAAGAGTACTCACTGCTTTTGCAGAGGACTCAGACTCGGTTTCCAGCACCCATATTAGGTGACTCACCTGTGTCACTCTGGTTCCAGGGTATTTAATGACATCTGGCCCCCTCAAGCACCTGTATGCACACAGTGCACATATCACACACACGCACACACACAAATAAATAAATAAAACCCTTCAAAAATGAAAGGCAGCATGTTGAATTATTGCAATAGTCCTGGTCATTCAGGAGTACCTAGCAGAGATCTCACGACCTCCTCCCATGCTGACACAGCAATGTTTACTATTTCATTCCTTACGTGAGCTCATCAAAATGGGAAAGATGAAGTATGGAAAGAATGAAACAACTTGCCCAGGGTTGCCAGGCTTCTAAGCACAGGAGCTGGCACCAGTCAGACTGCCATCTCTAGTCTCTTCTGCGCAGACAATTCATATCATGAAAATGTTTAAAACTCAGGTAAGCTTGGGCAAACATCTGTACATCAAGAGAAAGCTGAAGGAGTGTTTTTGCTAAACCGCTGACTTATCTCTGATGAAAATAGTTAGGAAAGGAATTGAGAAGGTAGAAAGGACCCCTTTGGAAAAAACCAAACAGACTGAAACCATTTTAAAATCAATAAGTGATTGTTTCTGGGTCAATCTTGCAAGTAGTGTTGATCAAGCGGAATAAATGCACATCTTCAGATGTGGTGCCATGACCCATACAGTGAAACGATGTGGCACCTGGATATAAATATGGTTGAAATGCAAAACTGTGTGGGGAGCCAAGGAAGGCTAGACTGAGGCCAGGAAGATGGTCAGTGCTTAGGAGCACCTGGACACAAGTATGATTCCCAGAACCTACATGGCGGCTCACAACAGTCTGTGCCTACAGTTCCAGGAAATCCAATGTCCTCTTCTGGCATCCATGGGCACTGGTCACACATGTGGTGCACATACATGCAGGCAAAACACAAATACACATAAAATGAAATGAAAATGGAAATGCATTCATACATTCATACACACACAGACACACACACACATATATACCAAACTTATACATGTACCAAACATAGGAGAGGAGATAGTGGATCAGGAAAACGAGCAAGGAAGCTTTTGTTATATTGGTTGTTTTGTTTATTAGCCAGTATGGGAGCAAACATCAGTTTCATGACACTATTCCCAGATTGTCTTAGGAGAATCTTAACAGAGAAAGGTTTGCTGAGAAGAACTGCCAACACATGATCAATTCCCACACTGAACTTTGATATTATTTACATTTTGACAGTGTCACTTTTCCTTTTACATTTAAAAAAAAAACCAGTGAGATGGAAGAAGGGAAGAGGGAAGGGCATGAGAAGGCTTCTGGGTACCAGAAATGTTCTATTTCATGAGTGTGATAGTCTTTTTGGTCATCCTAGTAATATTTGATGTTCTGCCTATGAATGATCGTTTTCTGAATAAGTGTTATCCATCAAAATTATAGCTGTATGAAGATGTAATCTTGTGAATATCTAAAAGGGACAGAGTGCCTAAGACCTGGTACCATCTCTGGGCCCAGGTGTCACTCAATAGGTTGACACTCCCATTCAGAGGCTACAGGCACTAGACAAAGGCATAACACTCAGTTCAAGGCCTTTTAACATAGCTTTCTGGGAACACCTTAGGCTGCAGGATCTTCCATGGGGTGTCTTCTGTTAAAAAGCTGTTGGCATCCTAGAAACTAAAAAAAACAAAACAAAGCAAAAAACAAGGAACAAAACAACACTGCCATATGGCCAGGCTCTCAGGACACAAAGGAAGAAAAATGAGATTCTATGTAGCACTAGAGACCATATCAACTAACTTCTGATGTTGTTAGGAAGTCACCATCAGTATTTTAACCGATTTGTCTGCCTCTCTCCAAGAGTTGGGGTTGGGGAGGCATTATAAAACTGAAGACATTGTTTCTATGAGTGGAAGAAAAAGAAGGAATTTAAATTTAGAGGAAAGAACTAGAACCCAGGAGGCCTGGTGCATCAGCTATTTAGCGCTGTGTAACAAACTGCCCCAAACCTCAGAATCTCACAGGAAAGAATGTTTCTCATTTCCTATGACAAGCCAGCTAGGTGGCTGGGCTGGGCTGGACGAGTCTCAGCTGACCTTGGCTGCCATTTCAGTCATCATCAAGATAGGTTGCCTGGGGATGACTGGTACCTCGCTTGACTGTTCAGCAGCTGACTGGCTGTGAGCCAAGGTTATGTGTCTATCATTAATTATCTTGCAGGCCAGTCTGGGATTGTCTTAGAATGCCAAGTGAAAACTCCAGGAGAAGAAAAGGAGAAGCATACATAGCATCTTAACCGGTTGACTCATAACTGTCATACACCTCTGCCAGGTTCTATCAGCTAACACAATTCACAAAGTCAGCCCAGAATCAAGGGCAAAGAAAACAGATGCTGTGTCTTGGTGGATGCCAGAAAGGAACAACTCTGATTCATTTTTACACTTGGTCCTCCACACCTGCAGTATGGTTCAAACGTTGCTATAATAACTAGCTTTGTGGCCTGGAATTGCTTCTTCTCTTTGCATTTCCACATCTATCTTTATCTGTAAATCAGAACACTGAACTAAGTCAAGGCTTGGTGCTATGACATGGCTACCTGTCCCCAGACACCAACATGTAAGAGTAGGCTCCAGAGTGGTGGTATTGGGAAGTGGTGCAGACCTTTAAGAGATGGGGTGCTTTAGGAGAGCCTTGAGTCACTAAAGGTGGGAATCCTTGAAAGGAATTCTCCTTCCCCTTCACCCTCTTCTTCGCTCGCTCTCTCTGCCCCTTCTCTATGCTGCCTCAAGAGCAGCCACTTGCCACAGCACACACTCATGACAGAATGCCCAGCCTGCTATCAAAGTCCAGGTTATGGAGTTGCCTGGTGCTGAACTAGATTCCTAGAACCATCGTCAAAATGGCTTATATCATTTATAGCCTGTGTCAGTTTTTTGTTGCTGTGGAAGTGATGGGAAAGTGGCATGGTATGCAGTTGGCACACTATAGTCAATCACCTGGTTAGTCAATAAACGTGTAGTGGGAACCTGTGTGCTGATACCTTGCCTGTGGCTGCTTTTGTACTAATGGGACAGAGTCATTGTGACAGGGACCAAATGACCAGCAAGAGCTGAAGTTAGTTTTTGGTCTCTTTACATAAGTTTTTGGACCCCAGAAGAGTCTTTGAGTTCCCTTTGACTACTGATACCATCTGTATAGGAGGCAATACAGAAGGGTGGTTCTGCTGAAAGATTCTGGAGTGTAGCCAGAACACCAGCTCTGTACAGTGGGTCATCTGGGGCCAGCCATGACTTATTTTCCTCCCATGCAGGGCTCTCCGGGGGGCACAAATGGTTGCTTTTCAGGTGACACTGGAGATCACTCTCTATGAACGCTGAGGAAGAAGTCCAAAAGAGAAAAATGGGTTCTTCAATATCACCCAGCTGATTTTCTGAGTCCTGTCTCCTGAATCCTAGTTCAATACTTGCTTCATGTGTGTGAAGATGCTCAAGAAACAAGGGAGAAGACGGGGTGGGGGGGGCAGTCGGTAAAGTGCTTATTGCATTTTCTGAGTATGAGAATCTGAGATCAATTCCCTCACACCCCTGTAAAAGTTGGGCGCATGGAAGAGTGGGATGGCTCACTAGGCAAAGGTACTTGTCACACAAGCCTGATGACCCAGTTCAGTCCCTAGAACCCATGTAAAGATGAAAAGAGAAAACCAATTCCATACAGTTACCTCCTGATGCCCACATACCAGCCGTGGCATCTGTACCCACACTCACATGTTATACTCACACACAATAATAACACTTTAACCACTCATGTGCAATGAGATGTGTCTATAATTCCAGAATGGTGCAGGCAGCAGAGGGCCTTCTGACCAGCTAGTCTACCTGGCTGGTGGGTTCCAGGTTCCGTGAAGGACCTCTCAAAAGAGAAAAGACAGGTGCAGAGTGATTGAAGAAGATAATCAACTTCTGACCTCCACACCACATATGCACATGTACACATACACACGCACACACACACAGAGGAGAGAGAAACAAAGAGAGAGAAGCCATCCATTATCACTAAGGGATGAGAGACTAGATATGAACAGGTAGGAAGGTAAATGTTTTCCTCTCTGTCCAGGAGGCTGAACACTGAGCACTGAAGAGAAGGCAAAAGAGTGTGAGGAGCAGGGAAAACTGAAGCAATCAAATCCCTACTGTCAAGCAGCCTGCTCCCTCTGGCTCCTGCCATTGTAAGCAGACTCAGGTTTGCAGGGGGAGGAAGAGAGGGAAAATCAGAGCCAGGAGATCATGGGGAAGGAACTGGGCTCAGGACTTCCTTGACCCTGAGGGTGGACTCATTGAGGAGACCCCTTGTGTAGTCCAACGGAACCAGTTATGTGCCTCAAAATATTTCCACACATCTCACATTCTCCTATGCTCCCGAATGCCGGCACTAGCTCCTTTCCAGGCAGGGCCAGCCTCCTGGCAGACACAGATGGCTCCAACTTCACAGCCAAAATTACCTTTCCAGGAAAATGCTTCCCACTTCTGCAAAGGACACAGAAAATAGTGTACAAAGCAGAAGATTGTGAACTTCTTTCTGCCCCAAAATTAACACCGTTCAGTTCATCTTTGATGATCCAAGTTTCTGAAAAAGCATTTGAATGGCTGGTGTGGTAGCTAGCTTGTCGGCCAGCACTCCAGAGGCAGAAGCAGGCAAATCTCTGTTGGCTTGAGACCACCTTCATCTACATATCAAATTCTAGGCCAATCAGGGATACATAATGAGACCCTCTCAAAAATAAAGGAAGGAAGAAAACGAAAACATAGTGGAAACACAAAAATTACTTTTTACTGGATACATACATATAAACAAATCAAAGTAGACTGCCCTGATGAAAGTTGTAGGACAGGGATCATGGCCCCACCATGACTGAAGAGTCAGGACGGAAGAGGACACTGCCACTGGCCCGTGTTTCTGGTGCTTGCTCCCCAGCTGGTGGTCTTTAGGGGTGGCTTTGGAATCCTGGGGAAATGAGGCCTACCTGGCAGGACTCCCTCTAGTGGTTCCTTCCGGAAGAAGCTTCAGTAGAGAAAGGCTCACTGCAGCTCACAGCTTTATCTTATCACTTACCTGGTCACTAGGGCCCAGCGTTTCAAGGGCACAGCTGGGCCACTGGCTCCTGTACCACTCTCTGCTTTTGATCTGTTGCTCTGTGGCCACTCCTGCTGCATGCCCCCATGACCTTGAACTGAGCTGCTGCTGTACCTGCCCCTCCTGCCCTGATGGGACAAAGGCCAGTTGTCCCAATACTTGGGAGAGAATGCCAAGAGCATCAGGAGTTCAAGGTCATCGGCAGCTACACAGAGAACCAGAGGCCAGGCTGTGTGATATGAGACCTTGTCTCAGACAAACAAAACCCAGGACAAGATATAAAATGTGTATATAAACAAAAACTGAGCTGCAATCAATCTTTCCCTACTTAAGTTTCTTCTGGAAGGTATCCTGGTCACAACACTGCTAGAGAAACACGTGGGAAGAATATAAATTAATCCTTACACAAAAACAAGAACTGGACTACAGAGTAAAAATTAAAACCTGGGAACTTTGGAACTGAGTAGGGCTATGACGATAGTTCAGTGGCTAAAGTGCTCACCTCACAGCCTGAGGCCCTCAGCTGGACCTCCTGAGCCCCTCTGAAATACCAGGCATGGCAGTACATGCTTGTAATCCCGGTGCTGGGAAAGCAGGTACAGGAGGAGCCCTGGGTCATACAGCCACCCTGCCTAGCTTAATTGGTGATCCCCAGGCCAATGAGACACTTGTCTCAAAGGATGTCATTCTTGAAGCACGCTCACACACACACACACACACACACACAGGCTTACCTTAGAAATAGCTACACCTTGAATTCTCTTCAATTCTCCTGGATTCTTTGGCTGGGTGTACTCTGCCTCCCATCTTTATATAGCTGGTGTGTCCATTCCTTGCAGCTGTGTAACAATCTTGCAGTAAAGTGCTGATTCAAAGCAGTGTGCATTCATTTTATTCACCACTCTGAGAGTTGGGGTTTTGGACGGGGCTCTGCCAGAAGGTTCTTCTGCACCCGGGAGACTTGACTGACCTCAAATGTAATTCATGATGGTGTCTCTGATCAATTAATAGCTGACTAGGGCCTCCTGGAGATGACTTCACTCCCTGCAGCTAGTGGTTGGCTATGTTGGGAGCAATGAGGATCAATGACCACAAGTCTCCCAGCACCAACTGTGTTAAGCAGGACAGCTTTACATGGTGGTAGACAGTTCTAGATAATAATGAGAAAGCTGCAAAGACTCTTTAGGCCTACAGCCCAGAACTGATAACACAACTTTCATTTCTTCCTATTACTTAATTTAGTGGCTGTCCGTGATAGAAAAGAGAGATAAACAATTCCACTTGAACAGTGTGGGATAGCCAGTCTCTCCCTACTTCAGAGACACAGAGCCACTTTCCAGAAGTGGTGCGGAGAGTTTATTCTGGAATTCTCAATCACCTGGTGAGTAATAGGGCCACTGTTACCCACTGGTTGTGCCCACAAGGCAAGGAGATGGGAACTTTGTATGTGTGGGTCCCTGCTCTCTGGACACACTCCGAAAGACACAGGGCACAATATTCTGACATGTCTGCTTCCTGCAGAAGCAAAACCAATGGAATTCTTTCATTAAAGCCTGGTTCCTGAACCCCACTCCAACACTCAGAAAGTGTTCTGAGCACAGACATTCATCTTACTCTTTGGTTTTGGTTTTTTGTTGTTGTTGTTGTTGGTTTGGTTTGGGTTGGGTTTTTTGTTTGTTTGCTTGTTTGTTTAATTGTTAACTACACAGACAGTTTCTCTGTGTAGCCTTGGCTGTCCTGGACTAGCTTTGTAGACTAGGCTGGCCTTGAACTCACAGAGATCCTCCTTCTTCTGCCTCCCAAGTGCTGGGATTACAGGTGTGCACCACTGCTCCAAGCTCATCTCACTCTTCTTGACCAGCTGCCCCAAGCTCCTGCCACATGAGCCCCCTGTCATGATGGATGGTGAACTGAACTGAGTCCAAATCAACCCTTTTCCTCCTTTAGTTGCTTCTGTTATTTTATCACAGCGACAGAAATGTAACTAAGGCATTACTCATTTAATGACTATAATGACTCTATGAGGGAGGCATTGGTTTTATTCTTATTTCCACGGGAGGAAAATTAAATTACTAGGTTAGCGGCTCAACCACAGTGTCAAAGCCAGGATTCAAGCCTAGGTATTCCAGCGCTCAGAACTTTCTGGAGCTACCACACTGAATTCATATGGGACAGATAGTTTCCGCAATGTACAGGTCGCTGTAGAGAATGGTCTTTTGTTTAATAGAGAAAGTGCGTTCATTAGCAATATCTGCTGCAGACACAGGGCAGGAGGCCAGTCGGTGGATCTCTACATCATCTTTATCAGCCTGTTTCCAGGTCATCGGACTGAACAAAAGACACGATTGCAGAAAACTCTGTACTCAGGTTGACACTGTGTGTCAACCGGCTTATCCTGCCCCTTGACTTCTACAGCTGAGGCTCTGCACAACCCCAAAGAGGATTTAAATCCACAGCCACTCTGAGGAAATGGGCCTGTTCCCAAACACATTACAGAGCATGGAATCATTCAGTGCCCTGATGCTTCCTGGCCACAAGGAACAAATGCTTAGAGTCCACGAGCATTTGAAAACAAGCAGGAGATTTCTCTTGCATCTCAATTACCCAAAAAACAATCACGATGTTTTTCTACATATTACATTGTATTAGCTATGTCCTGGGTTCTTTTCCTTTTTTTTTCACTCAAACAATACATCCACACAGTAATTTTTCCTCCTTCCACCCCTCCCAGTC
The DNA here is from genome assembly GCA_028658305.1 of Pachyuromys duprasi. Taxonomy (NCBI): domain Eukaryota; kingdom Metazoa; phylum Chordata; class Mammalia; order Rodentia; family Muridae; genus Pachyuromys; species Pachyuromys duprasi. Next base: position 9,458,719 of record CM053757.1, on the reverse strand, counting down.
CTTCCCCCGACCTGCCCACCTCCCTCCACTTCAGAAGTCCCTTCTTTCTCTCTTTCTAATAACTTTCATCAAGAATAAGCAATGCCCTGGGAAGAAGGGTCACATTTATCTCATAACCTGTCACAAGCCTGGGAGTCAGCCTCATCTCTTCCACTGTAAACTTTTTTTTTTCTGAGACAGGGTTTCCCTGTGTAGCCTTGGCTGCCCCGGACTCATTTTGTAGAAAAGACTGGCCTCAAACTCACAGAGATCCTCCTGTCTCTACCTCCCTGTGTGCTGGGATCACTGTAAACTTTACCCTGCAAATCCTGACATAATGAAAAGCTTTTAGGTTCATGAGCTAGCCAGACCCGGGTTGGGTTCTAGCTCTTCTATTCACAGGCTGTCTGGGGGACTTAGGGTAAATTCCTCAACCCTTTACATCCTCCTTTGCAAAAGAGGGGTCTTCCAAAAACTAAAGCTAGCACTACTGCCAGAGCCCTGTACCCAAAGCATTTTTAAGAAATGTACCTTTCTTTCCTGTCCTTTCGAGCCCTGCAGGCTATTTCAAGCTCTTTCAGCAAGCATGGCTGTGTGTCACGAACCCCCTCACTGACGGATTAATGCTAAGGGGATTCAAGACTTCTCTCTGCACATTCCCCTTGGGCCGTCCTCCTCTTCATTTTGATTCAGCTCAAAATAACTGAACTTGGAATGAACCAGTTGGAATCTTTCTTTGAATCCATCAGCTCCACAAAGAAGATTAAAACCTTAAACCCCACAGCTGTGGAATAGTCAAAGCCAGACTCTGCCTGGCTACCTTAGGCACTCTCTCTATATTTTTTTTAATCTTAAAAACATGGGATTTTTTATCTTAAAAACATGCGATTTGATGATTTCTAATTTTAAATCGTTTTAAGTCACATATTTTTCTGATTAAACAGAATGAAAGAATTTGAAATGACAATTCTCGTTTCCTTCTTCTGTGCTAGTCTTAAATCAACAAGAATGCTAACCGGATTCTTTAAAGTGTTTTTGTTAATTCTTTGAGACAAAAGTATTTTGAGCATGTTCACCCACTACTCCTTCCCTTAATTCCTTCCAGATCTATCCCAGGTCCCCAATTCCTCTAATTTTGTGTGCTTTTTTTATGAACAAGTATAGTTTGTGCTGTGCATATATGCCCAGGTGAGGGACCAGCCACTGGAACCGAGTTATATTCTTTTTAAATCTTGATACACTATTATGTTTACCCAAAGCCAACACAAGAATTATCAATATGGTTTTAGATAAGTATAGGTACAGATATAAGCATATGTATCAATGCAGATACAGATTTAAACATGAATATACAGATTTAGAGTCCTGTTAAAGAAAACATACTATTTTTATGGCTTCTATACAATATGTTCCCCACAGCTGTGTGTGTAGAATACTTGGCCCTCAGGTGGTGGCACCATTTTGAAAGGTCCTTGCAGAGTCTCTTTGGAGACAGGAAGTCACTGGGGGTAATGTCTCTGAAAGTTGTGCCTGGTACCTGGTAGTGTGAGGTGAATGTGCTATATGCTCCCACCACCATGGTGTTGGGCTTGACCACAAGCCCAAAAGTCCACAAGGTGGGAATGTCTGCCTCTTCTGGAATCCAATATCTACAGCAATGAGTGGCCTATCTCTCCATAGATAAAGATATATGATAGATAGATAGAAGATAGATAGATAGATAGATACATAGATAGATACATAGATACATAGATAGATACATAGATACATAGATAGAGATAGATACATAGATATATAGATAAATACATAAACAGATACATGTATGTATGCATTGTGTGAATTTAAGGGCTAGAGAGATGGCTCAGAGGTTAAAAGCACTGGCTGCTCTTGCAGAGGTCCTGAGTTCAATTCCCAGAAACCACATGGTAGCTCACAATCATCTATAATGAGATCTCATGCCTTCTTCTGGCATGCAGGTGTACATGCAGACAGAATATTATATACATAATAAATGAACAAATCTTTTTTTAAAGGAAACCATAGAATAATGTGGAAATATGGGGGGTGGTTGAAAGTTTAAAGGAGAATCTAAAAATCATGGTTAGATGGAAACACTGATCACTTTCTCTATTGATCTCCATGTTGAGAGACATAACTGAATGGCACATTCCTACCCTGCCCACCGCTAGTGTTAAGCCCTGCAGTGGCCGCATCAGCAACAACCCAATGCTGTGACTCTCCTCTCTCAAATATTTCAGAACTCAATGTGGAAACATGGCCTGCCACATCTTCTCCCTCACCAAATCCAATACCAATATGTGCTTGGAAACATTCAACTTCAAATCCCAGAACCTGCTGCAGTCTCAAAAGAAAAGAAAAGAAAAAAACCAGTCTGGATTTCAAAGGGTTAGGGACAGGACAGAACTTAGTGTGCCTGCCAATACTGCTTGCTCAAATAAATAAATGTTTTGGATATGCCTGCCAGAAAACCAAGTAGATGCTTACAGAAGTTCTCCATTCTCTTTGTTCCCCAAGACCAAGTCCCTCAGTCTCATCCTTAGCACTGCAACAGAACTCCAGTTGCACATTCCATTTCCTCCTGCCCACATCCCATGAATCCGACAGCCCATCGGCTCCTACTCCCCACCCCCATCTCCAGACTCCAACTGGAGCAGGCATCACCTGATAAACCACAGGCAAAGCTTGCCAGAAAACTAGGTAAGCTACCTGCAGACCTCTCAGCTCCCACAGCCGGATCCCTGTGTCTCATCTCTACTGGAACAAATCACCAGCTGCAGCCTTCCTTCTACCCTACCCACATCTCCTGTTGATCCCACAGACCATCCTTCCCTGCCTGCCCTCCTCCCACTCATCCCAGCCTCCAACACCTGCAGGTAATGCCGATGAACACACCAGCTTAGCGGGCCACCAAAACAAGCAAAACACAGCCAACCACACTCTCCAAAATCCTAGAGGGAAACAGAAACCCAGGAACAAAACACCCGCCCAACAAAGACAAATCCAGAAATCAGCATCTAGACCTATAGTCATCCCAAACCGATGCCTAGATGCCAGCATAAGAACACAATCAATAAGAGCCAAAGTGATCAGTCCCCACTAGAGCCCAACTATCCTGCCACAGCAGGCCTCAAATATTCCAACATAGCTGAAACAGAAGAAAAAGACCTTAAAACCGACTATATGAAGATAATAGAGGTCCTTAAAGAGGAAATGAATAAATCACTTATAGAAAGAAAAATAAAACAAACAATAAACACCTTCAAGAAAACCAAGGAAATACAAATAGTTGAAGGAAATGAATGAAGCTGTTCAAGACCTGGAAAGAGAAATAGAAGCAATAAAGAAAGAACAAACTGGGGAAAATCTGGATATGAGAAATGTAGGTATTCAAACAGAAACTACAGAGGCAAGCTTCACCAACGGAATACAAGAAATGGAAGAACCTCATCCATTGGCAATACAATAAAAGAAACAGATAAATCCATCAAAGAATATGCTAAATCTAGAAAGTTCCTGACATGAAACTACCAGGAAATATGGGACACTATGAAAAGATCATACCTAAGAATTATAGGAATAGAGGAAGGAGAAGAATCCCAGCTCGAAAGCCCACAAAATATTTTCAACAAAATCAGACAAGAAATTTTGCTTGCAGAATAAAAATTGAATTGGACCAGGAAAGAAAGCCCTCTTGCCACATATAATCCAAACACAAAACATACAGAACAAAGAAAGAATATTAAAAGCTGCAAGGGAAAAAGACCAAGTAAAGCTAGATTTATTAGAATTGCAAGTGAGTTCTCAATAGAGACTCTAAAAGCCAGAAGGGCCTAGACAGATGTGCTACAGACACTAAGAGACCATGGATGCCATCCCAGACTACCATCTCCAACAAAATTTTTAATTACCATACCTGAATAAAACAAGACATAAAGCCAAATTTAAACAATATCTAGCTATAAGTCCTTCTAATCCCTTTCTAAAGAAGGATTAGAAGAAAAACTCCAACCTAAAGAGACTAGCCACATCCCAAAAAACACAATAATCCCAAAGAAGCAAACCAAAAGTGGGGAAACACACACACTCATGCCACTACCAACAACAACAAAATAACAGGAATCAACAATCATTGGCAATTGATATATCTCAAGATCAATAGTTTCAATCCTCAAACAAAAAGACATAGACTTACAGAATAGATATAAAAACAGGATCCAACCTTCTGATGCATACAAGAAGCACACCTCAACATTCGAGGATGGATATCACCTCAGGGTAAATGGTTGTTTAAAAAATAAATCCAAGCAAGTAAACCTAAGAAGCAAGCTGGTATAGTCATTGTAATAGCTATCAAAATTGATTTTTTTAAACCAAAACTAATCCACCAAAGAAAAAAAATCAAAATGACATTTCAATTCTTAACATCTATGGCCAAAATGCCAAGGCACCCAAGTTTGTAAAAGAAACATTACTACAGATTAAATCACATGTTGACCCTCACACACTGATAGTGGGAGACGTTAGTAGCTAACTCTCACCAATAGACCAGTCATCAGGACAAAAACTAAACAGAGAAATACTGGAGCTAACAAATGTTATTAACCAAATGGATGTAAAAGATAATTGCAGAACATTTCACTCACCCAAACCGAAAAAGTATACCTTCTTCTCACCACCTAATGGAACTTTCTCCAAAACTGACCACACACTCACACACAACACAAGTGTGAACAGATACAAGAAAATGAAAGTAGTCCCCTGCATCTTTTCAGGTCACCATGGATTAAAGTTGGACTGCAACAACAACAGAAACAGCAGAAAGCCTACAAACTCATGGAAACTGAAAAACTCTCTACTCAATGACCACTGAGTCAGGGAGGAAATAAAAAAAAATTTAACACTTTCTAGAATTCAATGAAAATGAAGGCACAACATACCCAAACTTGCAGGACACAATGAAAGCAGTACAAAGAGGAATGTTCATAGCAGTAAGCACCTTCATAAATAAATTAGAGTGATCTCATAGAAGCAATTTAAAAGCATACCCAAAAGCTCTAGAACAAAAAGAAGTAAGCACCCCCAAAAGGAATGGGTGCCAAAAAATAATAAAACTAAGAGCTGAAATCAATAAAATAGAAACAAAGAGAATACAAAGAATGAATGAAACAAGGAGTTGGTTCTTTAAGAAAATAACAAGACAGATAAATCTTTATCTAAACTAAGAAAAAGACAGAGAGAGAATATCCAAATCAAAATCAGAGACCAAAAAAAGGTAGACATAACAACAGACAACAAGGAAATTCAGAGAATCATAAGGACATACTTTAAAAACCTGTACTCCTCCAAGTTGAAAAAATCTAAAATAAATAGGTAATTTTTTGATAGGAACTACTTTCCAAAGTTAAGGCAAAATTAGATAAACAATTCAAGTAGATCTATATTCTGGAGAGAGAGCTCAGAGGATAAGCACACTGGCTGCTCTTCCATAGGTCTTGAGTTCAATTCCCAGCAACCACATGGTAGCTCAAAACCATCTATAATGAGATCTGGTGCCCTTTTCTGATGTGCAGGGAAACATATAGGCAGACATGATAAGATAGATAGATAGATAGATAGATAGATAGATAGATAGATAGATAGATAGATAGATAGATAGATAGATATTAAAAGACTCCCAACCAAAAGAGGCCCAGTGCCAGATTGTTTTAGCACAGAATTCTACCAGACTTTCAAAGTAATGCCAATACTCTTCAAATTATTTCATAAAACAGAAGTAGAACAAATAATGGTCAACTCATTTTGTGAGGCTACAGTTACCCTAATACCAAAACCAAATAAAGACTCAACAAAGAAAGAGAATTGCAAACTAATTTTCCTCATGAACACTGATATAAAATTACTCAGTAAAATACTTGCAAACGGAATCCAAGAACACATCAAAATGATCAGTTACCATAATCATGAAGGCTTCATCCCAGAGATGCAGGGATGATTCAACATAGGAAAATCTGTCATTATAATCCATCATATAAACAGAAAGAAAATATTCCATGATCATTTCATCAGATGCAGGGAAAAAAAAAACCTTCGCCAAAATCCAAACTGATTCATAGTAAAAGCCTTAGAGAGATTGGGGATATATGGGGAATAATAAATATAATAAAGACAATTAACAGCAATCTTACAGCCAACATAAAATTAAATGGAGAGAAACATAGAGCAATCCACTAAAATCAAGAACAAGACAAGGTTGTCCACTCTCTCCATATGTATTAAATATAGTGTAGTTTTAACTAAAGCAATAAGAGAGCTGAAAGAAGATTAAACTGGAAAGGAAAAGTTGAAGTATCATTTTTGCAGATGATATGATGGTATACATAGGTGACCCCAGAAATTCTACCAAGAAGCTCCTAGAACTGATAAGCTCTTTCAGCAAAGTAGGTGAATATAAAATTAACTCAAAAAATCTGTACCACTTCCTTTATACAAGTTAAAAACAAACTAAGAAAGAAATCATGAGCACAACACATTTTGCAATAGCCTCAAGTAATATAAAATATCTTGGAGTAACTCTAACCAAGCAAGTAAAAGACTTGTATGATTAAAAGCGTCAAATCTTTGAAGAAAGGTACTGAAAAAGATACCAGAAGATGGAAAGATCTCCTGTGCTTGTGGATCAGTAGGATTAACATAGTAAAAATGGCCATCCAATCAAAGCAATCTACACATTCAAAGCAATGTCTATCTACACTCATAGATCTTGAAAGGACAAAAGGAAAATTCTCAGCTTTATATGGAAATACACACAGACACACACAATACAGGATAGCTAAATCAATTCTGAACAATAAAAGAACTAAAGGAGATCTCATCATTCCTGATCTCGAGTTATACTACAAAACTATAGTAATAAAAAAACAACGTGATATTGGCATAAAAACATACATGTTGATCAATGAAATCAAACTGAAGACCCAGACATAAGTCCACATACATATGAACACCTGATTTTTTTTAAAGGAAACCAAAAATACACACTAAAAAAAAAAAAAAAAACATCAGGGGCTGGAGAGATGGCTCAGAGGTTAAGAACACTGCCTGTTCTTCCCGAGGTCCTGAGTTCAATTCCCAGCAACCACGTGGTGGCTCACAATCATCTGTAATGAGATCTTGTGTCCTCTTCTGGCATGAAGGTGCACATGCAGCCAGAACACACTGTATATATAATAAATAAAATCTTTAAAAAAAAAGAAAAAAAATCATCTTAAACAAATGGTGGCGGTCAAATTGAATGACTGAATGTAGATGAATGTAAATAGATCCATATCTAACATCCTGCACAAAACTCAACTTCCAACAGATCAAAGATCTCAACATAAAACCAGGTACACTGAACAAGATAGAATAGAAAATAGGAGATAGAGTTGAACTCATTGGCGCAGTAGACTTTCCATAAATGGAACCTCATAAAACTGAAAAGCTTCTTCATGGCAAAGTACACCATCAATTGGACAAAGCTGCAGTCTACAGAATGGGGAAAGATTTTTACCAAGTCTACATCCAATAGAGGACTTACATTCAAAATATATAAAGAACTCAAGAAACTATATATATATATATATATATATATATATATATATATTCTAATTTTTAAATGGGCCACAGAACTAATTAGAGAATCCTCAATAGAAGAACCTCAAATGGCTGAAAACATTTAAAGAAAGCCATCAGGGAAATGCAAATCAGAATGAGATTCCATCTTATACCTGTCAGGGTGGCTAAAATCAATAACACAAGTAACAGCTCATGCTGACAAGGATGTAGAGCTAGGGGAACATGCCTCCATTGCTGGTGGGAGTGCAAACCTATACTGCCACTATGTAAATAAATATGGGAGTTTCTCAGAGAATTGGGAATTGATCTACCTCAAGACCTAAATATACCAAAGGATTCTCCATCCTGCCATAAGGACACTTGTTCAACTATGTTCATTGCAGCTTTATTCATAATAGCCAGAAACTGGAAACAACCTAGATGTCCCTCAATGGAAGGATGGTCAAAGAAAATGTGATATATTTGCACAGTGGAGTATTATTCAACTGTTAGAAACAATGATATCATAAAATCTGGAGGTAAATGGGTGAAACTAGACAAAATCATCCTGCATGAGGAAACCTAGACCCAGAAAGAGAAATGCTGTATGTATTCACTTATAAGTGGATATTAGCCACTAAATACATTATATAACCAAGCTAGAATATGTAGACCCAGAGAGGTTAGGTAAAAGGGCGGGGGGAGGTGTCTGTATTTCCCTGAGAAGGAGAAACAAAATAGATATTATGGGTGGACTGGAGGTGAGTAGAGACAGTAGGGGGAAGGAGTAGGATGGAAGGAGAGAGTGCAGAGAGAGATGGCTGGGACTGGGGCATCTACAGGATGTTGTAGAAACCTAGGGCAGTGAAAGCAGAAAATAAACAAAGAAACAGCAACTCTAACAGAGGGCATGAATCAAATGGACCTAAGAGACATCTACAGAACCTTACACCCAAATACAAAAGAATTTGCCTTCTTCTCAGCACCTCATGGAACCTTCTCCAAAACAGACCATATGGTTGGTCACAAAGCAAGCCTCAACAGATACAAGAAGACTGAAATAATCCCTTTTATCCTATATGATCACCATGGACTAAAGCTGGACCTCAACAACAGAAATAGCAAAAAGGCTACACACACATGGAAAGTGAACAACTCGCTACTAAGGGACTGTTGGGTGAGGGAAGAAATAACGAAAGAAATTAAAGTCTTCCTAGAATTCAATGAAAATGAAGAGACAACATACTCAAACTTATGGAACACAATGAAAGCAGTTCTAAGAGGAAAGTTCATAGCACTAAGTGCCTTCAAGAAGAAATTCGAAACCTCTCATTCAAGCAACTTAATGGCTCACCTAAAAGTCCTAGAAAAAAAAAAAAAAAAAAGAAGCAGACACACCAAAGAGGAGTAGACGGCTGGAAATAATCAAACTCAGGGCTGAAATCAATCAATTAGAGACAAAACAATTCAAAGAATCAATGAAGCCAAGAGCTGGTTCTTTGAGAAAATCAACAAGATAGACAAACCTTTAGCCAAACTAACTAAAAGGCAGAGAGACACTATCCAAATTAACAAAATCAGAAATGAAAAGGGGGACATAACAACAGACACTGAGGAAATCCAAACAATCGTTCGGACTTACTCAAAAGTCTACATGCCACAAAATTTGAAAATCTAAATGAAATGGACAATTTTCTTGATCGATTCCACTTACCAAAGCTGAGTCAAGACCAGAGAAATCAATTAAATAGTTCTATATCCCCTAAGGAAACAGAAGCAGTCACAAAAGTCTCCCATCCCAAAAAGGCCCAGGACCATATGGTTTCAGTGCAGAATTCTACCAGACCTTCAAAGAAGAGCTAACTCCAGTTCTCTTCAAACTATTCCACAAAATAGAAACAGAAGGAACACTACCAAACTCATTCTATGAACCCAGAGTCACCTTGGTACCTAAACCTCACAAAGACCCAACAAAGAAAGAGAATTTCAGGCCAATCTCCCTTATGAACATTGATGCAAAAATACTCAACAAAATACTTGCAAACTGAATACAAGAACACAGCAACGGTATCATCCACTATGACCAAATAGGCTTCATCCCATGTATGCAGGGGTGGTTCAATATACTGAAATCCATTAATGTGATCCACCATATAAACAAACTGAAGGAGAAAAACCACATCATCATCTCCCTAGATGCTGAAAAAGCATTTGACAAAAATCCAACATCCATTCATGTTTAAAGTCCTGGAGAGATCAGGGATACAAGGCACATACCTACACATAGTAAAGGCAATATTCAGCAAGCCTATAGCCAACATCAAACT
>CM053757.1:9404076-9448699 GCA_028658305.1 Pachyuromys duprasi | reverse complement strand
AATAGCCACAAAGGACATGAAGTACCTTGGTGTGACCCTAACCAAGCAAGTCAAAGACTTGTATGAAAAAAATTTCAAGTCTCTGAAGAAAGAATTAGAAGAAGATATCAGAAGATGGAAAGATCTCACATGCTTGTGGCTTGGCAGAATTAACATAGTAAAAATGTCTATCTTACCAAAAGCAATCTATAGATTCAATGCAATTCCCATCAAATTACCAACACAATTCTCTACAGACCTTGAAAGAAAAATTCTCAACTTCATATGGAATAACAAGAAACCCAGAGCAGAGGGAGGAGAAACTATAATGAGAATATATTGTAGGAGAAAATAATCTATTTTCAATAAATAAATAAATATTTTAATGATTGGCTAAAGATTATTTTCAGCCAACAGCCAGCCTATTTTACAAACTCACATAGGCAACTCCAAATTGCAATAGGGCTTCCCTTCTACTCCTAATGATAAGTGGTAAATAATGAACAGCCAGAAAAGACATAAATAATACTGGCAATGATTTAGGGAAAAGAGAACTCCTAAACATCACTGATGTGAGTGGAAATTAATCCAGGCACTATGGAAAAAAGTAGGAAACTTCTGGGTACAAATCCACAGGAATCATACATAGACATCCTGCAAATCTGCATTTGCTGCTGCATTATTACAAAAGCCAACTCATGGAATCTGCGCAGGTGTCCATAAACACATGAATACAGAAAAACGTGGTGTATGTCCATGATGCGGTACAATCAGCCATTAAAAATAAATGGAATTGTCACCAGCAGGAAAATTAGTAAAACTGCAGATCACCAGGTTAAGCATAATGAACCAGATTCAGGGAGTTTTGACTCTTATGGGGACCCTAGGGAAGAGGAGAGGACATAAGCGAGGTGAATTATTAGGGGTATAGAAAGGAAAGGGAAAATAAGAAAGGGTAAGAGATGGGGTAATATAATCAAAAAATATTATATAAATGTATGGAAACAATGAAATCTTTTACTTTGTACAATTAATTGGTGTTAATAAAATAAGAGGGGAAAATGAAACGTTACATCTAAGTTCTACTTCCCATGAGAAAGATCAAAATCAGATAATTTTAGCTCTCAATGAAGAGACCTCCCCCAGCTAGAGGGAGATATTTTCTCTGACATTTCTAGGGTTTCCTCTGTTGAGACCAAAATGGGGTCCTGTAACTTGGATCATGACTGTCAGTTGCTCTTCTTCATTCTAATTTCATACGAGAAGAGCTCTTATGCCCTCCCCAACTCCCAACACCTGAAGATGTAGTCTATTTCCACAGACGTCCCATCAGTTCGACAAACATCCTTAGTTCCATCAACCTTTCTTTGTGGCGCTCATTGAATCCCTGGGTGGGGGATCCTGAAACCAGCCTGCTTTTCAACACCTCTGGCTTCACTCTGCTTGGCCTCTCATCCTGCTTTCAGCCTGCATGATGGGCTGGGGAAGGTACACCCCATCAGGAAGTGGGTGTTGTGCTGGCTTCAGCACAGGGAAGGGGCTATGTTGTCAGGATCGGGGATAAGTCTGAACAGGCCTGGGCCAGCTTTCTCCACAAACCAGCCCAGACTGGCCCCAGAAGCTGATTGGGAAAGTTACAACCTGCATGGGAACAGGAACAGACCAATGGTTCTCTACTGGTAGGTTGTGACCCCTTTGGGCATCCAATGACCCCCATCCCCAAAAGGTCATATCAGATAGCCTGCATACCCAATATTTACATTACAATTTATAGCCATAGCAAAATTATAGTTATAAAGTACCAATGAAAATAACTTTATGGCTGGGGGAGGGGTCACTGCAACATAGAGAACTGTATTAAAGGGTCATGGCTTTAGGAAGGTCCAGATCTTCCTTCCTACCACCATGGCACAGCTTCCTATGTCAATATTCTCAAGATGAGCATGAGGATGCCACCTTCAATAGCAGCTGCTCTGGGGGCCAAGCACAGAAAATCCCTTGAGCTCAGAAATTCAAGGATGCCCTGGGCAACAGGGGGGAGAAAAAAATAACTTTTTAAAAATTGTGGTTCTCAGAACCCAAAACACGAGTCTCCCCATGTGTTCTTATTTTCAGGATAAGCTTGGCTGGCATGAGTTCTTGGCAGCAGAATGGAGGTGTGGTCATGAAGAGGCTGATCTAAAAACACATCCCCTCTTTCCCCTTGCCACCTACAGGAGGCAGGAGAGCTGGCCATGTCCCTCACCTGCTGAAGCACTCAGGACAGCGACCACACCTGGGCAGCAGAGTAGAGCTGGCCCTGGATGTGGGGGTTGCAGGTGATCCAGCCCTAGGGCATGAGCACGGGAGAGCCAGCCCTGCTGCTCAGGAAGAAATAACTCCACACCTCATGTACCTCCCCACCTACGACAGGTGAGGAGCTGGCCCCAGAATCATAAAAATAGGATAGCTGGCACTGGCCCTCAGCATCTGCAACATTCAGGAGAGTGGGCAACAGGAAAGAGTTGGTCCTGATGGTGTGGACACAGATAAGCCAGCCCCAAGGGCAGGAGAGCAGAAGAGCTGGCTCTGCGGCTTGCTGGCTGTGGCATTGAAGAAGCCAGCCTGGGCAGGGCAGGAGAGCTTGCCCCAGTGGTGTGGGCATGGAGGAGCTTGAGGGCGGACCAGCTTAAATACCTCTCAGGCCCAGATCCAGGGATTTGAATTGGCCCAACCCAACATCAACCCCATCTATGAACAGCTGGAATACATGAAGGGACCGGCCCTACAGATCCAAAACTACAGGACCTCCACGACACAGAGCAACAACAGGATATCCAAGAGGAGTCCCAGTGAGGTTCCAGTATTGATAGTGTGGCAGAAGCCAGAGGCCTCAAACCAGACCAGCAAGTTATTGCAATGAACATGTGGTATATGTCCGTGATGCAGTACGATCAGCCATTAAAAACAAATGGAATCATGTCACCACCAGTTTCCTTGATCACCACATGCTGCTCAGTTTGTCTTCCCACATCAAGCTTGTGAAGCTCCAGCTCTAGGTGAGACTTTTCAGTTTGCAGAGGTAATTAGTATGGTCCATATTAAAAAACCAGAACTACAAGTCCATGTCCCCATCCCCGTGGAGCAAAAGGCTCCTGGAGAACAGACACACTGTCATCTTTGCACCCCGAGGCCCAGCAGAGTACCTAGCTGATAGGAGGTACTCAGCACACAGCAGCTAAGCAAATACATGCAGCCTTGCTTCTCCATAAGTAGCCATGGCACCTATCTCTCTAGACCAGAGGCTTGAACTCTTTCTAGATGTACCAACAAAACAGTTACACGCCTTCCCTTGCTTGGTGGAAGCCAGTAGGACCTAGGTTTCATTAGCACTCAGACAGAGCTAAGTTGGCTAATCCATCAGTGGCTTAGCCCTTTCCTCAAACTTAACACCAGCCTGCAGGAATCTGCTGATCGTGAAGTTCCCCACTCTGCTCATTCTCAAGTCTCCAGGTTTTGATAAAATTTCAGGGGACCATTGGTTAACATGGTTAGTCCTTCTTCCTTCCACAGGGGCCCAGATTTCTGTCCAGGCCTGGACCTTCGCTTCTGGGGTTCCGTTTCTCTCAGGGGCAACTAGAGTGCTTTGGAGCAAGGGCCATGTGTGCCAGTGAGAGGGTGACATGACCCCAGTTAGTCTCCATTTTAGGACAAGGGTCAGGTCTTCATACTTGTGCAGTAAGTGCTCCTACCTGCTGGGCATCTCCCTGGCCCCTGTTTTATTTTCCTAACAATGTTCACCTGTATCTGCAGTTGCCTACTCAACTGATTGATTACTTGTTTTTATTTTGTTCCTGTCTTCCTACCTGGTTTAAGTTTTCACATGCTTCTGCATGCCCAGACCTCCAGCAGGCACACTGTTGAAACTCCGTGAATATTCATGGGAAGAATGAGTGACCAGATGTCTTCCACAGTAGGCAGACCTAGCTGGCAAACAACTTCAGCAGTGAGCAGTCTATTTCAGCCCAGGATCCTGTAGCATGAACTTCCATCAGTTCTATACTTCCTCAGCGGGAAACACATACCACACGACTTTAATAACTTTCTTTTCTCAGATGGAGAAACTGGCAATCAAAAATAGCATACTGAGGAAAACTCAGCTTATAAGAGGCAGAACAGATTTAGGTGCAGGTCTGTCTCCAGCCAAGGCCTCTGCTCTCCCAGAAGCCTCCTGAACAAAGTAACAACAGCAACAAGAACCACAGCCAAGAAGCACATGGTGCTTACTGTTACGCCACCCACTATGCCATGCTATGCCATGCTATGCCATGCTATACCATGCTATGTCATATTATGCCACAACCACTTTAAGGGGGACAGATACCAGGAGGGGCATGTTCATTGCCAGCAAAAAGAGGATATTCCAGTTCATAAGTTAGGGAGACTCTCTACCTGGACAAAATGAATCAAAGAGCAGATGGGCAACAGCAGGCACATGATGTAGGCTCATGCTCCCATTTCCCCAAAATCTTTTTCCTCCTAGTTTGAAAGACAGGCATCTAGGCCAAACCTTCAGCAGCTTGAAGGGTATGCAGCATTGTGTATTTGATAAATACCCACCCTAGGCCTTTGGGGAAAACAGAGGAGGTGTTTGGGATACATGGTGAAATGCCACACAGTCATCTTCAAAAATAGCAAGAACACAGATGGGTGCATATCAAATGTGCCTCAAGCACATGACTCGGCCACCTCCCTTCTCACCAAGCCAAATATCCATCTTTCAAAAACTGCCAGATATAATTGTCCCCTGCTGGCTTTCCATCTCCCAGCTTCGGAGAGGGAGTCTTGGAGGCCATCTCAATGTTGGTATACTTCTGGAATGACCTTGGAATACCAAGAGCTGTCTGGTCAAAGTAATTCCAAGGTTGTTTCTGTTTATTTTGGGGTGGGGTAGAAATGTGGACAAAAATAGTATAAGGAACAGAGGCTGTGTAGTCATAGTGTCAGATTAAAATGGATCAAGATGCATACAGAAATGAGGAAGAGGAAGAAAGGAGGGTGTGGAGTATGAAAGGAACAAAAGAAAGAGGAGGAAAAAGAAAATAGGAGAAAAGATGATGGAGAAAGAAGAGTGTATTTGTGGGTGCAAATTGACAGAGTGGGGCTGGAATATCATCCCCCCCCTTACCATAGGACTGAAAAAAGCCACGATCTTTCTAATTACCAGCCCCTACCCTTTGCTCACACCATGCTATTAATTCTTTCTAGCTCAGATACTCATTGCGCCCCTTCCTGGCCCTTCCTGGACCTCTTTAAAGAAGTGCATTCACAAAAGACCCGTCCTCCACGAACAGCCTTCTAGGAACTCTGTCTAGCCCCCAAGCTAGAAAAGAAGAGCTCTCCTTTGGGTAAATGAGGTGCCCACACATAAGCAACACAGCCCTCAGTGTTGAGATTCTACCAGGCTTTGTAATTAAATCCTCCGTTGAATCCAAAAGCACTTCAGTATTTTTCAGAACCTGGATCGTGGACAAAAAGCTAATTTTGAACGTCAAGAGGCAGAAGCAGCCGAGCTGGCTTGAACATATTCACTAACCGCCTCCAAGAAGAGGAGCTCTGTGATAGGAGTCCCAAGGGAAGCAGGTCTCATCAACTATCGTCCATATAAATAGAACAAATACAGATTATAATCATTTTAAATCCCAATTATTTACTCTCTTGATTTAAAAAAGGGGGGGTCATTTATAAGGAAGTGATTAAACAAGAATAGGAAATTCTAACTGAGATATCTCTTGGTATTTCTACTTCTCTCTTTCTTCCCTCCCCCACACCCCGTGTGTGTGTGTTCATGTATGTGGGGGAGGCACTTATGTCTGCATGTGTGTGGAGGCCATAGGTGTTGTTATCAGGTACACTTCATTTTTTTTTTTTGAGACAAGGTCTCACTATGTAGCCCTAGCTGGCCTAGAACTTGCTATATGGACCAGGCTGTTCTCAGTTCACAGAGATCTACCTGCCCCTGCCTTCTGAGTATTGGAATTAAAGGTCTGTAACTGCCAAGCCCAATTGTCATCTTAGTTCTTGATCTGAGGCTTTATACTGGCCTGAAATCACCAAGTAGTCTGACTGAGCAGCAGCCCCAGGGGCCTGCCTGCACCCGTGGCACTGGGAATACCAACACACACACACCTGCCTGGCTCTGTTTTGTGGGTTCTAGAGATAACCTCAGGCCTTCAAGCTTGTAAGCAAGCCCTTAACTGACTGAGCTATCTCTCTAGACCTAACTTTTCTCTTTATATAATGTTTTAAAACCTTTTTCCCAAACTTTATACAATAAGCAGATGTTCACTATTATAACTTTATAGATTGGTTTTATCTTAAACTCCAGTTATTTGAACTTTCTACATCAGTTACATGCCCAACAAATATTTGTAAAAGGCCCACTGTGTGCTGTATCTGAGTTGGCCAACTCTACACAGTTTGAGCACTGCCGACCAGCTTAGAAAGTTTTGTTGGAATACAACCAAGTTGCTTGCCTATGTGTCATCAGTGGGGCTATTTCTGCACGATCAGAGCTAAGTAACTGCAACAGAGACACGGTGAATCACAAAACTCTTGCCAGATTTTTTTTACCAGTCCCTAAATTGTATGAAAGGCTCATCAAGTGGCAGAAAGAAACGAAAAGAATGGAGTGTGTGGCTTGGGGGTGCATCTTCGGGGTTCTATTCTCCTAATGTAATTGTGCTGTAGTTGTAGGAAATGTAGGCTCACTTGTCAGATACTGTTGGGATCCATAAGCAGGCATCTCTATGGCCAGCCCCAAGGGACCTGACAAACCGGTTATCTGGCATCCCTGAAGCCACCTTAGAAGACCACCTGCTGGTCACCTGGAACCACCTGTACATGCTCTGGGTAACCTTATATGAGAACTCCCAGAGCTCCTCCTCTCTCTCTTTCCTGCCTTGTCTGGAGACTGGCTCTGCGACCCCTTTCCCTTCCCCTAATAAACCTCTCCCCTAATAAACCTCCCACGTGGAATCAGTTGCGTGGCGTGATTTGTGAACCCACTGTGTAACTTTCATCCCCCACAATTTCTAACAGATACATGGTTTTGTTTTCTGCCTAGAATGGGTCCTTGCTGCTCCAAGGATGAAGAGACCCAAGTCTTGCTTGTGCCCTTTCCTCAATCCCCAACATAGCACCTCACACAAGATTAGGCACTCAGAGAGCTCTGGCACCAATCATGGCTGTGTTCCAATAAAGATTTACTTATAAAATGGTGCCATGCCTCACAGACTATATTCTCAGGGTTCTCCAAATCAATTAGCATTTCTTGCATAGGACTCAAAACTCAAGCTGCATTTAAGAAACCAGCATCTCTTACATAAAGCCAACAGAGCCCACAGGTCTGGAGAATTTAATATACTTCTCTGAAGGTACCTAAAATAGCTAATTTTGCACCATTTGAAGCTGAGATTTTCGTATATATGCCACCAAAGGCCCATAATTCCTTCCTAAACTCAAGCATCATCTAGTTTCACAACATAAGATGAGTAATAAAAAGGTTTCAAGACCCAAGTTCAGTAAACAAGATTCCCTGTTTCCAGATAACACTCAGAAAATGCCTTTTGCCTCCCTTGATCACCATCTCCTTGGAAACATCATAACAAGGGTGTCAAAAGCCCAAGAGATCTTAGGGAGATCTGCTGTTCTGTTCTGCAATAGCAATGTGCGCAAGTGTCGGTATTAAAGAAGCCAGCAGTGGGCTGGTCTCCAAGTTAACCTGCAAGGCAAAGGAAACACATCAGAAACAGGTGGGAGAGAGGCAGGGCTCAGAGCCTCCCAGGCAAAGACAAGTCTGTGGGCAAATGTTCTAATTAGGGATCCGGAGTTTGTTCCACACTCAATAGGATCCTTCTACATCTGTCTCTCTTTATTCAATTAAGGAGACTCTAGGAACCTTCAATTTTCTTGACGATTAGAGCAAAAATAAATGATCAGGTAGGGTTTTTTAAAGCACATCTCTGAAAGAAACTTCTGCTAAATTTAATCACAGAGCTTCTGGAAGACAGTCTTCAAGTGATTGTCAATTCAGATCCAACACACATACACACAAACACACATTCACACAGAGAAACATACACACCACACAGAGAGAGATACAGACACACACAAATACATAAATACACACACAGAATGAGCCCTCATATTAGGGAGGTGTGCTCTCTCTGCCTTTCAAAGATAAACAATACAACAACAACAATAATAATAATAATAATAATGATAACACACCTAATTAAGTCCAGAGAAAGCAGACATAAATCAGGCCAATGGTTGAATTCAAAAAACTAACAAAAGAAGAAAGAAAAAGACCGCCCCAGCCACACTGAGGTAGATGTTCTAAGGGGGAATTCTCCAGCTGCATATGGTTCGCTGGACTCTGAAGGCTGCTATTTCCTTCTCTTGCCCTCATTATATTCTTGTGTTCCCCAAGTTGGAATTTGTCTTTTTAATATGGTATGAAGTGTTCTCTACTGCTCAGGATCCACTCTGTCAGATTTTCACTTTGCCTTTAATTTATTTAATTTGGGGATCTGTTTTATTATACGTGGCGTAGAAGTATAGATTCAGAGTAAGGAAAATTAGGTAAAATCCTTACCATTTCTGGGGGCTTGGAAACATTTCAGGCAAGATTAAACAGACAATCTAGGTTTAAACGTATCTCCTCAGATGAATGAATCTGAGCAAGTACCTATGTAACTCCTGGGGGCTTGGTTTCCTCATGTGCCCTGTTGTAATGAGAACAGTTTGCCCAGAGTGGGGTGGCTCAATGGCCAAAGCATTCACCGCACAAATGGGGTGGACTGAGTTGGAATCCCCAGAATCCACATAAAGCCACACATAGCAGCTTGAAGCTGTAATCCCAGTGTTCCTATGGTGAGATAGGAGGGTGGAGGAGATGGGGCAGAGATAGCAGGATCCCCATCAGATTGCCAAACAACAATCCTAGCCTACACACCAATGAGCAGAGAGACTCTCTCAAACAAGATAGAAGGCAGGTACCGGCACTTGAGGCTGTTCTCTGAGCACTCACACAAACTGTGTCATGCATGCACGCACATGCATCATCTGTACATATAAATGTTTTTTTTTTCCTGAGAGAGTGATGTGGCCTCTTGGGATGAATGTGTGAATTCAGTGAGATACTGCACCATCAGCACTAAGCATGGTACTCATGGAACAGTTACTTCACAAACTGTTGTCTGCTATTATTTTACCATCGCTATTGTTATGTGTGACTCTAGAGCCGCTCCCTTCCTAGGAGTAATGTTTAAAACCTCTTGATAACATCACACCTCAGTGGTTGGTTGGCCAGCTTCTGTCTAAATCTTTCCAAAGACTGGAAACCCAAAAGTCTTAGTTCTTAGAAACTGCCTTCATGTACTCAGCTGAAATACCTCCCACAGTGACTCTTCCCATAGCTCTTTACCTTGGGAACCTCAAAAGAATGAGACAACACATCTCGTACTTTGTACTGATGAAGGTTTGATTTTGTAACCAAAAAATAGGGAGAAAAAAATAAAAAAATAAGGGCAAAATATGTTAGTCTAGAAGTTCCTGGGACACTGACTGGAGGAGGAAGATAGTACACTGAGAGATGAGTGTCAGGAGACACAGGTTGGGCCCATCTCATCAGGAGAAGTCATGAAACTCTATTGCTAGCACATTGTCCCAGCACTTGGCAGAGCTTACATACAGTTCTGTTTATCTGACTGCTCTGACTTGAGTGGCTAATCCTGGATGAGTCAACCCAGGGCTGGGAAGCAGTGCACTGTGAGCATCTCAGTGCTGAGAGCCCTCCTATGTTCTAGGGAATCAGAGGCTGGAATCTCATAAACACACTGTTGTGAGCTCTACTCATGCTGTGAGGGAACTCAAGCCACATGGGTGAATCATGACATGATCCTTTTCAGAGTTACAGACCCAATTGCCAAGGTGAATGTCCTGTTATTTCAGGTTGAATTGGTTACTCCTTTGTTTTATCACTAGAAAGTTGAACTCTAGGCCTACAGAAGACCATGTCTGTCTTGTTCATCAACATCCTCGAATTGCCCTAAGCCTGGCATATGGATCATAACAGGTACTCAGAAAAATAAAATTAAAAAAAGAAAAAACAGGAGCTCAGTACTTTATTGGTTTTTTGTTGTTGGTTGTGGTGGTTGGTTGGTTTTTTTGTTTGTTTGTTTTTGTTTTGTTTTTAGAACATTTCAGTTATTTCCAATCATGGCTCTTTCCCTTTCAATCAGTTCCCATTTGAGGTAACAAATCCTGGTGTGAGCATCTGATCTCTCTTGTGAAATAAGAAGGAAGGGAATTTGACCCTGGGGGTTTTATTTGCCCATCTGTTTTGTCTGTCTATTCCATCAACCTATTCTCCAAAATATAAGGACACAACAGTGACCAGTAACTTGGCCCATGGAAATACATACTGGACAGGGTGTGGAGAGATGGCTCAACCCCAGTCCATGTGGCACTTGATGGAATAGCTTGGCTGGGGAATAGGGAATCTAGGTCCAAAAGAGATGCCAAGTGGATGCTGGCAGTTGGAAGCTCAACAGAGAATGGGAGCCATGGTCTTAACACCTGACCACAGGTACCTCTCATGGGCTGCTGGCATGCTCACAGCATATAAGCTGGGTTCTAAACATGAGCAGCCCCAGGCAGCAATTCAAGACGTGTGTATATATCCATGACACAACATCAGAATTCATACAGTATTGTTTCCACCACAGGCCCAAGAACTTCAAAGATCTTCCCGTTTCAAGTGCAAGGGATAGCACCTCATCAAGCTGTGGGAGAAACTGGCAAGGCCTCACCGAAGGAAGCACTGCTGTATTCACGTTTGAAAACCACAATTGGTCACATCATCTCTTCTCTGGTGTTGAGCAGGTCAAGCAGCAGTATTGCATTTATACACACTGCTGACTCACCTTCTGTTCCACTGTGTATGTGTGAGTGTGCATGTGTGTGTGTGTGTACAGGTGCATGTACATTGTTCGAGCACATATTTGCAGTCCAGAGATCAACATCAAATGCATCCCTAGTCACTTTTCACCTTATTTTTGAGTCAGGGTGTCTTCCTGAGCCTAGCTAGAGCTCACCAATTCATGGGGTCTCAGGGATCCTCCTCTCCTGTTTCTGCCTTTCCCACACTGGGAAGAAGACACGCACTATCACAGTCAGCTCTCTTGATGCACACCACGGGCTGAGCCACCTCTCCAGTTCTCCATCATCACTTTTCAGTCATCTGTGTTGGTCATAGAACTAAGGTCTAGAACAGTGATTTAGTGGTTCTCAACGCTCCTGGTGCTGCGACCTTAATACAGCTCTTCATGTTGCGGTGACCCCGACCATAAAACTAATTCATTGCTGCTTCCCAACTGTAAGTTTGAACTGCTATGAATCACGATGTAAATATATGATGTGCAGGATGTCTGTGTATGACAACCAAAGGGGTTGTGACCCACAGCTTGAGAACTGCTGGTTTAAAGTGACCCAGAGAATAAGGGAGTTCACAGATGGGCAGTGAAGACAGATAATGGAGACCCCACATGCAGAGTGATTCAGCCCAGGTGTGTACATGGTGGTGCGGGCAGAGAGGGAAGTGGCAGTTTTCTTCTGAGGCCGGAGCTGAAAATGACTGTCCTCCGTCTGCTAGGTGACCACTGCACAGCACAGCACAGCTGGCGTGCACTCCCTTAGGCGGGTCCTGTGCTGCCCGCGTTGTACTGTGTGGTGGCCACACCAACCCTAACCAAAAAGAATGAGACTCCTTAGCTGACAAAGGAAAGTCACCCGTAAGACTGACATCATGCTAGGTCCTCCTGGGTGTTGAGCTCTCCTAGGTGAGATCAAGCAAGAGAGAAAATTATTACTATTAATAACTTTTTAATTGATTTTAATTTTCAGAACACTTTTAGACTTACAGAGAGGAGAGAGAAAATAATTCCCACATCCCCTTCTCTCATTTATTTTATAATTAGCATCATAATATAGTATACTTGATGCAATTAACAAAGCAATGCTAATACATTATTATTAACAAAAGTCCAGACTTTGTTTGGATTGCTTTAGATTTCCGTGTGTTTATGTGTGGGAGCACATGTGCACATGTATGTAGCTGTGTGCGGAGCCCAGATCATAGCCTCAGGTGTTACCTCCCGCCTTGAGGACTGTCCATCTTTTATGGTTTTTAGAGTCTCTCACTGGCCTGAAACCTGCCAAGCAGGTGTGCTCCAGGGTATCCACCTGTCTCTACCTCTACCCCTCCCATCCCCCACCCCCATGCTGGGACACCTGGCTCTTTACCTGGGCTCTGGAAATGAAACTCAGGTCCTGTGCTTGTGTAACAATCAGTTGACCCACGGAGTCATCTCCCAGCTCTGAATTGATTGTTGTTTGCTTGTTTGTATGTTTGTTTGCTTATGTGACCTCGTATCCCTCTTTGGTTCCAGAATCCATGTGAGGGACACTACCTCATGCGCAGCTCACAGCTCCCCTTGGTCCTAACAGTTTCTCAGACTCAATGACCCTGACAAGTGTTCAAGAGTGCTAGACACGTGTTTTGGAAGCTTCCTTTCCATTGAAATTTGTTTGATGTCTTTTCATGACTAGATAGAGGTTAGGAATTTTTGGAAGGCAGATCATGGATAAACTGACATTTTTACACTAAGTCAAAGGCACATATTACCAACATGATTTAGCACAGCAGAATATGGTTTGGTCAACAGTTGAATTCCTTTCAGGCTTCTCCTCCACTGTGTACTTTTGCGTTTTCTTTCATTTTTGAAAAAAAAAGATTATTATATTTGTTTAGTATGTGTTTGCACAGGAATGTACACATGTACTTGTCACAGTGTGTGTTTGTGTATGTGTAGAAATTAGAAGACAACCTGCAGGAGTAAGCTCTCCTTCCATCAAACGGATTCTAGGTGCTCGGGCTTGGTGGCAAGAACCGTTATTTGCTGAGCCCTCTCACCAACCTCTCTTTTCTTTTCTCCACTTCTCATGCTGTTGACTTTATAGTGGATCACTCTGCACAACTACACTTTAGTCTGACAGGACAGAGAAGCCCTCATCCTGCTGCAATGGTCTTTTGAGATGAGGCCATGTGAAGGAGGAATGTCCACATACAACCCTGTAAGTGACCCCTTGCCTGTGCTGAAGAAGGGAGGGCCCAGCAAATCCACGGCTCACCTGGGAGTGAACTTTGTGGGAATTGTGCCTCAGTGTGGCATTGGGACCTTAGGAGGAGAGAATGCTAACCTTTGTTTATGTCTCACCTTGGGGGAAATTTTAGCAACACAAAGCTACCAAAAGTAGCTTCAGAATTTAGGCTGCTTCAAATCCCCCTCAGTTTGAACACAACTCATGTGATCCTCCAACCTGATGGAATACAAGCACCGAGTTTGGAAATGCAGGTATGTGACATGGGCGCCATAATTAAAGGGGGCATGAAAGACAACTAAAGGAGCTTCCAGTGGGTCAACATGCTGACAGCCATTTTCTGTATCTTCTGGCTTCTGCCCTTCAAATGCCACCCAATTTGGACAGTCAAAAGAAAAATCTGGCCAGAAAAGCAAACAAACAAACAAACTAAACAAAAAAGAAAACCACCTGAGTAGTAGTTTATCTGCTGCCCCCTGGAAGGAAGTACTGGAAAAACAGAGCAGATATTAACACTGAGTCTGCCTCTTAAAGAGGCGGGGGGGGGGGGGAACGGGGTGTACTCTATTTTGGAGCCTGAGTGGGTCTTCTCTAAGCTCCCTAAATTATACTGCATAAGCTCACTTCACCTCTATGGAGCAAGCCCTCAGCACAACACATTCACTTTCAAACCTTGGAGCGCAGTTCCCTCCATATCTCCCTCCAACCCTTCAAAGGTCAAGACAACTCCAAGGACACCTGATAAGAATTTCTAATAATTTTTACACTTGGCCAAATAAAGCTTAGAGCAGAAAAGAAAACAGAATACCAGATCTGCAAGCCCCACAATGCCGAGATCTAGCCAAAGATAGTATCCAGTGTCCCTGTGCAGACGTATGCCCAGGGCCCAGAACATACAGGTAGGCTAGCTTCTGCTTCCACATTAAGCACAGCCTGAAATGTGATGGCATATCATTGGCTTTTCCCCCAGACTGGGCACCAAAAGTCTTGCCTCCTCTGAGTCCTGCCCCATCCCCCCCCCCCATTGGCTCAAACAGCAGCATCCTACACAATAAAATTCCATTCTAGCATTTTTCCACTCTCTCTGAGAAGGGGGGAAACATTCTCAGTTAGAGGGCTGCTTTTTGTTATTGGCCTCTGCTTTTGGAAGATGACAACACCATCCTTTAGATTTCTTAAAGAAATGGAGCAGAACCGAAGTAGGCTATGGTACCCAGCTGGGATCCAACACCTCGTCCATAATGCCCAAGGAACTTCAAAAGCTTACAAGGACAATTGCCTAGTTCTCTGTGCTCATTGACATCTAGAGGGCCTGGGAAATCTAGGCCATGGGTATAATGAGAGGCACAAACACTGATAAATGGGAGGGGAGATGCTCCTGGTCTCCCTGGGAGTCTTTGCTTCCTACTTCCAGAACAAAATTGGATGGGAGCAGCGACTTTCAGGAGATGTCAAAACTGCCTTGCAACTCTGGCAGTAGCCAACTTTGTTTTCTAAATTTACAGACATCACAGCTTCTATAATCTGTCTCCCAGGAAGCAAGGTTCTCTTTTCTTAAGTCTTAGCTTTGTTAAGAACTCACTGTGTCTACACAGTTACTCGCTCTCTTTGAGAAAATTCAGTTCACCTGTCTGTAAAACAGGGACACTGTGTACTTCTGTGAGACTTTTCTACCTGAAACACTTCTTTAATGGGGTCTTGAGTGACATATACATGGACAGTGCTCTCAGAGACCCCTGAGACAGATCACAGGTTATTCCTGCCCTCCGGAAATTCAGCAGATACCAGAGAAAGTTAAACTTATATTGGTTACACAGAAAGAAAAAAGAAAGCACAAAATTCATGTACACACCACACACACTGAAAAATGCAAACCCTGGCATTCCTGGATATTCACCAAGTTCCAATCTTCCTGATTGCCATACTTTCAGGCAATGAGCAGCTCAGTCATTTCAAAGGCAAAATGTGGCAAAATTTGTGTGTGTGTGTGTGTGTGTGTGTGTGTGTGTGTTCATGCACTTCCTTCCTTGTATTACCTCAGAGTTCCTGTCCTCCTCTTTGTAAGCCTCTTCTTTGGGACCATGGCTCACTAAAATGACAGGAAGCAGGGAAACTGAAGAAAGAAAACACAAAAGAATTGTCTTCTGATGCAGCAACTATGCATCAGGTTCTCATTGGTCACTCATTCATTCATTCATTCATTTGGCAAAAAGTTGCTGAACTGTCAGTGTTAAAACATTTACCAAACCAGTCAGGAACTGTTCATGTAGAAACTAGGAATGCAACAGTAAGCAAGACATAACCTGGCAAACAGGTGAGCGGATGTTAAAGGCTGTTATAACACATTCCTGCCAGCTCTGAGGTGGGGAAATCACAAGGCACCTTCTCCTGACTCCCAGGGGCACTCAGGAGAGACTTTCTCTGGTGACAATAAGACACGTGCAATGGAGTTGGCTAGCTGAGGTAGTATGGTAAGCAGGCTTGGGACAGAGTAGGGGGAAGGTGGGCAGGTGGGAGCAAACACACCACATTTCGTGGCGAGAGTCAGCAGGAAGAAGGCTTGAGATGTGATTGAGTTGGCATAGCACTAAACATCCTCATGCAAATGGTCACAAAACCTTGGACATCATCCATGCGTGGAGTGGGCTGGGTCAGGTGCAGGAGCATCAGAAGAGCAAAGTCATCCTCAGCTACACAAAGAGTTTAAGGCCACCATTAAACTGCATAAGACCTTGTCTGAAAAGCAAACAAGCAAGCAAAAACCAGTTTGGGCACATCATGGAAACCAAAGGACAACCAGAAATAGATGTGGAAAGAGGCAGCGTGTCTGGGTCTACACTCAGCAGGTTGGAAGTAGCTCGTGGCTGTGCTGTGTAAATTAGGAAGGGCAATCAAAGCTGAGGAGACACAGAGGACACGATTGCCCGTGAAAGCAGCTGTCCACTGTGGGCTGCTCCTCCATACACTGTCGGCATGTATGGGCAATGCAGGTGGAACTCACCAGGAGGAGAAGACAGCAGGCTAGAAAATCCTGGTCACCCAGCCGTGCCTGTCTCCCAGCACTGGGCTCACAGGCACACGCTGCTATGTGTTGTGTTTTCTAGAGGAGTTCTGGAGATCAGATCCAGTCCCCATGCTTGTGAGGTACTTCACCAACTGAGCTAGCACAAACACTGACAACCGTTGTCCTCTTTTCTAATGTGTGTGTCTCACGTGTGTGTGCCCTCAAAATAAGGGGTAGCATCCCCTAGAATGAAAGTCACTGGCAGCTGGGAGCCCCCTGATGTGGGTGTTAGGATCTGAATTGGGTTCTGAATTGAAACATGAGGCTGAGTCATCTCTCCAGCTCCAAAACCACCAGAGGCTCAAACTCCCCGAGCGCACAAATGAGGACTGCGAGGGTTCTTCTGCTTCCAGGGTCGACATTTCTTTAACTATCAGCTCCTCAGTTCCTCAGTGCGTTTACTTTGTTCATAAACTAAAAGAGAGGTGACCTTTTTTCCTCTTAACTACAAATGTTACTGTGCTGGAAGCAAAAGAGGTTTCTCTTGTCACGTGTGTAATGCTACATGCTTCTTCCAAACTAGCAGGTTACTGGTACCCAAGTGATCATGATTCTTGTGAGATCACAGTCTGTTTCTGCCCAATTCTATGGATATTTTTGTCCTCATCTTGGGAATCTGCCACCCACTTGATGATTTAAGGTTTATTCCTAAAATGGACACTACAACAACTGAATCAGAATGAAGAGATGGCATGGCAGGTGAGATCACATACTGATGAGCACACATGTTAAGCTCAAAACTGCCTATAGCTCCAGCTACAAAGGATCTGGTGCCCTCATCTGGTGTCTAAGGACACCTGCACCAATGTACCTGTATCCACAAAGATACACACACACATACACACACTAAAAAATAAAATTAGGACCAGAAAGATGGCTGGTTGCTCCTCCAGAAGACTCAGGTTCATTTCTCAGCACCTACATGACAGCTCACAACTGTCTGTAACTTGACCAGTAGATCTGACACTGTCTTCTGACCTCTAATATTTCTTTAAAAAAATCATTAATCATGAATCTGCATTCCTAACATTGTTCTTTAGCTAATCTTAAGAGGGATTTTTATTTAAAAGAGGGAGAGGGGGACAGGAGAGAGAGGGAAAGAGAGGGGAGAGTTTTCCACAAGAGCTTATTCCTTTGCTCCCTCTTTCTGTGGAAGTATGGTGGCTGGGAGATTGTGTTCCCTTGCTCAATTACCCCACCAGACAAAAGCAGTTTGTAGAAAAGCCCTGAGCATGTAATTTTATTACCTCAGCACTGATTTTAATATAATTCATGCAATTTCTTCCACAGGGGAAAAGCGATTTTCCTAAACACCTGTTAAGTGAGAGCTGATGGGTTTTGACTCCCTCCAACCTGCCCTGTAGAATTTTCTACTAAAATAAGTGGCATGCAGGTCACTTCTCAGACACAAATGGAGTGTCTGCCCCACTCAGACAGCCTCACCCACAGAGCCTTCCCCAGTCTGTCATTTGTCAGGGTGCATCTCAGCGTAGACCAGACATAGTTCTGGAAACTCCATCTTTTATAAAGATGGATCCCAGGAAGGATTCAGGAAGTCCATCAACCCTACATGATGGACTTTTGTGGTGGGAACACTGCCGTTGGTGGCCAGCTCTATGTTGCCAAATTGGTTGTGCACTGTCCCCAATCTCTATCCCCTCAGGACCAGTTGCATATCATTGCCATGGCAATTAAAATACCTACCTTAAAAACTGACATTAATTTATTTACTTGTGTGTGAGAGTGCACACATGCCATGGTGCACATATGGAGATCATAGGAGAGCATGGTGTTGGTCCTCTCCTCCCTCTGTGACTCAGTTTACAAAACTTGGCAGCAAGTTCCTGCACCTACTGAATAATGTCACCTGCCCTACCTCCACATTTTATATAAAATGAGAAAAATAGCAAATTAAATCTTCTGTTCCAGGATCTAACTCATTTGTTCCTGAGACCCATCTAAATCACCAAAAGCTGCAGCCAGTGCTCAGAGTTAGTTCATGAGCAGCAGAAAGCAGACACCACCAATAGGTATGATGTCTGCCACAACTACAGCCTCTGTGTGTGTGTGTGTGTATGTATGTGTACGCGCGCATGTGTGTGCTTGTGCTTGTGTGAGTATGCCTGTAAATGTGTGTCTGTATGTGTTATTATTGTACTTGGAAGACAGAATTGAATTTAGACTCAGTTCCACCTGGTCTCTTATGTTGCCTAGCAACTGATGAACATGAGTAGGCTCCTGATGCCTCTGAGCTTCACCTAGTTACACACAAAATGGGGACCACAGTTCCTACATTAGAGGACTACAGAGTGCTTGGTAAGCAGCCATGTGACAGGATGCAGACTGCACTAGAATGCACTAGAATGGTCCACGTCACCATCATCTCTCCCCAAGTTGAATGGTCTATTTACCCTCTTGCCTTGGCACTGTGTCTTCTCACAGTGTCTATCATTACAATCCTCCCTGAATTACATTCTCTGGCCATGTAACTTGGTGCCTCTTACTTAGAAAGTAGAATGTATATGGGTGGTCTAAACTTCAGCTTCTATGGGGATGGAGTAGAAGTGATAGCCATGCCAGTTCTGAGCCCAGACCTCAAGAGATTTTCCATGTCTGCACTCTAGTAGGATCTTGTCAGGTATTATGTGGCTTACCCAAGCCTGAGATGACACAGACCAGCACTCAGTATCCTTGCTGTGAATCCACACAATGAAAGGACCAAGTCAATACTAGCAAAGCTGATCCACAGTTGATGAATGAGTGAGCCCACCTGGGCCCAGCCTAAACCCCTGTTCCAGCTCAGTTATGAAATGTCCTTCAAAACCACATTAAAGGCTTGGATCCCATGCATCAGAATTCAGAGGCAGGATTAGGGGAAGTGATTGAATCATGAGGGCTTTGACTCCATCCATGGATTTAAAACCTGTGAAATCTGCCATAACCAGGTAGTCTCACTGGGAGGTAGAAGTATGTACTGGGGACAGACCTCTGAAGGGCACCTTGTCCCTTTTTGTCACCTGCCTCCTGTTTGCTACGCTATGCCTTCACTGCCATGGTGTTCTGTCAGCTCACCAGCACCCACAGCAATGAGGCCAAGCAGCCATGCACTGAGAAATCTGAAATTCTAAGACCGAATAAAACAATAATTTTCCCCTTTAAGCCATTTTTCTCAACTACTTGTTGCAGGCACAAAAAGTCTGACTAACACAATCACTGAGCACAAAACATGAGCCACCATGAAGTGCAAATTTTATAGGAGAGGTCTTTAGTGCTCTGTTATTCAGCAAGGGTGACTTAACCCTCCCAGATTCCTACCCACATGGAAGCCAACATATCTGATAACAATTCAAAGCCGGGTCAGAATAGCATGTATAAGAGCACCAAAAACTGAACCAAAATTTAAAACTAATTGGGAGCATGTCAATTCCCTAATTATAACTCTCTGAAGATACTGCACCTTACTATATTTAGAAAAAAGTTCAAATCCCAAAACATGATCTGCAAACTGTGTGGTGAGCTCCTGTCCCTCTTTCTGACCTCATTATCCCACATTCTCTACATGCTTCCACCATGCTGATGCCATGGCTCTGTTCCCAGCACATGCTCAGTTCCTGCCTAGGCCTTCTCGTAGTCCATTCCCTCTGCCTAGAAGACTTTCTTCTCCTTGTCATGAAATGCCTAGTTCCTTTTTTGTCATGGAAGTCTCAATTCGGTACAGCCGAAGACCCCCTTGTTGAAAGACACTCTCGGTGTATACCCAATTTCTTTTCCTAAAAGCTTGAAGCCACACTTCACATTGTACACTTGTGATCCCAGCACATTAGAGGCTGCTCCTTCAAGTCCAGCCTGGGTGTGATAGTCAAGTTAGCCTTGATTGTCAGCTTGATTGAATTTAGTATTATTGTGGAAGCAAATCTCTGGCAAATCCATGAAAGAGTGTCAAGATTAGGTGAAATGAGGTTGGAAGAGCCACCCTGAATGTGAGTGGCACCATGGCTTGGGCGGAAGAGCAGGACTGAACAAAAGCGGAATGCAAGTGGAGCACAGCACTGCCCGTCCTTGCTTGCTGTTCATGGATGCCGTGTGCCCAGCTGCCACCATACTTCCCCACCGCGATGCTGCATCCCCTTGGATAAGCCCTTCCACCCTTGAGTCACTAGTTGTTAGCTCTTTGATAACAGAAATGGAAAGTAACTAATGCACTGAGCTACAAAACAAGACCGTGTCTCAAACAAATAAATTTAAAACACTCTCAGTCTCTGAAGTTTCTGAAATGGTGGCTGCTCCTCCACATAGAGTGACATCCCTCTGCGGACAACAGGCTTACAGTGGAGCCTGCCTCTCCCTGACCCAGTGCATTGCAGGGGCTCACTAAATACCTGCCTAATGAGTCAAAAAGGGAAGGTGGCTCTTTGCTTCAAGCCTCCCCTCCACCACTTCTCCTATTCACATCTTTTTAAGCCTGCAAGGCCCAGTGTCTCCTGAAATACAAAGAGAAGAATGCCCATAGTCATTCCAATCATTGATGCTAAGCACAAGAGAGTGGAATTGAAGTTGAAGATTACATCACGAACAAGACAAATTCATGCTGTGAGGGCCCAGCTGATTGCAAGGGGGGCTGATTGTAGTGGCCTCCTAACCCCATTAGTGTCATGAATAAAAAGAGAAAATCAAACCCCACTTTCTTGGTGAATGTCAGTGGAGGAGATGAACAGCTGTTGCCTCTTCTCAACTCTGGAAACCTCATCTCTCAACCTTTGATGCTTTCATAAACAGCAAGAAGAAATGCACAAAAGACCAAGATGGAATAATTTTAAAAATCACTAGCAAGATGGCTTAGAGGATGAAGGTACTTGCCAGGAAAACCAGATATCCTGAACTTGATCTCCAGTTGAGGAAAAGAACTCACTGCACACCTGCACTCACATATAGCTTCATACTCACACCATGGTATGAGCATACCAACACTCACACACAACAAAATAATAGTGAGGTATTCTAAAGAAAAGCAGAATGTGGTAACTTCTCCTATCATGCCAGAATAACTGAGGCTGAGGCAAGAAGACCATGGGTTCCTGGCCTGTCTGGGCAACTGAGCAATACCTTGTCACAAAATATTAAAAAGGAGATGCCGTAGTTACTGTTCTATTGTTATGATACAACACTATGACCAAGTTAATTTGTAGAAGAAAGTGTTTAATTTGGCTTATGGTATGAGGGCTCACGTCTTGATCCATAACTATGAGGCAGAGAAAGGGGGAGAGAGAGACAGAGACTGACAGAGACAGACAAAGAGACAGAGAGACACAGAAAGACAGAAAGAGAATCTGGGAATGACAGAATATTTTGAAACCTGAAATCCCTTCCCCAATCCCCAGTCCTCAGTGGCACAGGTCTTCCAATAAAGCCACACTTCCTAATCCTACCTAAACAGTTCTACCAACTGGGGACCAAGTATTCGAATACATCATCCTATGGGGGCCATTCTCATTAAAACACCATGGGTGGGAGGTGCCTTTCGATGTAGCTCACTGGTAGAGTGCTCACTCCCATGCCTTGGGACCCAGGTTTAATTACTAGAAGGAGGGGAAGAAAGAAGAACAAAAAGTAGAAAATAAATACATCCAGCCTTTCTTGAAAAATTAGAAAATCTGACAAGGAGACTGTGATGGCTATACTCATTTGTCAACTTGACTACATTTGGAATTAATTAAAACCCAAAAAACTCTCAGAGGGTACACCTATGATAGATTTTTGCTTGTTTTGAAGTGGGAAGATGTACTTCTAAAGCTATCATTGGGGAGGGAGAACACACCTTTAATCCAGATATTTTGAGATGGGAAGACACACCTCTAACCTGGGCTACACCTGCTGGCAGCCTATATAAAAGACAAGAAAGAAGGAAGCTTTGTGCTTTGCTTGCATGCCCTCACCCTAGAGGGCAAGTCCATTTCCATTGGCATTAGAACCTACTTCTTCAGGAATCCAGCTAATACTGAAGACCACATGAGACATCCAGCCTGTGGACTACAAAACTACTAGTCTTGGGACTTTCATTTATAGGCAGTCATCATTGGACTAGCTGAACCACAGCCCATAAATCATTCTAATAAATCCCCCTTCTATACATACAGAGAGAGATTCATTCTATAAGTACTGTTACTGTGATGATTTGAATATAAGGGGTTCCTATAGACTCATATATTTGAATGCTTGGTCCTTAAAAGCCCTACTTGAGAAGGATTAGTAGGTGTGGCCTTGTTGGAGGAGGACTTGTTGTCACTGGGGGTAAGCTTTGAGGTTTCAAAACCCCAAGCCATCTCTCTTCCTGCTGCCCCTGGATCCAGATGTGGAACTCTCAGCTAATTCTCCAGAACCGTGTCAGCCCATGTGCTGCCGCGCTCATCTCCATGAAGATATTGGATTGAACCCCTGAAACTGTAAGCAAGCCACAATTCAAGTGTTTAAAGAACAGTTGCAGTGGTCATGGTGTCTCTTCACACCATAGGACAGTGACTAAGACAGTTACTGTAGAGAACCCTGACTAATACAGAGACAATGCAGTATTCCTTCAAAGGTAAACTTCTGGGACTGAGACGCGGCTGTGGGTAGTCCACATCATTGCTCACGTAGCCCAGTTTGCTCCCTGCAGTTACCTACCCCAGAGCCTCTTCCTCTAGAACAATATCTTTCACAAATATACACTCATGTGTGCACACACACACAATAGTGAAATTAGTGGACACTGAGGTCTTTTACCTCCTCAACAACCTGCATGCAATAGTGATCATTGTTTGACTGATGTTTGGCATCAAATGGGAAGGACTCATATTCTTAGTCACCCACTTTGCCTGCAGCCTACTCCCTGAAGTAAAAACAGGAGACACAAATCCTACAGAAGCAGGATTTGCTAGTATTAAAATATCATTCTCAACAGGATAGGTACCCATGGAGGGAAAGTAGCAAGAATGTAATTATAAAGACATGTCCCATAGCCTTAATGTAGCATGGATTGCTAACTGTCCATAAGCCACTTTGTGTGTGTGTGTGTGTGTGTGTATGTGTGTTTTACTGGAGATAGAACTCAGAACCTTGTACATGCTAAACAACTGTTTTATCACTGAGCTGTCTTTACAGAAATCTTTTTTTTTTTTTAGCAGAAAGCAATACATTAATCCATACATGCTAGAGCTTGATATTAGCTTTCTGCTCTCTCTCTCTCTCTCTCTCTCTCTCTCTCTCTCTCTCTATATATATATATATATATATATATATATATATATATATATATATATATATATATATATTTGTCTGTTGGGTATAAGGTATACATATTTGGAGGTCAAGGACAACTTGCTGGAGTTGATTTTCTCCTTCCCCTATATGGGAAACAGGGATCAAACTTGTCATCAGCTTGGCAAAAAGTGCCTTTGCCCTCAAAGACAACAGCCTTTTCTTTTTAGCAGAGTTTTACTCACTGGTCCAGACCAGCCTGGAACAGCCTTGCAATCATCTGGCCTGTGCTGTTGGGATTCCAGGCCTGCCCACCGGGTAAGGCTATCGAGGGTAAATTTTCTGTTACAATGGTGCTTCATAGCAAGCTGGAGCTCCCAGGACCTTAACAGATGAAGAAAAACGCAGAACCACCAACATGAGAAAAGTCACCAGTGATTCCCACTCACACACCATCAGTGGCAGACACAGACACAGGACAGGCACGGTTCCGTCTCTACACACAGACTCATGTGAATCTCTTGGCATTCCTCTCCCAATCTGTAAAACAGGTATAACCATTTATGAGCCTCCGACGGTATTGGGAAATAAATAACTTATCCCATAGAACACACCTGGCACAACGTCCAGCACAAAGTCGGGCCCATTCAAAACTCACGGTGCCATCCTTAAACTATAAACTTTATTTTACAGAAAGTCTACTGTGAGCAGATGGTTGTGGAATTCTCTGATCAGATGTCAAGACAACAGCTGCAGCAGACACTGTGAGAGGGGAACCGAAGGACCATCAACACAGAAGAGAGTGCTCACAGAGGGGAGGTGGGGGAGGAACCTAGGGACATATGGAAATCGGTATTAGCTAATTTCTCCCCATGCCACTGTCCCCTGCCATTACCAGCCACTGAGGTAAGTCTCCTGCTAGGGATCCTCAGGAGAGAATGGCACATCCTAGTTCCAGAATTTTAGCATAATATTCTACAGACTCAAAGGAAAACCGTATAGTGTGAAGGGGAGGATCAGGCCTAATGTCTCCAAGAAGCAGGAATAATAAGAGAGAGGAGAGACCGACGACATTATGAAGCAATGTTCAAAACACTAAATAACTAGCTTCCAGGCCATGGGGAGCCCTGAATACCCCTCAGCCAGGAAGAACACAGCTCACAGCGGCATCCACACAAAGGGCTGCCTAGGACAGTGGAGGTGGCTGCTCCTGAAAACCCCGCAGACATTTAAGATTAGCATATGTTAATTTTATACAACAACAGGCTTATTTATGACACTTTTATACAGATAATGTATTTTGACTGTATCCACCTCCCATTACCTTCTTAGTTCTCTGTGCTTGCTCACTTCCCTTGCTCTAGGATCCCTTGCTGTAGGTAAGAAAAACTCACACATATGAAGACAGGCTTCCGTGGAGGTGCAGCTTCGCCAACATAGCAAACAGCTCTGCGTAGCAAACAGCTACTCTGAAGTTGTACCATTCATATGCAGACCAGCGAATCAGTCTAGACCTTTTTATACATACTTCGTTTTTGCTGATTCTCACTGTCCACCACCCCTCCCTATCTCCTCAACACACACACACACACACACACTTGCAAAACTTCTACCCTTTCTTCTTTCAGGTCATGTGTTTTATTACCCTCTGACCCTTTCTTCCCTCTACTGTGTTGTTGCCTGATCCCTGCCCACACTCACTCCCACATAAATGCAGATACAACAATTAGATGCTAGGCTCCACATGTGAAAACGAATAAGCAATGTCTATCTTTTGAGACCTGAGTTACTTCACTTAATAGAGTATATTTCCCCATTCCACCCATTTTCCTTCATATTTCATCATTTCGACTTGCTCTGCAGCTGAATAAAATCCCATTGTGCATGCACATTGTCATTATCTATTCACCAGTTGATGGACTCTAGGTTGATTCCCATTCCTAGCTATTGTATACACAGCAGTGTAACCAGACTTTTGGCTTCTTTATTGGCTTCTTTTTTCCTACCTTCCCACACCACCCTATCTCTTCCAACCCCCCAAAACTAGGTAGGAGAGAAAGAAGGTGGGGAAAGAGTCCATCCATATCATTGGACTGCTTCCTGCTGATGAGAGACATCGAGTTCCTTCGGGCAAATTCGGTCTTTGTTGTCAGGATATGTTCAACCAGAAATCCAGCAAACAGCAACAGCAGTAGGAGCAACCAGCAAGGGCAGCAGGGGCAAGGGGAACAGCAGCTGCAGTGCCTCTCAAGGCTCTGACATTTACATACCCTCTGAAGAGTCCCCAGAATTCCAAAGGTATCTTCAGCTGGCAAAATCACAGCTCTACCAGAGCATGAAACAATTTTTTTACTTGTTTGTTTGCTTGCTTGGTTGGTTTTTGTTTTGTTTTGTTTTGATTTTCTGTTTGTTTGTTTTTGGTTTTTGGTGTCTTGAAACAGGGTCTCCTTATGCTGTCCATTCTGTAAACCACGCTGGCCTCGAATTCACAAAGATCCACCTGCCTCTGCCTCCATGAGTACTGGAATTACAGGTGTGCTGCACCGTGCCTGGGTGAGCATGAAGCAAATTATAATTACCTGCTGTGGACAATCTGAAGCAGCCCCACATCCCACACCTGGGATTAAAATAAAAATAAATTCATATAACATTTCCGTGATTTAAGGAAACCAAAATTTTTACTACAGAGCAGCAATGAACTTCATATATGGAAATCCCTGTAGTAGGGCAGAGAGTATTTTAGGTATTTGTCCAGGAGTGGTATAGCTGGGTCATACAACAATTCTTATTTTCATTTTCTTGAGAAACCTCTACACTGACTTCTATAATAGCTATCCCAAGTTCATCTTCCCCAAATCCTTGTCAGCATTTGTTTTTTGTTTTAGTTCTGATAGCCATTCTAACTGGAATAAGATGGAATCTCACAGCAGGACACCCTTCTGTGAAGCCTCAATCCTCTTGATAGAGACCAAGTACTAGAAACTTAGAGAAACCCCTTCCCGTACCTCCACCCCCATCCTATCCCCCAGAAGTCATTCATACAGGCCATCCTTATGCTTGTTCTGCCTTGCTCCTCCTTCGCCATGGAAACTACAACAAAGGCTTCTCCCACATTTCCCCCTCACTTTCCCTCGCCTCTTGGCCAACTCTAATGCTTCCCTTCATGCAGTTCCCATGGGGATACTGTTAGGATTTTGGAACTGAACCTGTCCCTAACAGGTACTGCATGCCCCATCTTTTAGGGTAGGTCTATAACCTTAGCAGACTATGCTTTTGGTGACTGCCATCTGATCTGATAGGCCTAAATAATAATATAGTCTGCATTTTAACACATAGCCCAAGAAATCCCCTAAAGCTAGTTTCCTGCTCTCAAAAGTTTCTATCCATGTAAAGGCAGACACCAGTAAAACCAGAATTAGCACAGGATAGACTCAAAACTGTTTGTGTATGTTGACAATGACCTTTGGCAACCTCCTTTCTTACAGCCCAAGGTCTTTGTTTCTCTAGGCTCATTCCTAACCCTCTAAGTGAAGAGGCCTGTGAGGGGGAATGTTAGGAAATATTTTAAATGAGTTGAGAAGAAAAAAGTGGTGAATAATGCAAGCATCAGCTCACCCAAAAGACCAGCATTTTTCCTCAAAGGCTGACCAGTGTTCAAAGAAAAACAGGTCAGATGAAGAGGGAGGCTGCCTTGAATACAAGCAGCCCTGAGAAAAATGTCCCAAATACATCATTTCATCCCTCCCAGGGCTGTTCCCCTTTCTGCCCATGAGGAGAATGATTGTTATCACTACACTGGACCATCTCAGGCCCCACTTCTGGGTTCTCCAAAACCTGTCTAATCCTAGCCTTCACCTGAACCTGACAGCTTCCTGTTCTGTACTCTTCTCTACTTAGATCCTTCATGCTTAGATCAGAAAGATGGCCGGGAGTGTTATGAGGTGGGCAAAGGTGAGAGTTTGACACCAATTACTTTTTTGAGGCAGGGTCTTTCACTGAACCAGGACTTTTCTAATTTGGCTAGGCTAGCTGGGCAAGCCCCCAACATGCTGTATCCATCTTCCCTGACCCTGGGATCAAAGCACTTGCTACAGCACCTGCCTCTGTCATGAACGCTATGGCTCAATCTCAGGCTAGCACCTTCCACACTGAGCTGCAGCTCCCAGAAGAGCACTTAACGGAACTGTACTCTCTACTCCCAGACACCAGAGCCTAACACAACCAAGTTCTGGTTGCAGCAGGTGTGGCCGCTGCAAGATGGAGCCAACACTTTCCTGGGGCTCCAGTCAGCCCCAGGGCCATATTCTTCATTCACATTCTCTCTTCATTGCTTCTCCGCTTGCTGCCAGAGACACCTGCCCATTCTTTTCTTTCTTATCCGAACCATGTCATCCTTCTAGACCTAGTCTTGTGTGTGAGGGATAGCCTCACTCACACACTGACTCAGACATAACCTCCCTCTTCTCTTCTCAGAAGCAGAAGTGGCCTGATAAGTTCATGGTAAAGATAAGAACATCTCAGGAAGGTTTACACACACATGGGGGGGGGAGGGCACTCATGTGTTGGGTGTTGGTCTGCAGCTATTGGCACTATTCAATGGGTTCTAGAAAACTTAGGAGGTGGGACTTAGCTAGAAGCAGCAGGTCTGGGGTGAGTATCTCTGCTTTCGATTTTCCATGGTGTACAGTTCTTCTCTACCACACACTCCTGCTGCCAAGATGCTCTCTGCCCAAGGGACCACGGACTAAAGTCTCTGAAGCCATGAGCTAACATCAATTTCTCCCTCCATTAGGTTATTTCTGTCAGTTACAGAAAGTGA
The DNA here is from genome assembly GCA_028658305.1 of Pachyuromys duprasi. Lineage (NCBI taxonomy): Eukaryota > Metazoa > Chordata > Mammalia > Rodentia > Muridae > Pachyuromys > Pachyuromys duprasi. Next base: position 9,420,398 of record CM053757.1, on the reverse strand, counting down.
CTGTCTTGCCATGGTCTTGCCCCCAACACAATGACCAAACCTGTGTACCAAGACTTTGGTTTCCTGAAATAAGTTGGATTAAAAGTTCTCAAGGACACCAAGGATTTGGAGCACCATGTCATGGACTTTCAGAGCCTCATCACTTCCATAAAAATGAGCTCTGCAGTAGAGATCTTGGGAACTAATTAAGTATTAGGACATTTTTGTGCTCAGACACGGGCACCCATGCACTTCGGTAGCACACCCGCAGAACAGTACCCTCAGCCCACGGTCTCCTCTCTAATTCATTAATATTTGACTTCCCTGCCTCTCAGATGTCTTGAATATTTTAATTACAGAATCTTATTACATGCTCAGAGATTCTTAAGAGAAACAGACATAATTTTCATAAAAGTTTTATGAATCTGACTCGGTGTGTGAATATATAGTACAATCCAATAAGTATTAATAACAATTAAAATGTATGGGCCACTCAGTTGCTGCCAAGCATTATCTCATTTAATCCTGACCACCGTCTTAATGAGCTTCAGAGGCAGTGAGTTCTTACCCAAGGTCACAGGGAGACTGACTCAAGCAATGTACTCCGCCAGTTTCCAGTGCTGACAACCTTCTTATATTTTTATTAATATCTACTAATACACCCAGAGCCCTTACTATGTGGTAGGGAATATGCATATTCTTAGAAATGCCACAGAACTAATGCTGATCTTTCCCCCAGAAAAGCACCCAACATGTGGCAGCTGAGACCAAGCAGAAGCACCTGAGCTGCCTTCTCTCTAAAGTATGTTGCTGTGGTATGTCATATGATCATTCCCAAAACAGACCCTTAAACTCTTTAAGGTTTTCTTTCTGGGGGACCCCAACCCAAAGTTACACTTTACTGTAGGATCAGTAAAGTTCACTAACAGGCCAGCAAGAAAATACCTGCAGCGTATGAGGGGTGCAGAGCTGGCTCCGCAACTAAGAGTGTCGGTGCACTCTCAGAGGACCCAGACTTACACCAGGGAGCTCACAACCTCCTGTTAACTCCAGCTCCGGGGGACCCGCTGTCCTCCTCTGGCCTCTGCAGGCACTGCCACACGTGTAGCAGCACATTCACATACAGATATACATATATACACATGAATAAAAACATTTTTTATTTTAGAAAAAAGTGTCTTCAGCTTTGAAAGCCAAATGTTGTCTCTCACACTCATCTCTGCTACTGTCACAGGAAGGTCACCATAAAGGCAACATAGACAGGGATGAGTGTGCTTATGTTTTCATAGACTCTCACTAATGGACACTGGATTTAGGATTTTATTATTTCATGAAATGCTTTTATCTATCTGTCTATCTATCTATCTATCTATCTCTGTCATTTGAAAATGGTTTTAAAGCTCAGGACTAGGATGCAGCTCCTTTGGTAGAGTGTTGGCCTAGCATACATGAAGCCTGGGGTCTAGCCCCAGCACTGGATAAACTGAGCATGCTAGTACATGCCTGTGATCTCAGCACTTTGGGGGTGTAAAGGCAGGGACATCAATAATCCAAAATCAGACTTAGCTATAGGGAGAGTTTGAGACTACCCTAGGCTACGTGAGACCTTATCTCTCACACACAAACAATTAATTAATAAGTAAATAATTATAGTGTTGCACACACACCTTATCATAAGCACTTGAGAGACAGAGACAGGCAGAGCTTTGTAAATTCACAGTCAGCCTGGTCTTTGTGAGTTCCAGGACAGCCATATAAGTAAATAGATAAATAAATATAAGTAAATACATAAAACAAACAATTAGTCTTAGCTTGCAGGAGGCAGTTTTCCAGCCTCAGCTTTATAGAACCCTCCTGCAATCCTCCCATTAGCTACATAAGACAAGGACCATTATTGTTTCCATTACCTAGACTCAAAAGGGTGAAGGGTTAAGAAGGTGAAGATGGTTCAGTGGTGCGCTGGGGAGATGGTTCAGCAGATAAAGGCACCTGCCTCCAAGCCTAGGGACCTGAGTTTGATTCCCCAGACCCCACATGGTGGAAAGAAAACTGGCTCCTGAAAGTTGTCTTCTGGCTGCTAACATGGGTAACCTGGAACAGGTATACATACACAAACATGCACACACACACAAATAAATAAATAAATGTATATATTTTATTTTATACTCATAGTCAGGACTAACTGCATTTAACAGGCTATCAAAAGTAAAGGATATCAAGTTGGGAGAGAGGCATGTGGCATGCTGGTGAGATACGAAGTGGGTTGGAGGGGCTAAATAGGAGCTACAAATAGTTCTATTTCATTATGTTTCAATAGACATATGAAATTCTCAAAAAAAAATTCTCAAAACAAGAGAAACTTTTTAAGAGGAATTTTTTTTTAATTTTTAAAGAAGAAGGCTTAATGACCTTAAGAGAAATACACGTCCGAGTCTCAGCCAGTAACAGTGGCCACCAGTGGCCATGATCTGTCCACCAGAGACTGTTCAGAATTTCCCAATACCAGTTCTTCTGGTTTGAACCATCCTCCAGAGGCTCATATGCTGGGGACTTGTAGGGTTCTTGGATGTGAATGGCCCATGAGGGCTCCGCTGATGAGGTCATAATGTGCTGATATTGGAGGTAGAGACACAAGTGGGCCTTGTTGGAGAAAACAGGCCACTGCAATTTGCTTTTTAATTTTGCTTGCTTCTCTCACTGCGTCTTGCCAGGCATGAAAGAAGCCGCACTGCTCCACTGCGCCCGCCTCCGCAAGATGCCCTATGATTTAACTCTAGCTCCAGGGGATCCAATGGCCTCTTTCTGTCCTCTGCAGGTACCTCCACACAGCGACGGGGCCAAGGAACCATGCGCAGAGACCTCTGAAGCCATGAACTGAAATAGATTTGTCCTCCTCCTGTGTTGCTTTTCTCAGGCATTTTATCATGGTAATGGATAAACTTACGCTCCATCACTTCAGAGAGTGAGAGAGTGATTTTCTTTGCTGTGTTGGTATCTTCCTCACTCCATGCTCAGCTCAGCGTGCTGACGGACCATCGTGGTGACTCAGTACTTAGGAGTACCAGCAGCTGCATGAAGCTGGCATCTGAAAGAGGCTTGCTGGTACACTCCTCAGTAACAGCTGCTGCCTCTTCCTTTGCAAGGAAACCAAGCAAGCGGGATCCCAGAGGAGCTCAAGAGGATCTGACAGCCATGTGGCTCACTGAACCTAAGGCACCTGGAATAAGCTTCATTCCACCAGCCATTTCGCTGGTCACATGCGGGCCTGAAATTCTCTATAGCATCTTTGTATCTATATAGATCCACTTTTACCTGTGACTAAGAACACAGTACATTGTGCACTTGAGACTAAACAAACCTGCAGCTTGAAGCAAGTGTGCTCCTGCTTAGTCAATACAGCACAAAAGAAGCTTAGGCTCCTGTCTTCCCATCCACACAGTGAGCAGGTAGAGAAATGAAACTACTTACATAGCCCTTACCGGGTGCCAGGCCCAAGCCTGAGACTCCATATCCAGGAACTTATTTAATTCCACATCAGTCCAATGAGGCAACTGTTATTAAACACTATTTTGCAGACAAGAATTCTGAAAGGCAAAGTCATTTTCCCAAAGTCACTTGGCCAGTGAGTGGCTGAGTAGTACCTCATACCCAAGTGGACTGACTCAGGTACATGCTGTAACTACAGGGGAGTGAACCCAACTGGTCACCTAGACAGTAAATATTTACAGGCCATAGAGCACTACCTCACAAACTCTTCTTTTTCATTTCCTAACAATGCTTAGAAAAAGTACAAACTGGACTGCAGAGATAGTCTGGCAAACACAAGGATCTAAATTCTATGCCTAGAATCCACTGTAAAAACAACAAATTTACCCTTGTAATGGGGAGGAGATGGGTGTTCATTGGCTAGTCTGCCTTGCCTAATCAATGAGTCCTAGTGGGCAACCTTGTCTCAGAAAAACACAAAGTGGCAAAATAAGAGAGTGCCTTTGGAGCAAGAGCTGAAATAGTGAAGCCAGTGTTAACTCATGGTCTGCTGAAACACAGAATTCCTTAAACTGCTATCCACGGTGCCAAGGAGATGCCACAACTTAAATATCCCAAACAAATTCAGTTCCCCAGATGAATTCCTTTCTAAATCAGAATAGCAGTTCATTCCTGTTACCCCACCACTAGGAAGCCTTAAGGAAAGAGGCTTGGCACCAGTCTAAGGGTAGCCTGGGCTGCAATGTGAGATCCTGGGAAGAAGACAGACAGAGGCATTAAAGAAAAAAGATGGGTGAGAAAGGAGAGACAAATAAGAAAGGGAAAGAAATAAAAAGATAAAAATGAGGAATAAGAAAGAGCAAAGGGAAAGAAAAGAAAGAAGAGAGGAAGAAAGGAAAGGAAGGAGGGAGGAGAAAGAAGAGAGAGAAAGAGAGAGACTGGCCTTTCAGGACCATCCAAAATTGGTTATGATCAAGTATCTGAATACACATATTGCATGGGGGGCACAGGTAACATTCAGACTGAACAAAAAAATCAGTGAATCTGAAAAGACAAGCCACTAAGACACTTAGCTCCAGGCCTGATCAGGCAGCAAGCTCAGCAGAGTTCATTCCCATGCAGCCTCCCAAGACACACACACACAAACGGCCACCACCGTTTTACAAAGTACTGGGTTAGACTCAAAGTACTAGGTTAGTCTAAAGCATGTTAGACTCTATCACTGGGCAAGCCAAGGGCCTGCAGTGTGCTGACTCCTAGAGCTGTCCATCAATATTCAATCTGTCCACACGTCACCAAAAGAACAGACAGAAAAGCTGAGGTGAAACAGATCCAGCTCAGATTTCTGAACTTCAGTGTCTGAGATTCCTTGCTTGACTGAAAGCTTTCAAGACTTGTGAAGAAACATGCCCTTGCCAGTGCAGCCACGTCCCCTCTAGTTTATGCAGCTGTATCTCTCCCATAGTTCCTGCAATAGCAAGAAACAGGCAAAAACATCTCAGGGTAGTTATCTGTTGCTAAAATAACAGCACACTAAAAAGCCACTGCATGCTTTAAAACAATGTAGGCCTATTTCAGTTGAGGCGTCTTGGGCTTAATTTTGCAACTGTCATCCTTCCCAGGTACCAGTGGCCTCGTCTGGTAGTTAATTTTCTGTTGATGTGATCAAAGGCAACTTAAAGATGAAAACTTATCTTTGTTTACAGTTCCAGAGGGAGACTCCATGATGGCAGCGATAGGATGGCAGCAAGAAAGGAAGGAAAGCTTGCTGATATCTTTCTATGTATGCAGGGAGCAGAGAGTCAGCAGGAAATCGAGTGAGGCTACAAACTTCCTCCGGTAAGGCTGCACCTCCTAAAGGTTCCATAACCTCCCCAAACATCATCACCAACTGGGAACCAAGGGTTCAAATACATGAGCCTCATTTAAATCACCCTGCCCAAGAATGTGCTTTTCATAACAGTGACAGGGGTCCAGAGCAGACAGGCCTAAACAGGAAGTGTGTTCCTATCTGCCAGTATCTCATTGAGTCCTATGCCTATGTCAGGATGGGAGGACACTTCAGAATCACATAACAAAAAATTTGTGTGAGTGGACCTCAAAAGCTAGTGCTGTGTTTGCAAACTAAGAGTCACAAAAATGAAGATGCTGAACGCGACCGGGTCTAATTATATGGCAATTAGACCCTGCAGTTTGGCTAAGGCAGCTTGAACAGCACAGGGTAGCAGAAGGTATTCCTCCAGTGGAGTCATTGAGAGATCAAGAGATTAAAGGTGGCTATTTTTAGTGCTTAAGGCCTAATATAGTTGGGTGGGGAGGTCCAGTAATGCTCTGAGGGGAAGAACTTGCCTTACCACATCCTTTACCCACACACTAGAGATACAGTTGCTAAGAAACTGGCCCATCCCCCTAGGGAGGGATTAATGGTTTGGGGACCTTCCTATAGCCAATCAATTCAAAATGCAATGTTTCAACCAATAGATGCTTGCCAGGTAGGAATCACCCCTACCTTGGGCATGCTGGGAGGGACCAGAATCTTTAAATTACCCAACTAACCTGAGCACGAGGCTCTCGGCTATTCACCGCTTTGGCGGTGGGGGTTGTGAGCCCAAACTGCAGCTTGTAATGATTTATAATAAAAAGATCCTCATGTGATTTGCAACGGACTCAGCTCCTGGTGCTGGTCTTTTGGGGAATTGTGATTCGGGCACAACATCATATTTTCTCCATTTGTCTGAAGCACTCTAGATTTGCATGAGGAATGGAGGTAGAAGTTTCCCGTGGACTTGAAGGTCAAGTAAGAAAGATCTGGAAACCCTCGGAAATGAAGAAAGGACTTGAACGTCAAGTAAGGAGATGACAACATCTGGAGTCTCCCCACGTGTGAAAGGGTTTATGGGACAAGTCTCCTGCAGCCCAGGCGATCCTTAAACTCACAAGGTGGTGATCTCCCCACAGATGACCTTGAACTCCTGATCCTCATCCCTCCCTTCATCCTATGCCAGCATCAGAGGTATGTGCCCTCATGCTGTCCATGGCTTATAAGGTGCTGGGCATCAAGCCTAGGGCTTCATATAAGTGAGGCAAGCACCCTACCGAATGAGCCACACCCCTAGCCCTTGACTCCAAATTATGCTGAAAAATCTTCAAGGTGACTCCTCCACTAGGGTAATTCAGATTTTGGGGAAGGAGGGGCAGAATCTCATTAAGATGTGTGAGAAGAGAGAATCATCTGTGGTTCACAAATACTTACAAAAAAAAAAAAAAAACCCTCTGAGCTGAACCTAAAATTAGGAAATTAAAACTAAATAAGGGAATTTAGGCAGAATCATTGCCATCAAAAGCAGCAAGCATATGGGCTGTGCTGTCGAGTGGAGATCATCAAACTGAGACTTGTAAATGAATCTTGGAGATTAGACGGATCACCCAGAAGAGAATGGAAACACGCCTTTTGAAAGCCCAAATCCGATGTTAATGCAGTCACAGCAAGGCTGCCCTGCACTTCCTTCTAGCCTTTGGAGACAATGTCTGCTGCAGAACTTTGGTGTGGGTCTTGAAAAACTTTCTACAAAGGAAAAGAAAGAGGTGAGGCACAGACACCCACCCCAGAATTTTGCTCAGTAGCAAGCGCCTTTTGAAAGCATTTCCAACAAAAGTGTGTTTTAATGAGTTGGAATGCCTGCCTTCATTGGCTGGGATTTTCAAGAAGGCCTTTCTGCAGCTCCCTCTGGCTTCCACTAGTTCCCATTTGATTCTGCATATTCATAAAACGCTCTGCAGGACACATCGCAGTTCAAACACTTGCTTTCAGCCTTGCCGACTTCCATAGCCTGTTTCTTTCCACTCAGCAGTTAATTCACTGGGCTCAGAAGACACTCCTACTGAGCATTTTAGTTGGCAGAGCAAGGTGAGGGATTTTAAGAGGTGGGAACAACCTTAGTTATGGACAGGGAAGGAAGGTTTGCCAGAGAGACTCTGCCCACTTATGATTATCTCAGGAATGAGAAGCCCTCACCCAGCTCACTTTGCAAAAATAGCACTGTTTTATAGTCCCCTTCTTCCTTCTGCTTTGGAAGCTTCCTGAAGGACGGAAGCAGATGCAGAAAGAGGAGGAGGGAAAACACTTAAACAGGGATAGGTGAAGACTAACACCCTCCTAGCTCAGCATCCCCCATCCCCCAGCCTCCATTATAAAGTCACCCTAGCATGACCAAGGCCAGGGTGACTTCCCAATTGCTTTCTAGAACTAACCTTACCCTAGTGTCCCTGAATCCCCTATGGCCAGTGTCTTTTATAACATATGAGTAGGACGGCATTTCCAGAGCATAGCTCTAATCCATCCCCTTATATTGAGCACAGAAAGCAGAATATTGGGCACCCACTGTGTGCCAGGCAATTGGGCTCTGGGCAGGTAATGGTAAGTGTCTTAGAGTTTTATTGCTGTGAAGAGAAACCATGACCAATGCAGCTCTTATAAAAGAAAACATTTAATTGGGGCTGGCTTACAGTTTCAGAGGTTTAGTCCATTATCATCAAGGCAGGAAGCATGGCAGCATCCAGGCAGACATGGTGCTGGAGAAGGGGCTAAGAGTTCTACAACTTGATCCCATTTAGCAGGAGGAAATTATGTGCCATCTGGGTATAGTCTGAGTATATATAACCTCAAAGGTCACTACCACAGTGCCACAAATAGTGTAGTTCCTGTGACCAAGCATTCAAACACAGGACTCTCTGAGGGTCATAACTATTTAAACCACCACGACAAGAAAACAGATAAATGCCCTAGCTTAATGAAGCTCCTAATCTGAAATTAAAAAAAAAAAAAACACGTAGGTCCAGGTAAGTACAAAGAAGTGTGGAATTATCAGAAAAGAATGCTGTGAGGTAGAAGCATGCAAATGGAGGTGTTGGACTCCGAGGAGGGGAGACCCTCCATTCCTTGGGATAGATGCCAGACCCCAATAACCCACAAAGAGATGCTTGATGCAAACAGCAAGAGGTGTTTTACTTAGTAGCTGGCATGCCGGGGGTTCTGCACACAGCTCCCACACAAGGGGATGGTACAGAGCCCTGAGCAGCAGAATCACAGAGTTTATAAAGACAAAAACCGCAAAACAGGAGGGGGTCTAGGGGTAAGAGATTTTTCTAACGGGGGCAGTCAGTGATTGGCTGTGCCCAGGTGTGGTGACTAGGGGAAGGTTAGGGACTGTCTCGGTCCGGGAACAAAGAAGGGCGTTTAGGGCCAAGTTAAAATTTTTTACCCTTACAGAGGCATGTAACAGTGGTGGGGGGTAAGGGAAGGTTTTCCTGGCTAGGTAATGGTTGCAATACATTTGAAAGGTCTTCAAGGCAGTCAGGTATAGAGAGTGTGCCTGTAATGCCAGCACTCAGGAAGCAGAGGCAGGAGGATCTCAGGTTCCTAGCCAGCCTGGATTACACAGCAAGACAGAGTCTAAAAAACAGATAAGCAAGTGAGAGACCAAAAGAATTAAAAAAAAAAAAATCGGTGGCTTTTGTCCTGAGGGGAAGAACCCACCTTACTGCATTCTTTCCCCACCCACTAGAGATACAGTTGCTAGGAAACTGGCCCATCCCCCTAGGGAGGGACACCAGATCATTAATGGTTTGGGGACCTTTCTATAGCCAATCAATTCAAAATGCAATATCAATTTTGCGTTTCAACCAATAGATGCTTGCCAGGCAGGAATCACCCCTGCTTTGGGCACGCTGGGAGGGACCGGAATCTTTAAATCACCCAAGTAACCTGAGCACGAGGCTCTTGGCTCTCACCGCTTCATTGGTGGAGGGTCTGAGCCCAAGCTGCAGCTTGTAATTTGTAATAAAATGATCCTCATGTGTTTTGCAACAGACTCGACTCCTGGTGGTGGTCTTTTGGGGTATGGAGATTCAGGCACAACACAAGAAGAAGGTGTGAAAGCTCAAGTTATATTTTAAGTTTTATTTTCTGTGTCTAACCTAAAAATGCCTCTGACCTGCAAGGCCCAAACCTAAGGACATATACTTCCTGAAATGCTGGAGGTTATTCTTTAGCTGCCCAAAACAAATTTGTTTGATCCAGCTGCACCAGATGTGTTTGATCACAAGTAGGTGAGAAATCTGTAGGCAACAAATATGCCAAATATATACTTGCTCCCGCTTAGACTCTGTGGAAAATATGGCTCATTGCCATTTTCTGGGAACCCCGGAATGGATCTGGCCAGAGCCATTATTCTGGCCAGTATCTAATTAAAGCTTGCTTCAGATTCAGCTTAAAATTGTAGTAGTAGTAATAATCTTATTCTCACCTGGTAGAATTAACATTTTCTGGAAGCCCAGAGAGATTCAGACCACCCACCCAAATTCTAAAGCCTGACCTTTACTCTAGAACTCTGGGGCTGAAGGGCAGTCTCAGGAGGTACAAGCCTTGAGACATTCCAAGCCTCCAAGGTGTGCCTTTGGTTTCTCGGATTATTGGAGTAAACTGCTGAGCTGAGGAAAGCAGCAGGCATCTATGCAGGCCTCCTACTGGGTTACAGTCTGGTTCTGTTCTACGGAATTCTCACTGGGGACTTGAGAGGGGATTGCAAAAGACCCCAGTATTCTCCTGTACAGGGTAAATAGTAAAACATCACTGCCTGGTTGGAAAGTTTTGTCTGTCTGTTTTTTGTGTATAGATGGGTCTGTTTTCTGGTGCGTGTTAATGTGCAGGCAGTTCAACTGGCCTGCCCTCAGGAGCCTTCAGGGACCTGACAAGGTCGTACATCATCACCTGCGCCAGATGGGCAGAATGTAAGGGTCCACCCACCACCCGATCTCTCTTTGTCCCTCAGTCTTTCTGAGTCCGTCTCTCGGTATTTGTCTCTTTCTCTGTCTTTATGGTTCACTCAGGCTCTAACTCCTGTCTTCTTCCCCTCCCCCCAAATAAACCTCCTTTATACCAGATATGTTGTATTATATAATATTCATTTTTATAAAATTGGTGCCATGACCGGGGCCTCTTCTGATGTCTTGGCACACCAGGATCCCTTCAACACCTACCCACAACAGATTTATTTTCTGGTCCACTCATCAATAGGCACTGTATCCAATACCAACCAGTTGATTGGTGAGTTTCCCTTGCTGGTTGGCATAAGGGACTACGGCCCTTTTCGCACACTTTCATCAGACCCTTTCCTTGGGTGAGAGTCCCTCTTTCTCACATATCAAGAATCCTACTACTAGGTGAACCACATATGTCAAAATTGCCGTAAGTCCCTGACCAGCATGAGACAGCCTGCTAGGACAGCCTGTACCAACCAACCCCTTCTAGCTCACCTGTGCCTTTGGGATGCTTTGTGCCCAGGCCTATGGCTTCTCTCCTTACCCATAGAAATGGTGTCCTCATTTGGACCTCCAAGAGCTTCACTAAGATGCTTTTTGGAGAACTATAGACCCCTACACCTGGCTTCTAAATTGCCTCATTACACTGCCCAAGCAATCGGAGCACACAAAATTTAATTTAATTTTTTTAAAAAACCTCTTCTTTCTTTATTCCCTCTTCCTTGCTTCAAACCTTTTTTCATACCACCTGGTTTCTCTACCATGCTATGTGTGCAGTGGGTCAGAGTCAGACCACAACACGTTACTCCTGCCAGCAACTTCTCCAAAGCAAGAAGTTGTTCCCAAGACCACTTGTGAGGACCACTCGTCTGTTAATTTGGTTCTAAACTCCACCACCAGGAGCCCAGTCAGTTGCAAAACACATGAGGATCTTTTTATTACAAATTACAAGCTGCAGCTTGGGCTCACACACCCCCACCAGCGAAACGGTGAGAGTCAAGAGCCCCGAGCTCATGTTAGAGTTCGCTTCCTCCATGTGGCTCTGACTCTCAGCCTCTCTTTCCACACGGATCTGCTCACCACTCACGCCTGCTCCCACCCCCCTCAGCTCACCTGCAGGAGTTCCAAGTGCATGTTCTCCTCTTCCTTCACTGAACTCTATTACGAAAACCTGGCCCCAGTCAGAGGCCAAAACTTAGCATACCAAAATTCCAAATTTTCACAACTACACACAAATGATTCCCAGATATCTAAACTCTGCTGTGTTCCCAAAGCCTCTCATTTCTAAGGCTCTACTTCCCAACTCTTTAAAATCTTTTCTCTCTGATTTCTTGGCACTCTGCTCTCATTATATATATATATCTTAAGATTATACTGTAAACTTATCTAAGGATTTATAATTTGTTTGTTGGGTATGTTTAAAATCTAAGTTCAAACTTTTATTTAAGAAGTGTGTGTGTGTGTGTGTGTGTACACATATGTGTAGGTAACTCTAATTCAACTGCACAGATGTTTTTACAAAACAGCCATGTTGACTATATGGCTTACAACCTTCCATGTGACTCTACCATGAACACATGATATAAAGCATAAATTATAGAACTTCTTAGTCCTAACAAATTCTCTGTTTATTATTTTATCTCCTTTCAGACTAAGAAAGTAACAAATCTCATTTTAAATTGGTATGGATTTTTTTAAAGTTATACATTCTACAACATACTGTATATGTGATTCAACCCAGGTTTAAAATATTCTTTATATGATGGTGAAATTTCAAGCTTATGTCTTGCTGCTTATGTCTTTGCTCCTTCTTGGATACATGAATGGATGTCATTTCTTTCTCCTGTGTCTACCTGCCTGTGCTTGGGGTTCACCTCCAGGCTTTCTGGTGAGTGGACTTGGTATAATGAATTCAAGAGTAATTTTAAAGCTATTTTATATTGTTCTACTGTGTTGCTGACTGTGGATATGGGTTATTGTTCACCTTTTTTCAAACCCAGTCATGGTTTTAAGGTCCAGGGTCAAAAACAGGATATGGTTAAAACTCATAAATTGGGGTTATTAGTTGAAAGCTTGTGCTTACATAATATGAAACCATGTGACATGATTCCAAGGATACTTTTAAGTTGGGATATATTAATTCTAGAAATATTCAATTATTTACAATGTTAGAACTTGGTTACAAGGTCTATCTTCACTCTCAAATCACTGTCTTAATATATTAGTCCTGTTTTTGCTAATGTTTTTGTTAATCTATAGTATGGCTTTAAATTTTTATAAACTAATTCATGCAGGAAACTGTTATGCACTATAGTGGTACACCATTTAAAAAGTCAAAAAAGCTCCCAGTCTCTTATGGACTATGCTTATGATTTTCAAGGCTCTAAACCTAACAGGGATGGAACCTAAAGTCTTAGTCTTTAATGATAATTAGCAAATGCAAGTTAGCCAGGCAATGGCACAAGCCTTTAATCCCAGCACTCAGGAGGCAGAGGCAGGAAGATCTCTGAGTTTAAAGCCAGTCTAGTCTACAGAGTGAGTTCAAGGACAGTCAAGGCAAAACAGAGAAATCCTGTCTCAAAAATAAAAAAAAAAGAAAAGAAATGCAAATTAATAGTCAGTCACCTTATAAATGATAAAATCCCTTTTTGAGACTAGAAATATATTGTAATCACGCTAAGAACCAATACAATTAATTACAAGATTAAGTTTTATTCAGCCTCCTGTATATGTTGATAAACAGAAAGTAACTAGAAACAAGCAACATTTGTCCATTTAGATATATTTGAGATAAATGTACTCCTCAAATATTTATCTGCAGAATATGGCATAATTGTGGATCATAATGTCTGTTTTATGTTTACAAGACACAGTTTAGAGCAGATAACAAAAGACAAAGTTTGGTTAACCCAGATATGCTAACCATATAACCTTTCAGAGACCTGCTAAATAATGTCATTTAATATTTTAAACTTACTATGATTGACAAAAACTCCCAAATCATAACAGTAACTTCCCAAGGTCTCTGAGAAGATATGGGCACAATGACAGATGACTTCAACCCTGGACTGTGGTATGCTAACCCTGGGAAGCCTGCCCCAATGCCTTGCTTGCTGCTAGGACCAAGCCTGAACTGTGGACAAACTGGACACCCAGAGAGTTATTATCTCTGTTCCTAAAAATGAGGTGAGGTCAATCTCTCCCTTTTAATTCCTTCACAGAAAAAGGTTCTCATCTTCTGTTCCTGATGGCCAGACTGCCTCTTCCCAAGTTGACCTGGAGACCTCAGGAACCTGGAACAACTGTCTAAGTAGTGGACTATAGAATTGTGTCTGTCCTTTTGATTGATACATAGATTCATTTAGAATACACTTTATCCTCAGGTCTCTGAGTACATTGACAGCTAAGCTAATGCTAGCTTGACAGCTAGAGAATAGGCAATTAGCTCTTTATTCTAAGGTAATCCACCATGTTAGTTCAGTAGTCAATTCATTAGCTAGTTATAACTACTAACTACTAGATCTGTTATTTAAAAAAGCAAACACAGCAGGGACAGGTAGTGATGTACGAAGCTGTTATGTCCCTGAGGGCCAGTCAGCAGAATCACATGGATTCAAACAAGTAAGCTTAAAAGAACCATGTGGCATGATCCCATCTTGAGATATAAGCAACATGTGGCTTGTCATCATCTTAGCTGCTGTCCTTCATCAGGATGGAGGCAGCCATGTTGCTGGCAGCCATCTTTGCTAGAATTAGAAAGATGCCATATGACTTTACCACCATCTTAGTTAAAGGTGACCACACAGTATGGGACAATCAAGGAGGCAACAACAGATCTCTAAGATATTTTGGATTGGGATAGATTTTTGTGTGATAATTTCTGTCCTGAAATTATAAACAAGGTTTATAAAAAATAGATTTTAAAAACAGTGCTTGTTTAATAAGGTTTAAAGGGGTTCATATGCAAGAACATACCTTGTGCTGGTAGCTGAACTTTGTAACATAAGAATCACCCAGGTAGTATTAGTTTAAATGCTATGAAGAGGTCATGGAGAACAGCCGAGGCTTGCCATTGTTCGGTAAGGCTGGAGTTCCTAAAGACAGCCCAGTTGCAATGGGGACCCTAGCAGTTTTGGAGATTCCAGTGCCGTAATGGCCATGAGAAATGCCAGTCACAATAAATAGGAGCTGGCTAGGATCTAGAAGTCAGGCTACATATGCTGCCAAGGGCATGCCAAAGAGGCAACCTGAGCCCCTTGGCGAAGCCCACAGGATTGTGAGTGAATTCTAGATAATGAGCATGGAATTGTTTGCACTGTAGGAGTTTGGTGTTGCCTTATCCTGATTGACATTGTGCCCTGTTTTATCCCTCTTGAAATAAAACAGGTACGATACATATATTGCAAATATATTATACATTGTATATTATAATATATTAATTATCAATTAATATTTATATAATATATTATATGAATACATTATATGATAAAATAAAACTATCATATAATATATAATATATTCTATTTTATAACATACAATATATTATATAAATTATATATAACATATTAAATGTTATATACTATTTACATTAGTTATATTATATTATATTATCTAAAGAGAGGGAGATTTTTTTGAGACAGGGCTGATCTGTGTAGTCTTGGCTCTCCTAAACTCACTTTGTAAACCAGGCTGGCCTTGAACTACAGCAGTCCATGGCAATCCACCTGCCTCTGCCTTCCTGAGTGCTGGGATTAAAGGTGTGTGTGGGCCACCATACTTTAGCTAAAGATTTTAAACCTTTTAAAGAACAGATTTCGGAGTTTTACAGAATTTTTAGATAAAAAAAAAAACTAGATATTTTTTAGTTTTTAAATTTTATTTATTTAATTTTTATTTAATTTAATTTTAATTAATTTGTTTATTTAATTTTTTATTAATTACACTTTATTCACTTTGCATCTCCCCAAAGCACCCTCCCTCCTCCCCTCCCAATCCCTCCCTTCCTCCTCCTTCTCCACACATGCCCTTCCCCAAGTCCACTGATAGGGGAGGTCTTCTTTTCCTTCCTTTCTGATCCTAGTCTATTAGGTCTCATCAGGAGTGGCTGCATTGTCTTCCTCTGCTCCCCTCTCAGGGGGAGGTGATCAAAGAGCAGGCCAATCAGTTCATGTAAGAGACAGTCCCTGTTCACATTACTATGGAACCCACTTGGACACTGAACTTCCATGGGCTACATCTGTGCAGGGGTTCTGGGTTATCTCCATGCATGGTACTTGCTAGGAGTATTGGTCTCAGGAAAGACCCCTGTGCTCAGACTTTTGGTTCTGTTGCTCTCCTTATGAAGTTCCTGTTCCCTCCAGGTCTTACTATTTCCCACTTCTTTCATAAGGTTCCCTGCATTCTGCCCAAACGTTGGCTGTAAGTCTCACCATCTGCTTTGATACCCTGCAGGGTAGAGCCTTTCAGAGGCCTTCTGTGGCAGGCTCCTGTTCTGTTCCCTGTTTTCTCCTTCTTCTGATGTCCATCCTCTTTGCCTTTCTGAATGGCGATTGAGCATTTTAGCCAGAGTCCTCCTTCTTGATTAGTTTTGTTAGGTGTACAAATTTTAGTAGGTTTATCCTATATTATATGTCTAATATCCACATATGAGTGAGTATATACCGTATGTGTCTTTCTACTTCTGGGATACCTCAGATGCAGAAAGTAGGTATTTCTTAAAGGACACCTTTTAAAATATTTAAATTTATAAAGCTATGGAAGATTTTAAGTTTTTAAAATGTTTTATATTATTTTTTTGCATTGGTGGTGGTATTTTTTAATGTAATTTATTTATTTTTATATCAATCACAGGTTAGGTACTTTGCATCCCAGGCGTACCCCCTCTCTCATTCCCTCCCACTCTCCCCATCCCTCCCTCATCTCCTCCCCGCCCCCTCCAAGTCCACCAACAGGGGAGGACCTCCTCCCCTTCCATCCGATCCCAGATCATCTTGTCTCCTCAGGGCTGGCTGCAATGTCCTCCCCTGGGATCTAGCCAG
>CM053757.1:9389118-9403976 GCA_028658305.1 Pachyuromys duprasi | reverse complement strand
ATCTTCCCTAGGTGTATAGATTTCAACATGACCTTCCTATCCTATAGGTCTATATAAGTGAGTATATACCATATGTTTCTTTCTGCTTTTGGGATACCTCACTTAGGATGATCATTCCCAGGTCCCACCATTTGCCTGCGTGTTTTATATTATTAATATGTGATTTTTAAAATAAATAAATAAAACACTAAAAGTTAAGGCCACAGCTGTGAGCACCAAATAATAAACATCAGAAACTGGTGTTGTAACCTAAACTCTATAGCCCCTCTCTTGAGGCCTACTTTAGTTCTTAGCAAAACTATAGCTCATCTGTTAACACTTCCATATCAGAAGCCATTTTGCCTCCAAGTCTTCATTTTGATCATAAGGTGAAATTTAAGTTCAAGTTCTCAGGCCTGACCAGGATACAGTTCAGTGATTCAATACTTGCCTAGAATAAACCAATAGATGATAAATATATGTTCTGCTTGAGTTAAAGATTGCAACAGCCTGCTATGTTCCCTACTCCCAGAAAGATGGAAAGCCTGCAAGAGTTCTCCTACCCTAAATCCCAGACAGTCAGCTTAAAGCACTTTGTCTAGCTACTTAGATACAACACAATACACTTGGAACAAAATCGATTATGTTTAGCTGGTCAAAATGATGTAATGGTGCCCACTGCCCACAATTCTAATACCTGGTTACCTGGTTGTTACCTGGTTATGGATTTTTGTATTTAAAAAACCTGCCTTAGAAACAGACCACCATCATAGTCTGGCTTCTGGGTTCAGATTATGGCCCTGACCAGCCAGTATTTGTTCAGTGTTTAGTAAACTTCCATCCATCTGAGTTTGGTGTCCAACAGGGCAATATGCAGCTATTCCTGAACCCATAACATTTGGGGGCTCATCCGGGATAGTCCTCCTGCCCTCGACCAACCCTCAGTGAACATTGCTGCAGATGCTGCACCACCTCCTTGGGGGAGGTAGGTTTGTTCTTGTCTGGTTTCTCTTTGCTTGCTTAGTAGCCTGGACTGTAAGGGTCCAAGAAATTGGAAGACATCCCCTTTCTTCACTTGGTGAAAGAAGTGGGATTCAATTCTACCTCTTCTAGTTTGGAAGAAACTCTCTCTCTGGGACTCACCATGAAGTGAGCTGTCTCTAGTCTTTGTGTCTTCTCTGGTTTGTTTTGTGTTTGTTTGTTTCATCTGTTGGCACCATTTCTCTTCTCTCAGTTCCCCCACCACCACCGTTGGCAACCTCAATTCAAGGCACCCTCTTCACCACCTAAGAATGAGAGCATATCACTGCTGCTTTCCTTTGAACCAGCCCCAGCTGGGATGAGAAGGAGGCACTTGGGAATTATCACCAGATTTTTATAGGGAATTTCTGGGTGGCTGCCAAACATTTCAGGTAACTCAGGTAGTTCAGGGACTCACATTTTAGAATTCCCTCCTGACATTTTAGAAAGACTCCTAGAAAATGGTCACAGGACCTGGGAAAACAGACTATGGCTCACTTCTTCCTAGCCACACCTGAATGTCCATACCCACTGCTGGGCAAAGATCTGCTGACAGAAAATGGAAGCACAATTTCATTTTTCCCCTAAGGGAAATGTCTTTGTGTTTCATATTCTGGGAAAAGGACCAAACTTCATCTGCTGGCCATAACTTATTTCAAGCCCTGCATCTTTCAGCTAGGGGTGCCCTTACCTTCTGTCTGGATCAAGCTGGCAGCAAGCCTGGAGCTGCCCAGTCTGTACAAACAGCTCTCGAAAGGGGCACTAGCACTTCCTAGCTTCTCCAGTAAGGAAGCTGAGGGCTGGTCCTGCTACAAATCCTCTATGCCCATGTGAATCGGACTCAGCAGGCAACAAATTGCTCCACCCTTAAAATTACAACTAAAGAAAGTAAAATACATATATTATCTCTCTTTTATATATATAGTATCTATAGAGATACATACATATATCCACTACATGTTTATTTTTGATTGGTCTTAAATGTATAAATATACTATGTTCTGCACATCTTGGTTATAGATTATTGGCTTATGAATTATTGGATATGGTTAAAAATCGGTAACATCTGAAACAAAAAAGTTAACTTAAACTTAAAACTTAGGGTTGGAGCCATTCTGAACAACAAATGGCATGACCCAACTAAAGAAACAAGTACTTTTGAATTGGTATAAGATTTTACATAATTTCTGATGATGTTTCTTTTTTCCCTGCCTTGGTTATGGTATCTTGTCCTAACTCTATAGGCTGAAGGCACATGATTCCCTCTAAAAACCACTATTGATAACACTGCAAAAATAAGCCAACAATAACAGGTTAACGAGATAGGCTTCTTCCCTCTCTTCCTAAAACGAAGTTCATAACTGTATAAATGAAATGCACATATTAATATTTAAAATGAATAATTAAGAAAACCCTTTGATGTTATGTTTTTGTTATATACCAATACTTAAGCCCCTGGTGTTGGCACTGTTTGGTTTCTATTCTAACTCTGAGAGATCAAAATATTTCTGAAGTAAAGGCTAAAACCTTGTCAAAAAAAAAGATATCTAAATATATGGGTGCAAACTGTTGATCAAATGTGCTTCTACTCTCCTGTCTCATAGTTGGGACACCAAATGTATACCCTTGGTTGCCTAACAATATTACTATTTTGAGACAGGGTTTGAGGCTATGCTTAATTAATGAAGCATTAAAACTGTACTTCTATGCATTCATATACAAGAACTTTTCTTGCTGGCAGCCAAGCTTTAAAATATCAAAATAATATATATATAATATTGATTTTAGATATTGCTTATACTGTTAAAATTGGTTTTGTCTTATAAAAATTATGTTTATGCTCTATGATTTCACTCTTAAAAAGGTAGTTTATTTTGATATTGTAAAAACAGCTTTTAAAACATTTAAATAAATAAAACTACAGGACATTTTTAAATTTATCAAATATTTATTAAATGTCTGTATTAATCTATTATCTTGATAAATAAATAAATAAATAAATAAATAAATAAATAAATAAATAAATAAATAAATAAATGATACTGAAGTTTACTAGGCTAATATGCCCGATCTTCCTATGCTTCACTTTGTTAACTGGGAAGAAAATGATATTCTTCTTTAGGTCAATAAATAAATTTTAGGATTTGGATGCCCCCATTGTTGATTACATTATTCCCTAGGCAAAGATGGTTACATGCCAATGTGACTATTGATATTTAAGCCTTGCATGATAAAATTTCTGTCTCTAATTGAACTTTTAAGCTATGGTCATGGGAATGTTTCTGAGAATTTTGTTACTGACTACACTAAGAAACATAACAGCCTTATCCTTTGAAGATTAACTAGCATACCCTAAAATTAAAAACCAAAAGGAAAACTACAGAAAATCATGAAATTGGCCTAGTCTAACTGCTTTGAAAATATATGCCAGGGATTTTTCAAATTAAAATCCATGACTCCTGGAACACTAACTGTTTTTCAGTTCCTGAAGAACCAAGACACTCCCTTAGGCACTGAAACATTCTATCTACTTTATATTTCTCTATGTTCCCTAGAAGTCAATGAAGCATACAGAGGGTTGACAGGATAATTGGTCTTAAACATTAATCTTGTGTGCCTTGTTTTGCTTGTAATGTCACTAAATCTTAGCAACTACAATATTAAAAAATAAATGAATAAAAATCACTAACTCATAGGACCTATTCAGGGTAATGAAAACATATCTAAGGATATATACTTGGTTTCCTTGTTTTTACTAGCATTATTTTATGAAAATGGGTCATACATAGAACTATTATGTTCCATGGTAATATGCCATATGGAGATCAAGGAAGTTCCCAGTCTCTATTTTTAATAATTCTAATGCTGAAAGAGCTTCAATTCAATAATTGTCATTTTATTATGGACTGTTAAAATCAACATTGATTGTGGACTGCCTCATGAATGATTATATTATTTGGAATATTCATAACTGTGCTTGATTACTGGGATGGGCTTTATTTAACCTTCTATACTTGTCTTTAAAGTTAAACAAAGATAAATAATTAAATTATTGCAAACTGTTGAAGATAACCAGAAAATGCAAGCTGATGGTGAGTCACTTTAGGGATAATCAAATATTTTAATATATATTCAAAATATTATTTACAATAAATCGTGCTAAAAACTAATGGAGTTAATTACAAGATTAAGCTTTATCTAGTCTTTTGTTTCACATTTTTATAATTAAGCTCAGGATAGGTAACTAAACACACAGTCTGTTTAACTCAGCTATACTTAGTAGATAGTCTTCAGATACAGCAACAACCTGCTGAATATGGCATTTAAATGTTTAAATAAAAGCTGAGCTTATTATGACAGAGACCCCCAACTCCTAACATTGACCCTAAGGTCCCCAAGAAGATAGATGGGCACCAACAACTCCCACTTAGATTATGGTACGCTAACCATTGGGCAAGACTGACCCACTTCCTTGCCGCTGCTAAGGCCCAGCCTGAACTGTGGACAGAGAGGATACCTGAAGATTTAATTGTTCCATGTTGCCTAAGACAAGGTAAGATTGGTCTCTCCCATCTTCCTCCCCCACCAAAAGACCTTTCAGATTTGCTGAGCCTAGCAGCTGAAGACTGATCCTGCAGTAGGACCTGTGCCCCCCAATGAAGCCATCAGCATCACAGGAGCCTAATGGGGTGAGCCTCTGTCAGTTTAATTGATATATTGGCCATTTGAAATACCCTTCTCAGGTCTCTGATGTGTTTGAGGAATAGACTATACTACTACTACTAACAATAATAACAACAACAACTTTTTATCTGGTATTCTTTTATCTAGAAGAAACTTATTTCACTGCTTCCTCTAAACAACTACCTATGTCTCATGAACATTAATCGAGTTTTAAATTGTTTCCCAATTCAACTTGTCTCCTATTGTATAAGCTTCAAAAAATGACTTGGACACATCAAGTGGACTCCAGATGAGTATACCTACCTGCTTCTGAAAATGGGAATTTCTCCCTGGTCTTGGGATCAATTACTATGAAATTGTAATACTAGATCTAGTCTATATTTATCTCAGCAGATTTACACTTGACTGAGAGACTCCATCCAGGGATCACCTATGGACTGCAAACTGCTGAACTCTGAACTTCCTAGAAGCTGATGCATACCAGTCTGACACATGTTGTTTGTCCCCTGTCTTTCAACTGGATCAACTAACCAGATGCTTCTGATAAGTGCCCCATTGTCCAGCATTTGACTGGCATTACAGCCCAAGGCCCCAATAACAATGTCCTACATAAGCTGGTAGTAGTAACAAAGGAGTAGTAATATCTCACCCATTCTCCTACCTAACCGGCTGAAATGCTAAGTCAAAAAAACAAACAAACAAACAAAAAAACCTCCCTGGCATAATGGGCAAATGATTACCTAAGTTTCTTAATGACATGAGACCTAACATAACTATGGGCTGCTGACTCCGTATATACAGCCTCTTACCCATGGGATTCACTTCTAATTTGGGAGACAGAAAAACAAAACTTATTTTAGGTCCCAGGTAAAATTGTTTAATCCCCTTGGAATAAAAGAGAATAACGTCTTAACAGCCCCTAGAAATGCTTGGTTTACATGTACCATAGGTCTCTTCTCTTGACTTTATAAATTCTTTCACAATAAATCTCTAAGTATAAGAGATAATTTACAGTCAATGATTTAACCCTAGGGCAAAACAGAAATGGAGAAATATTGTAACCTGCTTAAACTCTAAAGCCTCTCTGTTGAGACCCATGTTTGTTCTTAGCATAACTGTAGCTCCTCTGTTAACACTCGCTGTAGCTTTTAGCAATATCAGAAGCCCTTTTGCCTCCAAGTCTTCATTTTGATCATAAGGTGAAATTAAGTTCAAGTTCTCAGGCCTACATGCCTGAGATCAGGATACAATTCAATAGTTCAATACTTGCTGCTTAGAATAAACCAATAGATGATTAGTGCATGTTCTGCAACATCCTGCTATGTTCCTTATTCCCAGAAAGCTAGAAAGAGCTCTCCTACCCTAAATCCCAACCAGTCAGTTTAAAGTGCTCTGTCTAGATACCTAGATACACTAGATACCTAGATACATAATACACTTGAAACAAAATCGATTATGTTTAGCTGGTCAAAATGACATAATGGTGCCCACTGCCCTCACTTCTTACACCTGGTTAACTAGTTGTTACGTGGTTATGGTTTTGTTTTGTTTTTATATAAAAAAAAAAACCTGCCTTAGAAACAGACCAGCATCATAATCTGACCCCTGAATCCAGATTATGGGTCTGGCTGGTCAGTTTTTATTCAATGTTCAATAAACTTCCATCAGTGTGAGTCTAGTATCCAAGTGGTCAATGTGTAGCTATATCAAAACCCATAACGCTGGGGTATTCCCATCTTATGATGCATCAAGACAATGACCTAAGCAGTCTGGCAAAGAGCTTGGAGCAATGGTTCTCAACCTACGGATCATGGCCCTTTGGGGATCAAAAAAAAAGCCTTTTATAGGGGTAGCCTAGGATGGTCTGCATGTCAGATGTTCACTTTGCCATTCATAATAGTAGCAAATGAGAACTATTTTATGGTTGGGGGGATTATCACAACAAGGGAAACTGTGTTGAAGGGTCTGAGCAGTAGGAAAGTTGAAAACCACCGGTTTAGAGAACATCTCTCCTTACCTAAGGTCTATTCGGGTTTGGACTGTATGCCTAGCCTCCTTGTCTTTGCTAACTTTGTTAAGCTTTAGCTATTTTGATAAACTGGGTCATAGAAGAAGCTGTAATATTCTGTAATGTGCAATATAAAAGGATCAGGAGGGTTCTCAGTCTGTCTGTGCTCTTTATGAGTTAAAGGGTTTTTTTGGACACTAAAAGAGCTTCAATTCAAAATTTTTTATTTTTTTAAGGCCAAACCTAACAGAGATAAAGCTATACGTTCATAATCTTATAACAGCTTCTAATTTATTGTAAACTGTTAAAGATAATTAAGACTTGCAAGTTAGTGGTTAGTCACCCCATAAGTGATCAAATTCTTTAATGTGTTCAGAAGTATACCTGTAGTCATGCTAAATACTAAATTAATTAATTACAGTAAAAAGCTTTATTTAGCCTCTTATATGTGTTTTCAATGTTGAGCCTAAAACAAGTAACTAAAAACAAGCAAAGTTTGTCTAGCTCATATATACTTAGTAGATTATTGTCCTCAAACTCTGCAAAGATCTGCTGAATATGGCATTTAAAATGTTTAGTGGAAAATGCTTACTATGACAGACAGAGATCCCAGATCCTAGTGGTGACCCCAAGGTCTCCAAAGAAGAAGATGGGACATGATGACTCCACCTGGATTGTGGTAATACTAACTAATTGTAAAAAACTGTCCCAATGCCTCACCTGCCACCAGGACCCTGCCCAGACTGTGGACAAGCAGGACAGTGGAGGGTTGATTCACCTAGACAAAGTAAGGTCCAAATTCCTCCTCCACAGGAAAACCTCTCAGATCTTCTGGGCCTGGAGTCCAGAGACTGATGCTGCCCTTGGACCTCTGCCCATAGAGACCATGGGAGTCTAGAGCAACCATCTAGATAATGAGTCTCTGTCTTTTTGTTTGGTACATTTGGCCATTTGGATTACACTTCCTGTTATATTCTATTCTTCTCAGATCCCTGATGGCATTGATGGCTAGGCCATCTGTAGCTTTCCCCGGAACAGTAGCAGGCAACCATCTTCTCCTCCCAAGGCTGCATTCAACTTGTTAGTTCATTTCATATGTAAAAACCAGACTTTGTTTTTTCCAGAGCTACTATGTCTCCTGCTGAGAAAGGTAGACAGGTTTGCCTTGCTAACAGGCTTCATATTAAAGGATAAACAGGTTTCAGATGTAATGTTTTGCTGTTCCTTTATTTAAAAGAACTTGCATTGCAATGACTGTTCTCAGTAATAACTACTCATGTCTTGGGTAACTGGTTAGATGGAAAGAAAAAGGCTTAAAATCTAGGCAAGTTCTGAGAGTCTAAGTGTTCTAAGGTGAATAAAGGTCTGGGAATATGAAAGCTTAAGTAAGTTCTGAAGGTCTAAGAAAATGATTTAAGATATCTAAAAAAGTGGAAAATGTTTCAGATTTCTTTCCCCTATTATGCTATCATAAAAAGTTCAGAGTTTTAACATTGATCAGTGAAGTTCTTATAATCTTAGAGCACTGACTACTTCTATTCAGTCACAAGCTCAATATTTTAAATTTTCTTTGGTTGTCTTGGCCAAAGTCATCTCTGTTCAATCTATATATCCGACTCTCTGGACAGAGGGAAAAAAATGTTCATGCTTTTTAATCCAAAACCAAAGTGTTCTCTATGACTCGAAGGAATGAGTCTACTCCAGCTGTTTTACAAATATCTGTTGGCTGCTTTTTCTACAGTGTGGATTTCATTACAGATTACAAACAGTGGTAATGCTAATATATCCAAAACTTTTGTCTTTTTTGTAAACTTAAAATTCACGTAAGCGCGAAGGAGTCATAAGACTTGGATCCACCTCTCACAGGTCAAACAGACTTCATGCTAAGTACTAAATTAAGTAATTACAGTAAAAGGCTTTATTTAGCTTAGCACAGCCTAAGTTCCCCCACCTGCTTATTCTCTCCGGGTCTTTGGACTTCTCTTTTCCTTCAACTATCAGGACCATGGGCCTGAAAGTTCCAAATATAAGATTTTTCCATTAAGTTCCTAAACTTTAACTTCTGTCCCTAGTCAATGTCTGCCTTATCGGGTTTCATTTTGCTGACAGACATCATCCAGGAATCAGCTGCAGATTACAAGCTGCACCAAATAACTGCCAGCCCTGGACTTGTAGAAAGCAGATGTCGGCAAGTCCAGCTGACCTGATTGCTCCCTGTCTCTTCAGCTGGGTCAGCTAACCAGATGCTTCTCACGGATGCCCCATTGCCTGAATTCTGATAGAGCTGGGATTCAAACCAAGAATTCTGACACAGGAAACTATATAGCTTGCTTCTAAAGTGGCAGCAACCAGGATGAGGAAACAGATGAGGTCTTAAAAGTTGACTCGCTGATAGAGGTTGTCTCATCCAAGTTCATAGGAGAGTTGTAATTGATTAGTTATGGCTGCTATGAGTGAAGGACAGGAAGATGCAGTGCATGAGTTATGTATTTTTAATCCCTGAACCAACTAAATACACACTCTAGATTTCTCCCTCAGGCCGGAAGTATTGAGCCTAGGTCTTTCTCTGTAAGACTTCCTGAGCTTCCTTTGGCCACTCCAAGGCTTTGGTGTCATGTCTGATCCTGTCCCAAAGTCAATACTCCATTGCCAATACAGTCAGAGATTATCTTACCCCGGGTCAACTGTGTCTCCTGTCCCATTTCTTCCCACTAGGTTTTTCATTCACATGAGTCCCACAGCCCTAACCGCTGCCATTCTAAGGAAACTAAACCTGCCTATCTTTCCTCACCATACATGAAAATCATTCTCCAGTCAGGAATCCATCTCAGGTCCTTCAAAAGAGCGATACCAGTTCTTAAACACTGAGTCATCTCTCCAACCCCCATACTTGTATTTAAAATCATCGCTTTAAAAACAATGAGAATAAGTTAAAACTTTAGAGGCATCCCATGATTCTGTCACACACACAATCTAAATGAAAAATGTGAAATCTCAGACTTCTCCCATTTGCTGTGGAATGGGTGACAAGAATTTCCAGCTCAATAGCCTCATGGAGGCCATTCCAGTGCTCACCCTTCCTACCCTTCTTTTCCAGTGCATTCCTCCTGAGAAAACTCCAACTGAAAAAGGAACTTGAGACTATAAGACTTTCTAACCAGCCTTTCCCACACTGAGGCTTGCTGTTCTCAGCTTCACTGAGACCACATTCCCTCATACCCCTCAATACACACACAAAAACTCTTGAATTTGAAAAATCCAAGGTCGGTTCTCCTATTGTTATGCCCAATCTGTGAGACCCCAAACACCACCAGGAATAAACTCACTGTAAATAAGTGAGGGTTTATTGTATACGTGTTTGAACACAGGATATAAACTTCTTATGGGAACAGGAGAGAAATGTGGCCCCATGGTCTAGGGGAACAAGGTTTTTAAAGGGCAAAACTGTAAGCAGGGACTTACATGCTTTGGCTTTACATGATTGGGTAAAGAAAATTGACCTCTGAAATGACTGGTCTACTTTAGTCGCCAAGTCCAGGCCATATAGGCCGGTTTCCTAGCAACTGTATCTAGTGGATGGGGAAAGAATGCATTAAGTCTAGCCTCCCCGACCCTACCCCTACCCCCATAGGGGGCTGGACATACCTCCATTTGCTGGTCTCTGTTCAGGCTTGTGCTTTAAACTTTAAAATAATACCCACTGATTTTTAATTCTTTGGTCTCTCACTATCAACCTGTTACAGTAACACACCATCGGGGCCACATCAATGCCCAAACCCAACAAGTTGCAGCTATTTATTATGATCACACTATTTTGATCATTCTCAAGTCAGGAATCCATCTCAGGTCCTTCTATCTGTCACATTTGGAAAAGACAAAAAAGGAAGAGAGAGAGAGAGAGAGGGCAGGTTCACCACATGGAGCTTTCCAGATGAGACAGAAGTATTCATTCATGTTCCTTTCTTCCTCATGCCACCGCTCCCTGGTTTTATCAATCAATTTTTTTTTTCATGACAGGGTTTCTCTGTGTAGCCTTGGCTATCCTGGACTCCTTTGTAAACCAGGCTGGCCTGGATCTCACAGAGGTTCTCCTGCCTCTGCCTCCCTGAGTACTGGGATTACAGGCGTGTACTACCACACCAGGCTCAAGTCTGCCCTTTTTCTGAAAGCAGTCTTTAAAATCATCTCTCTGAGCCTAATTATCTTTTATGGGGGACACTAATAACTAATTCCTTTGTGTTCTTCAGCTTTAGCAGCCATCTTCCCTGTCTATAATAATCACAAAACACATGGAGGCTGGGGCTTCAGGAGGCTCAGGGTACTGTTACCTGACACAGAGAGAGTCAGACCCTCACCCAGCCTTCCCAGGTTTAAATGTGGGCAGAATCGGGCGGTACTGGCATTCGTTTCTCCCCTCCATTTTGAGAACAACTCTGCGTCAAAGTTCCTACCTGCTGTAGGGCCTGGCTGCCATACCCTGACCTCTACCTAGGGGCAGGGCTCCTCTCCCAGACATCTTGTTTCCCCTGGCCCCTTTTCACCTTTTCTTCCCCTCCCCTATCCCCTCCCTCACTGTTCCCAATAAACCTGCATTTATATAACACAGCGTTGTCTCACCATTAGCTCATTCTGTTTTATTTAATCAATCACTCTGTACTTAACAGCAAAGCCTTCCCTGTATTTTTTTTTTTTGCCAAGGCAGTTAAAACAGAGACTTGAAATGCTTGCCCTGGAATCAGATTTCCTGGATTGAATTCTGCCTACATTTTTTATTACCTTCACTGTGTTACACAAGTTGTGTAACCTCTCAGGCTTCAGGTAATGCATCTGTAGCATGCTCCCAACCCATGGAAGCAGCTGTTCACACATCAGGGGCAGATAGGAATCAGAAAAGTCATATCTGATCAGATCAGAACTGTGGGCAGGTATAGACTATAGAGAACCAGGCCTGGCACCCCCAAAGTCACCAGGAACTAGGCCATAGGTCACCAATTGAAAGGACCAAGCCTGATGCCCTCTTCCCAAAAGTCATCAGTCCCAGGAACTAGGCCATAGGTCACTAATCCCAGGAATAAGAAAACCATAAAATTCCCTAACTAAGCAATAGCCTGGAGGTAACCATGAGAAGGGGAAGGTATCTTATCTAAGACTAGGGCTTCTGTGCTAGGCAGCATACTGACCTAACATTCCTGAGGTCTATAGATAGCTCACTCAATGTTAGTTATGTTAGTTAGCCAATCACTTTGTAACACATTTGCCCTTGCTGAATATCATCCAATCATGTAACTGTTAAGCTGAGAATTCCAGGTTCTTGCTTAAACCCCAAATAAAAACCCTGACATGCATATGCTCAGGGCTCTCCTCTCTGCTCCACTGTGTTGGTGATGGTGGAGAGACTGAGCCTAAACTCAAATAAAGGTCTTTGCTCTTGCATACGTGGTCCAGACCTTGGGGACCTTAAGATCTGGGCATAACATTTGGGGGTTCATCCGGGATCCCCAAGACTTCCTAGGATCTCCAGCACATGGAGCTGAACACTGAATTCTCTGTTCATGTCTTTCCGTGTCTGTCTGTGTCTCAGAGATATTGGTTTATGTTTTGTATTTCTTTGTGTCTGTGTTCTTGTTTCTAGTGTCTACTTTCTTGGTTTTTGGTCTCCTTTTGTAAGGGAAGTGGGAACTGGCCCTTGGGATTAATGGATATGCTGTAAGTCCCCTGCCACCTCTTTTGGAGAACCTCGGTCCTCATTGGTTCTGGGGAGAACCTGGAAGCTCTCAAATTGGTTCTTTGGTTCTGGATCCAGCAAATGATACAGCCACAATTCTCTGCTCGACCAATTTCCCTGGGAACGTTTGTGTCTGTTCCTGAAAGTTCTTGTCCTTGTTTTATGGTGGCTCTTCTTAAATTGATTTAATCATAGGTAAAACTTGAGTTTAGTTCTAGGCCAGCAGAGCCACGGGTCTTGGTGGCTCAAGTACAAGCCACAGGTCCCTGGCTCATGCCACACTCCGCAAGCTCTGCTTCTCTAGCCTTTAGCTGTGGGTGGGAAAGAGCCTGCTGGGAAGGCAGGCAGGCCGCCAACAATGGCCATGGGTGTACAAGCCTACCTCCAGGAGGAAAAATGGTGGTGATGGACGCTTCTGTTCCAGAGGTCAACATGAGAGGGCAAAGGCGAGGAGGCATACCAAGGGATGGCCCCCAGCCGCACTGCTAGCAAGTAACAAAGTGCTTGAAATTACAGCTGGAGAAAATAAGGAAAGTTTTGTCTGTTTTAAATGTTTGTATGGACCTCACATGTTTATTTCTGACTGATCTTAAATGATTAATTTGCTCTGAATGTCCTGGTTATAGATTAACAGTTATAGCATATGTTTAAAATTTAAATTCAAGCTCTTGTTTAAAACATATATATGTGTGTGTGTATTTGTAATACCTATAAAAACAGATGTTTTTAAATAGAAACCATGTGACTTCTCGTGTGATGTGGCTCCACCATCTTGAATTGCCATGTGGTGTGGAGTAGTGCAAAAAATTACAGAACCTCTTAGTCCTAATGAATTCTGTTTATCATCTAATCTCCTTTTAGATTAGGAAGACACATCTCGTTTTAAATTGATATTGATTTTTAGAGATTGAATTGTTTACACTGGTAAAATTTGGTTTTGACTTTTAAAATTATGGTTATGCTTTGTGACTTCACTCCTAAAAGGCTACTTTATTTTGATATTGCAAAAACAGATTTCTTCTAAAAATGTGTTTCAGGCTATGAAACAATTTAAAGTTTATCAGCTATTTTATAATAATGTGTATATATATATTTCAGGATTGTGGTTTTGCTGCATGCTCTATGTTTTATTCAGCCCTGGTTTGTAAACAGGATAATTTGAAGTGTGTGCCAGGCTGCCAGTTCCTGAATGACTGGATTAATGCTGTTTCTTTCTGGCCAATAGGTTTGGTATGGCCAGGATAGTTCAAATACAGTTTTAAAATTGTTCTATACTGTTATGTTATGTAGTTGGTTCTAAAACTTATTTGATTACAATATTAGAACTTAGTTATGGGAAACTGTAAGTGCTCCACAGTGCTCCATGGGAGGCAGCAACACCATCAGCGACATCTAGTGGCTGTGTTTTAAATTGCCAACCACAGCCTGTAACAACTCTTGGCTCGCCAGCCACCGTGTTGGTTCAAGGATAAAGAAGGTGAAGCCGTGGGTTTACTGCCATATTTGTTGAGGGCTGCCAGATGTGGTCAGTTCCTTGTTTAGTGCTAAGTGAAACTTCTGTTCTTTAAGCTTTTTTGCTGTTTGGTCTTAATGATACAATGTGGTAGGATCAGCAAGATTTGCCAGCCCTCTATAAATTGTATGATTAAAAGTTTTGCTTTGATTTTATGCTAATAACTGCAGTTGGTTACAAGACTGAGCTTTACCTAGTCTCTTGTTTATGTTTTTTCAAGGTTAATCCTAGGACAGGTAATTACAAAATTTGCCTATGTAGATCTACTTGAAATAGATATGGTCCTAAAACACTTATCTAAGGAATATGCCAGAGTTAGAGATTATATCATTCTGTTTTACAATATGCAGTTTAAAACAGATGACTAAAGACAAAGATTAACGCAGATATGCTGACCCTCAAGCTTGTCAGAGATCTGATGAATATGGCATCTACTGTATGTAGGTTTTATTATAGCAGAGAGTCCCAAAATCCTGGCAGTAGCTCCCCAAGGTCTACGAGTAGATTTGGGCACAACGACAGATGACTTCAACTCTGGGTTGTAATATGCTAACCACTGGGCAAGACTGCCCCAACTAGCCCACCACTAGGGTCCAACCTAAACTGTGGACAAAGATATGGACACCTGGAGAGTCATTGTTTCATGTTGCTAAAAGCAAGGTGAGAAAAGTTTCTCATGTTCTTTTGTTCCATAGAAAAAGTCTCTTGTCTTCTGTGCCTGATGGCCAGACTGCTTCTGCTCATGGTGCCATGAAACCACAGGAGCCAGGGACAACTGCCTAGGTGGTAGACTAACTAGTCATCTCTGTCATTTTGATTGGTTACATAGTTTCATTAAACTTCTAATTTATCCTTCTCAGGTCTCTGATCACATTGATGGCTAAGCTAATGGTAGCTATATAGCTAAAGAGCAAACAGTTGGGTCCACC
>CM053757.1:9371579-9388618 GCA_028658305.1 Pachyuromys duprasi | reverse complement strand
AATTTTAATTTTTATTAATTACAGTTCATTAACTTTGTATCCCCCTTGTAGTTTCCACCCTTCTGCCCTCCCAATCCCACCCTCTTTTCCACTTTTCCACCCATGCCCCTCCCCAAGTCCACTGATAGGGGAGGTCTTCCTCTCCTTCCTTCTGATCCTTGTCTATCAGGTCTCATCAGGACTGGCTGCATTGTCTTCCTCTGTGGCCTGGTAAGGCTGCTCCCCCCCCTCAGGGGGAGGTGATCAAAGAGCAGGCCAATCAGAGACTATCCCTGTTCCCATTACTATGGAACCCATTTGGACACTGTATTGCCATGGGCTATATCTGTGCAGGGGTTCTAGGTTATCTCCATGAATGGTCCTT
Organism: Pachyuromys duprasi; assembly: GCA_028658305.1. Classification (NCBI taxonomy): domain Eukaryota; kingdom Metazoa; phylum Chordata; class Mammalia; order Rodentia; family Muridae; genus Pachyuromys; species Pachyuromys duprasi. The sequence continues at coordinate 9,388,254 of CM053757.1, read as the reverse complement.
GGTTGGAGTGTCAGTCTCGGAAAAGACCCCTGTGCCCAGATAAACAACCTAGATATCCCTCAGTTGAGGTAATGGATACAGAAATTGTGGTATATCTACACAATGGAATATTACTCAGCAATAAAAACAAGGAAATCATGAAATTTGCAGGTAAATGGTGGGAACTGGAAAAGATCATCCTGAGTGAGGTTTCCCAGAAGCAGAAAGACCCACAGGGTATAAACTCACTTATAAGTGGATATTAGATATATAATATAGGATAAGCACACTAAAATCTGTACACGTAAAGAAACTAATCAAGGAGGACTTTGGCTAAGATGCTCAACCCCCATTCAGAAAGGAAAAGAAGGTCAGTAAATCTCTTAAGAGAGGTTTATTGAAGGGATAAATCCAGGAGAGTAGAGAGGAATCCAGGAATGGCTGCTTCTGCTCCTGGGAGAAGGCAGCAGGGAACTGGGACAAACACAGCCTTTATGTAGGAAATCTTAGGGGACAGAGCTTTCTGAGACAGGAATTTCTAGAGTATGGATTGGTGGGATTTCAAGTTCTGAGGTGTGGGAAGCTCAGGGATTGGCAGGCTTTTCTGTTCAGGGATTGGTGGGTTTTTATGGGAAGCTCAGGGATTGTTGGGTTGTCTAGTCTTGCCTCAAAATTGCGTAATCTGGGATGAATCCTACTGAGGGGATAGAGATAAGGTCTGGGGTTGGGGGCGGAGCTGCTGGAGCTTACTCCCGCAGAAGTCTGGCGGCTTCTCTGCCTTGAGGGGTTATAGAGTATGCAAAGTGTACAAAATTTACAAAGAGTTCATTGTGGAGGCAGTAGGCTGAAGCAGGAAAGGTTGCCCGTACCATGCATAGCTTCCATGGCTGCGGCAGCAGGCATAATGAGGCAGGAAAGGTGTCTGGTTCAGTAGGCTGAACAGGAGGGGTCGGTATGGACAGCTTCCATTGAGGCGTTGCTGTGGAGTTGCAGCCATTTTGCCTCCTGCATCCACAGCCCCAGCGCAGGAGGGAGGGACTGACTGCCCTGAGGCTGGAAGCAACTGGTAGGGAGACATTTGCTACTATGTATTTACTTGGCCTCAAAACATAGCTCTTGGAGAGTACAGTGGGCCGTTCAGATTCCTGGCTGCCATGAGGCGGGGGCAGCAGTGGGTCACCACAGCTTGTGGGGCATCAGAACCTGCTTGGGGTGACCTGCTACGTCAGCTTGGGGTGGGTTGGGAGGGCCGAGGCTTGGAATTGCCTCAGCCTGGGGCGTCCACTGCAGTGGGCTTGAGGTGGCAGATTGCCTCAGCTCCAGCCGTACAGAGGGAGCTTTATGGTGTCAGCATCCGCTTTCCAAGATGGTGGACCTATTAAACAGTCAGTGTGTATAACCTTTATCAAGATGGAAACAGACCACGTGACAACCGTCAGTGAGACTCGAGGTGGTCCAACCAGTTATAGCTAGTCCTACCTGGGGAACAATAATGAAGATAACGTTCTGAGAAGCCAGGCTGTGGTGCATTATTGTAATGGGAGCACACCGTTTCACAGTTCCTTAAAACTCCATTGGGCAGCTAAATTGTGCTGTTGGAGCCTCTGGCCCCTACAGCCTTATTGAACTGCTCAGACTCCTTCTATTCTTGTCGTAGCCCATAAAAGCTGCTTCAGCAATACCTTCTGTTTGCTTCTCCCCCCTCACAGCTCTTCCTCTTGCTGGTGGGTAACTAGTCCAGTCTTTATCATTTCCCTAAACTGGTCTCCCAGCCTCTTCTTTCTTTAATTGGCCATCAGAATTCTTCAGCTCTTCAATTTAGAGAATCTCTTAGCTCTAGTGTCATAAAAAGAAGTAAAATTTACCATCTCTCTTGTCTCTTGGTTCCTATAATTATTTTCTTACAAACACTTTCCTGACCCAAGAGGTTTTTTTTTTTTTTTAGATTCTGGGGCCAAATAGATAAGTCATCATGGACAGTGATCCTAGTAAATTTTAATTATTTTTTAGAGCTCAGTAGTAACTCATATTCATACAGGCACAGGCATTGATTTCCATTAGAGACTTATTCCTGAGTCTCCTGTAAAGTTCTGATGCAATTTCTTCAGGGAGGGGATGAGGTCGAGGGGTGTTCCGCAGCCCTTTCTCAAAGGAGACTTATGGAAGCTGAGATAACCTGGCACTACTGTCTGAGTTGATAACGGATAACAGCTAGTTAGGGCTTCTCAAGTTCATGAAAACATTCAACTAGGGGCCCAAAGTCACCTCATTATTTTCCTTCTTGTAAGACTTGAGTTCAAGTGTTATGTCTGCTGGAACTAAACAGGAAAGGCACTTAAGGAACTATTTCTGGTAAAGTGCAAAGGAAATTAGATTTTCTGTGTGTCAGCTTGACCTATATTTCATTCCACACAGTTTTCTTTGACTTTGTTTTAGAATAAGAGAATAAGCCTGTTAAAGCACGTTTTATTAAAGTTTAGGATGACATGGTATAGAAATGACTAATAGAGAGATTCAGGATTATGGTGTTTTTTTTTCTTTTTCTTAGTTCCTGTGACTTTGGGTCATGTATTTACCCTCAAAAGGCTAAACTTTATGACTTATGAAATGAGAGGGTAACTCTAGATTAGGTGTGTGCCAATTAGGCCTCTGTTCTAGCAATAAACACCATGACTGAAAGCACTGGAAAGGCAAAGCTTTATCTGGCCTACACATCCCCCACCACAGTCCCTCACTGAAGGAGTTCACAGCAGGAACCTGGAGGGAGGAACTGATATGGAGGCAGTGAGTGTGGGAGTGCTGCTTCTTGGCTTGCTCCCCATGATTTGCTCAGCCTTTTTATACTATTCAGGTCCACCTGTCCAGGAATGGCACTACCAGCAGGGGGCTGGGCCTTCTCATATTAATCATTAATCAAGAACATGCTCTTCAGATTTGCCTACAGGCCAGTCTGATATACGCATTTTCTCATTTGCTATCCTCTCTCCTCAGAAGACTCTGTATTGTGCTTTTTTTTTTTTTTAATACAACCTAGGATCACCTGTCCATTTGTGGTACCACCTATAATGGGTTGGGGCCTCCATTTCAATCATTGATTAACAAAATGTCACACAGACTTGGCTCCAGGACAATCTGATGTAGGCATTTTCTCAACTGACATTGTTTTGTCCCAGATGACTCTAGCTTATATCAAGTTGATAATAAACAACAGCAACAACAACAACCACAAAAATAAACCAAAACAAACAAAAAAACAAACCAAACTAACTAGCTAGGACAAGGAACATAAAGTAGTTTTCAACTGAAGTCCATTGCCAAGCCTGGTGTTTTGTGGTAAGAGTTCTGCAGCTGAATTGAACAATGACATCTGCCATGGGCACAGGGCGAAGGAGAAGCAGCATAGAAGCCAAGATTTCTTTTTTCTTATTTCATTTATCTTTAAGAAGTCTTCAGAAGATACAAGAGTCCACTCCAGCCAGGGAAGCAGCGAGGCTAACCGCATATCTTAACCTCTCCTTCCATTCCTCCAGAACCCATACCCCAGTCTTCTTCCCTGAGCTGCAGAAGAGCACCTGCTGCAGCCTCCCTTCCTCCTCTCCTCATTCCCCATAGAACACAGAGAATCCCCTTCAATCCCTCTGCCATTGCTTTACCCCAGCCCCAAACGCCAACGGGATTTTTCTGGGAACCTGGCAACCAAACCTGACTAAGAAGCAAAGAGGCTACTGAAGCAGGCAGGTGAGCCTAAGATCTGCACCCTCCTCCTTTCCTCCTGTATGCAATCCCCTAGTCTCATCCCCAACTCTGTTGCAGACTACCTGTTGCCTCTCATCATTTTCTGGGAAATAAGCAAATTCTAGAGGAACACCCTGCTTTCCTCCTCCTGTGAACTTCCTCAGACCCTCCCTTCAAGCCTATCCCCCTCTCTGAGTGCCAGCTCCTAATATCTAGGAGCACATTCTATTCAGAACCCCCAGTGGTCACACTGATCAGGATCCCAGATTTTCCTATTGGGAAACACACAGCTCCATACTCTTAAAAGAACCACAGAAGGCAACAGAAACCAATGAACAAAATATTCACCCAATAGAGTCAAGGCCCAATATCAGTACCTAGAATTACAATCTTTCCAAACCCAAATCTTCCCTCTAGATGTCTAGATGCAAGAGTAAAAACACATTAACAGCCAGGACATTTCTCCAATAGACACAAGCAACCCTACCAAAGTAATCCCTGGGTATTAAAACATAGCTGAAGGACAAGACAAAGAACTTAAAATAGTATTTGCAGATAATATAGACGTTCTTAAAAAGTAAATTAATAAATTCCTTAAAGAAACCCATGAAAACAAAAACAAATAAATGAACAAAACAGTTCAAAACATGAAAGTAGGAATAGAAACAATAAAAAACCCCAGATCAAAATTGTATGTATGTATGTATGTATGCATGTATGTAATTACATTGGCTGAAATTTCCAAATAATAAAAATTTTATTTTTAAAAATAATTGCATGGTGCATGCCTTTAATCCCATCACTTGGGAAGCAGAGGCAGGCAGATCTCTGTGAGTTCAAGGCCAGCCTGGTCTACAAGTGAATCAAGACAACCAGAGAAATCCTGTCAAAAAAAAAAAAAAAAAAAAAAGAAAGAGTTGATATTCTCTTGGTGGAATTTTCCTTTGATGACTATGTAGTGTCCTTCCTTATCTCTTCTGATTAATTTTAGTTTGAAGACTATTTTTTTTAGATATTAAAATGGCTACATCAGCTGTGTCTTAGCTTCATTTGCCTGGAATACATTTTTTCATCCTTGTAGATAATATGTATCCTTGATGTTAAGATGTGTTTCTCATATGTAGCAACAGGACAGATCCTGTTTTTTCATCCAGTCTGTTAAGTCTCTGTCTTTTTTCAAACTCATGAAAACTGAACAATTCACCACTGAATGACTATTGGGTCAAGACATAAATTAAGAAAGAAATGAAAGATCTCCTATAATTGAATGAAAATGAAGACACAACATACTGAAATTTATGGGACGCAATGTAGGGAGTTCCTAGCACTACATGCCTACATAAAAAAGCTGAAGAGATTTCATAGTGGTAACAATAGCACACCTGAAATTTCTAGAAAAGAAGTAATCACACCCAAGAGCAGCATACAGCAAGAAATAATCAAACTCAGGTCTGAAAGAAATAAATTAGAAAAAGCAACAAAAACAACACAAAGAATCAATGAAACAAATAGTTGGTTCTTTGAGAAATCTGTAAGATTGACAAATGCTTATCCAAATTAACTAAAAAAAGAGAGAGAGAATATCAAAATTAACAATGAAAAGTGTGTGTGGATAACAACAGACACTAAAAAAATCCAGGGAATCATAAAGACATACTTTAAAACGTGTACTCTACCAAATTAGAAAATGTAAAGGAAGTTGATATTTTTCTCAATGGGTACCACTTACAAGGGTTAAATCAATATCAGATAAACATTCTAAACAGACCTATAAACCCTAGTGAAATAAAAGCAGTCATTAATACTCCTCCCCCCACCAAAAAAAAAAAAAAAACCCAAACAATCCAGGGCCAGGTGGTTTTAGCAATCTACCAAGCTTTCAAAAGAGTTTATGCCATACTCCTCAAATTATTCCACAAAATAGAAATAGAATAAACATTGTAAAATATATCAGATGAAGCTATAGTCACCCTGATATACAAACCACATAAAGACTAAAAGAAAGAGAATTACAGACTAATTTCCCTTGTGAACATAGAGGAAAATATTCTCAATAAAATACTTGCAAACTGAATGAGGAATGCATCAAAAAGATCATCTACTGTGATCAAGTAGTCTTCATCCAAGGGATTTAGAGATGGTCAACATATGTAAATCAATAAATGTAATTCACCATATAAACAAACTGAAAGACAAAAGCTATGATCATCTTTTTAGGTGCATAAAAGGCCTTTGACAAAATCCAACATTCCTTCTTGACAAAAAATTCTAGAAAGTATTTTATTATGCATATATTATTCTGTATAGGTACACACCTTGTATATAACCAACATCATAAGTCCATAACAAACATCAGCTTAAATGGAAAGAAAGTTCCACTAAGATCCAGAACAAGACAGGGCTGTCTACCCTCTAGTCAATACAATACTTAAAGTTTTAGCTGTAGCAATAAGACAAGGAAAGGAGATCAAAGGGATACAAATTGGAAAGAAAAAAGTCTAAGTATCTTTATTTGTATTTATTTGTATAATTTGATATTATAGAATACATAAGTGACCCTAAAATTCTGCTGGGTAACTCCTACAGCTAATAAACACTTTCAACAAAGTTGCTGATTACAAAACTAACTGACAAAAGTCAGTAAATCTCCTATATACCAATGACAAATGGTCTGAGAAAGAAATCAGGGAAACACCACCTTTCAAAATAGCCTCCAATAATATAAAATATTTTGGGTGTAACTCTAACCAAGCAAGTGAAATTCTTGGGTAAGAACTTTAAGACATTGAATAAAGAAAGTGAAGAAGGTATCAAGAGGTAAAAGATCTCCCATGCTCACGGACTGGTAGGATTAATATAGTAAAAATGGACCTTCTACCGAAAGCAATATACAGATTCAATGCAATCTCCATCTAAATTCCAACACAATTCTTCACAGATCTTGAAAAGACAATTTTTAGCTTCTTATGAACACACACATACACCAAAAACAAACAAAACAAAACAAAAATCAACCAACCAACACCACCAGCAATAACAACAAAACTCATGAAAATTAAAGTAATCCTGAAATAATAAATGAGCTGTTGGAAGTATCACCATCCCCATTTCAAGCTATATTTCAGATTTATAGTAACAAAAACAGTATGGTATTGGCACAAAAACAGACAAAAAGAGCCAGAAATAAATCTACATACCCATCTACACCTGATTTTTGATAAGATAAAATACACACTGGAAAAAAGAAAGCATCTTCAATAAATGGTCAAACTGGGTGACTGTGTATAGAAAAATCCAAATAAGTTCATATTTATCACTCTGTACAAAACTCGAGCCCAAGTGGGTAAAAGCCAATGTGGGAGGTTGGTCTGATGCATCTTACTGGCCCTTAAGATCTGGTTATACCTTTCTTTGTTTTGCAAACCTGCCTAACACATATCTGATTGGTTGATTAAACAATCTATACCTGGGCATGGCAGAATGGGGTAGGCATGGCTAAGGTTTTGGGCTTAGGAGGACATAGAGGATAATAGGAAACAGAGGGATAGGAGGAGAGGAAAAAGGAGGATGCCATGATGGGTTAATCTGGAGAAGAAATCTCATGGGCCTGGAGGAAGGACTCCAATAATGGTGTAAAAAGGCCCAGATGAAGAACACAAGCAAGTACCATGGGATTATGTATGTAGACCAGATGAGGATGGTTAAGGAGAATGGCTTTTAATAGGGGCTGGGAAATGGATGATGAGGATGTTGAGTCAGTATAAGGAAAATATCTGCCCAGTCCAAGGTAAATAAGGCAATTATAAATCTAACATGTATCTGGGCTGTAGAGATGGCTCAGAGATTAAAAGCAGTGGCTGCCCTTCCAGAGGTCATGAGTTCAATTCCCAGCAACCATATGGTGGCTCACAACCATCTAAAATGAAATCTGGTGCCCTCTTCTGGTGTGTGGGTGTACATGCAAATACATATTGTATACATAATAAATAAATAAAACCTAAAAATTAAAAAAAATGTAACATGTGTCTCTGTCTTATTATTTGTGATAATACAGATGTGATAATCTTAGGGCTAATAAGAAACATTTTATAGCCCAACACTTCTAATATTAATTATTTACAACAACAAATGGTGCGCAACTAATTTAAGTATCCACACTCTTTAAATCATACTTTATCATGGTTTATTGGGGGGGAAGAAGCTCCCAGTGATACAACCCAAATTTAAATCCTAAAAACTCCTACATCAATTACTCTCTCTTTAAGAGAGACCCTTAAAGAGGCTCAGGAGCAAAAGATAGCCTATTGCAGGCAGACCAGGAGCAAAAGGAGCAGGCTTAACAAAACTAACTGTTGCTGCAGTCTACTGCTGGGGGCCACACACACATGGCTTCCTGCTGCTACGGCCAGCTCAGCTGTCACAGAGAAACAACAGCAACCATGGCTGGAGAGGAAAGAACTGAGGTAAACAGACCTCTAGGCAGAGCTCTGTTAAAAACTACATTAAAAAAAATAAAGCCATGGCGAAAGTGGGGAGGAAGCCAAGGGATGGAATGCTAAGTTTCAGACTATAGGAAGGGCCCTCTTCCTAATAAAAACTAAATTGATAATAGCTGAAATTTAAAGCTCTCTGCCTGCAAGGTGCTTGTCAGCTCTTTCTGGGAAGGGTCTGCTGACCCAAATAATGGAAGACACAGAGCCCCAGCTGGCTATCTCTTGTCACCAAATGAAGTTTTCAGTACTGACATTGGTTGCAATTGAGTTTTTGGCCAAAGGGATCCCATGGAAACTCCCAAAGAACCCAGGATGTTGCCAAGACTATAGATTGTTCCCCATAAACTGATATCAAGGCCCCATTGCTGAAGTAAACACTTAAACAACTCATTGAAAATGAAGAAGTCAAGCTGATACCCATATGGAGCCTCTACACCTACACACTGGTGTCTTGGTTACAGGAAGGTTCTCTGCATGCTAAGGAAAAATGTAAACACCAACTCAGCCACAAACTGTTTGATCTAAAATCAGCTTGTGCCTACAAGACACTCCAGTGCAATGGCGGCACTTAGTCTGTGGGAATGACCAACCACTGTCTTATTTGATGGAAGGACCACTCCAGGAGATGGAACTCATAGCTGACAATGCTGTGTGGCCAAAGAGAATAGGTAGCACAGAGACCCAGGATAAAACAAAATACTACTCGGGATAGCTATTCTCTGTTATCAACTTGACTACATCTGGAATTGTCAAAACCTCCCAAACAGAGGGCACACCTGTGAGGAATTTCTACAGGAAAGATCTACTTCTAATCTGGATCTTTGAGATAGAAAGATACACCTTTAATCTAGATCTAATTTGGTCCATGCCTTCTGGAAGCTTATATAAGAATATGGAAGAAAAAAGCTTTTGCTCTTTGCCTGATTGCTCTCGCCTTCCTAGAAAGTCCATTCCTTCACTCGCATTAAAACCTACTTCTTCTGGATTCCAGTATATACTGAAGACCAGCTGAGACATCCAGCCTTGTGGACTGAGCAATTACTGGATTATTTGATTTTTCCATTCATAGCCAACCATTTTTATATTAGCTGGACCACAGCCAATAAGTTATTTTAATTAATCATATATATGCACATATGAACTCATACACAAACACAGAGTTGGAGAGAGAGAGAAAGAGAGAGAGAGAAGAGATTTATTCTATAAATTCTTTTACTCTAGAGAACCCTGATAGTACAGATGGCCCACTTCAGGAGATGGAACCCACACTTGACAATGCTTGTTGACTAAAGAGACTAAATAGCCCAGAGACCTAGAGTAAATCAAATACTATTGTAATAACAATAACAACGATAATAAATGTAGCAATAGAATGACTCTTAATGGCATTCTGCTATACTCATACATCCGTGCCTTGCTCAAGATCATGAGAGAAGCTTCCTCCTGCAACAGATGGGAACAAATACAGAGAACAGCCAGACAATATGAAGAGAGTGAAAGACTTTGGAACTCTCAGCCTTACCTAAATAGTATGTGTCTATAAAATTATTCTTTTCAGGGCTCAGAGAACTCCACAGAAGAGAAGGCAGAAAGCACGTAAGAGGCAGAGAAGATGGAGAACACTACGAAAACAAGGCTCTCTAAATCAACAGAAGAGCTCACAGAGACTGAGGCAGCATGCACAGGGCCTGCAGGGGTCTGCAGCAGATGGGGTTCTAGAACAGAAAGGAGAGGTTGACTCATGGACCCACCCTGATCCGGAAGCACTCTCCAATTGATAAGTACTTGCAAATAGAATTTAGGTTCCTCCAAGACAGTCTCAGTGAAGAAAAGACACTCTTATGGGAATGCTGAATGCCCAGCAGCAGATGGCCAACAGAAAATGAACTCAATGGCATTGTCAGAAGTTCCTTGTCTCATAATATTATGTCATAGCTCTTCCTTTTAAAAATTTATCTTATTTTTTATTTTTATTTTATTTATATATTTTTATTCTCCCTTTTCACTCTACAGGTTTTGTGTATATATTATTGTTTCTTGTTTAGTGTTTTTATAGGATTCCTGAGTGTGTGAATGAGTGGGTTTCTGTTTCTTGTGCCTTTTCCTGAGCTCTTTTTTCTTCTGTCTGTATGCTTTGTCCAATTCTGATGTGTTAGTTTTTGTTTTGTCTTATTATATTACATTATTATCCTATAGAAGCCTGTTAGCTTTTTAATGAGAGATGGAAAGGAGCCAGATCCAGATGGAGGGGAAGTGAGGAGGAGTTGAGAAGAGTAGAGAAAAAAAAACTGTAACCAGGACATATTAGGTGACAAAGAAAATCTATTTTCAATAAGAGGGGCAAAAAGGGAGTTTCTCTGGAAGATAAAAGTTCATATTTCTGTTGTATGTGCATGTGTGTTTATGTGTGCACATGTGTCTGGGGAGGCTACAGGTTGATTATCTTCTTTAATTACTCTTCACCTTAGTTTTTGAGACAAAATTCTATCACTGAACCCTGAGCTTACCCATTTAGCTGGATTGACTGGTCAGAAACCCCTAGGAATCCTACTGTTTGCCTTCTCAGCTCTGGGATTACAGGCACAAGTCATATGCCTGGCTCTTTACATGGGTGCTAGGATTGAACTCAGGACCTCATGTTTGCATGGCAAGCCAGGTTTGCAATTTCTTCTTCTTCTTCTTCTTCTTCTTCTTCTTCTTCTTCTTCTTCTTCTTCTTCTTCTTCTTCTTCTTCTTCTTCTTCTCCTTCTCCTTCTCCTTCTCCTTCTCCTCCTTTTTCTTTTCTTTTCTTCTTGTAGCAATGAACTGTTCAGGTGTCCTCTTAAGCTGTGAAATAACCTAAACAAAGAAAGCAATATTTAGCTCTTGATGACACAGAACCTAACTAATAACACATTAATACTACTCTCTTTTAATTTTATACTGTTTCCCTAACATTGCCATAGTTATTCCTACATGAGGGTAGGTCCAAGATGTTTTGTTTGTCCGACATGGAATAGGTAAGTATTACTAATAGGATGAATAGTGAGAAGGTGTCAGAGGCGCTGCGGAGAGTTTGGTAACGGTGAGACAGCTCTTCTGAAAAGACCACCAGCTCTGAATGCTGGTCGTGCTGATAGTGTACTCTGTGAGTTTCATGCCGCATTTGAGATTTAACTGTGATTAATCTTTGCCAGGCTGGTGAAGGTAGCACATCAGCTTTTGAGCACATGCAGAGAAAACCCTCTTAAATCTTTACCTGTAGTCTACCAGGCAACTCCTTGTCTTGGAAACACAATTCATCAGAGCCTCCAAGGCAGTTGGAAAAGAAAGAGCTTGGGGTGAAGAATTAAAACAAATAGGAAGTCTACAATGAAACAGAAGGACCGTATCATTGAATGAAATATAATTCTCACCCACTGAAGACAGAAATTCAGCTGTAAGCTCAAATACAGCCAGCTTTACAGAGTAGAACCAAACACACAGCAGTGTCTCTGCAGGTCCAAAAAATTAGACTTTATAAGTATAGTCAGCCTTTGTGAACTTGGCTAGGAGGTTTTGTTTTTCAATAAAAAGTTTATTTTTATTTTTTTACTGCAATTTTTAATGTGTGTGTCTAGTCTGCACAAATGTACTGTCTTTGGAGACAAAGAGAGGGCGTTGGATCCACTGGAACTTGGGTTACAGGAGATTGTGAGCTAGCCGCCTTATGAGTGCTAGAAGCTGAATCCATGTCCTCTGCAAGACAGGCAAGTGCTCTTAACTGCTGAGCAGTCTCGCCAGCCTGACACCCATTTTCAGCCTGATCATTTTATCATCTGGCCTTGGGTCTTAGGTCCCTAGTTTTCCCTACAACTCTCTTAATTAGCTAGTTTTTATTTTATAAGATGCTTCTTTCCCAAACAGTTTCTTGTAAAATTTCTAATTTTTGCTATGAGAAGAAAATAAATATATTTGCACACTTGTAAATATTGATTTATCTCCCTTCTGTGTAAATCAAGGGTTTCCAACCTTCTGACCCGGTGACAAGATATTGTCATCTGCACATATGTAAGGTTATATTCAAAGATGAACTGGAATGCAGGCAGCTCAAGAGGTGCAGACTGGATCTACCTGGTAAAAACAAGGTCAAGTCATGGTAAAACATACGCCCGTTCCCTCCTGTATGCTCAGTATTGAATTTTTGTGCACACATTGTTTCTAGCTCACAGAGCAATTACAGTTGCCTCATCTAAATTTATGGTGGTTGAAATTTTTAGTCTTTACTATTCATACTTCGAAGGGGAAAAGGTTCTCATGTTTGGCGCCTGTGGCAACTTTGAGGGTATGTCATTCATTTCACAACCTTCCCTGGCTTCTACGTGAGTCAGTAACTTCTATCACAGCACCGTTTATGGCACCTGAATATTTTTCATGACTGAGAATGTGGATTGTGTATGTGAGTGATGGCTGCTAACACATTCATGGCCAACTGCTCAACTGAGCAATTGGCAGAAAATGAAGGTCAACTTTGGATTAAAAAAAAATTGTCTTTGAGTCACATTTTCTCACTACTAAAGGCAGCAATAGCACCTGCCTGGTTTAGTCATCATCACTAAACAGAATCCATAAAACTATTTTCTGGTAAAATACAAATTTGTCCTAAGTTTCCCTCACTGCTAAGACCTTTTTGACTAGATGCAGGACCCTGAGGAAAGAGTTCCCTTCCCTAGAGATGTTAATCCTAGGTATCAGATGAGAGACGTTAAGTTTCAAACCTGGGACAAGGGGCTGAAGTGCCTATTTAACATAGCAGAGTGTACCTGGTCTCCAGGCTCTCCCAGCATCCCTCAGCCCCTACCTGTTACAGGGTATAGCTAGCATATTCCACATCCTACCTTGAACATTTCAGTCCAAGGATGGGCTGCCCTTCCCCCACAGTCTCTTCCTTATAAAATCCAGATATTTTGGTTACCTGCTTTCTCTTTCTCCTCTGCATTTTTTCTTTCCCTCTCTCTATCTTTTCTGTCTCTGCTCCCTGTCTGTCTCCCTGTCTATATGGCAACTTCTCTGGCCTCGGTCACTGAGGCTGATGAGCCCACCAGGGAGCTGTTCCCAAATAAATTTGATTTAATATTTTTAATTTGGCTTGAATTGGCTTATTATGTTGGTAGAGAAACCTATTATCTGGTGTTGACACCTGGGAGTGGCTTACATGAGTTCCCTCTCCAAGAAACTTCGTTGCTCTGAACAAGCTGCTGACCTGGAAGGTGTGTATAAATTGTTTTTTTCTGCTGGCTTTTCCACCCACTAAATTTGATTCTAGAGCCCACCTCTTCAACCGCTTGTTCTTTCCACCTTATCTGACCATCCGTCTCTCCTCAATTACTTAGTAAGTGTCCTCTCTCCCAGCTATGCCCTTTTGAGCTGCCCATCATGTGGGCATCTCCTTTCTAGTCCCTTTTGGGCTGCCTGGGCATCTCCCTATCACAATGGAGCTGTCTCTCCCTGCCTGTCTGCATTTGCTATGAAAGCCATGTCAATATGCCAGAGGTTTTTTTTTTAGCCCTGCTGGGTTCCACCCTGTGGAAAGGGATGCATCTCCTCTATTATTGGGACATTTCTCTCTGACAAGGTGTGTTTGAAATGCTCCTTATTGAAATTCTTATTAACATGACACTTAACCACCTCTGTTCCCTCCTGACTCCTCTCAGCTCCTTCCTGGAACTTTATCACTCTCCCTAGGAGCTGCCTACATGATCCAGAGTTCACAACTTTTTCTTGCCCAGTCCCCTCTGAGCCCGTTCATTGCGAACTTCCTTGCCTACCCCTGGGAGCTTCCTGCTAAGTCCAGTAGCTTTTTTATGCCCTCATGACTTCTACTATTGGAAACCTCTCTTGGGTGGAGTTTTTGCATGTTTCTCCTTGTCCCTATGGCTACACTTTCTCTGTCTCTTGGCTGCCTAACCCTTGCTGTGCTCTGCCTAACCCTCTGCCTTGCTATGGCAGAGTTCATTTTACTACCTTTTCCTCCTTTTTTTCCTCAGACTAAATTCTTTTCTTGGACTCTGGGATTTTTGTTTTAAACGTCACTGTCTTACTGATCTTACTGAAAACAGCTTGGCCTCAGTATAGTTCAATGGCCAAAGACCTTCTGCCACGGCAAAAGGGAATGATCCCGTCTCTAAGGTTCTACAACTTTTAAATCTTTATCCCCTTCATTTCTCTGCTTTGCTCTCAAAAAATCTTTCAAGCCTATTGCATAAACAGTCTTAATCTCAGGATTGATTTGTAAGTTCATTGGGCATGGCTAAAGAATCTGTAAAATCTGTAACAAAATTTGGCTTTAAACTTACAACAAAGAGCTTGGCAATTTAGAGTGAATTTTTTCCCTTTAACCTTTGGAATGGCTACTTTAGTTTCGTTACTGTGCCCATTTTCAGGGTCAGTGAAGTTGCAAATCCCTTTATGGATCTTATCTGTGATTGAAAGTTTTGTTTTGACACCAAAAGAACTTCAAGAATTGTTTTTGTTTGTTTTTTGTTTTTTTAAGGTCCAAACTAAACAGGGACAAAGCTGCAAAATCCTAATCTTACACAAACAACTAACTGTTAAGGATAATTAAGACATTCAAGTTAATGGTCAGTTATCTAAAAAATGATGATTTTTTAACGTGTTCAAAACGATACTTGTAGTTATGCTAAATATTAATGTAATTAATCACAGGAATAAACTTTCTTTAGCCTCCTATATATGCTTTCAAAGTTAAGCAGAAAACAAGTAACTAGAAACAAGCAAAGTTTGTCTATTTAGTTATACTTTTGATAGATAGATGGTCCTTAAACACTTCAGAGATCTACAAAAGATGGCATTTAAAATGTTTAATATAAATCCAAGTAGATCAAAGACCTCAATATAAAAACAGACACACTAAACCTGTTAGAAGACAAAGTGGGGAAGAGCCTGAAACTCATTGGCACAGGAGACAACTTCTTGAACAGAACACCAACAGCATAGTCTCTAAGATCAACAATCAATAAATGGGACCTCATGAAACTGAAAAGCTTCTGTAAAGCAAAGGACACTGTCATCAAAACAAAATGACAGCCTACAGATTGGGAAAGGATCTTCACCAACCCTATATCTGACAGAGGGCTAATATCCAGAATATATAAAGAACTGAAGAAGTTAAACAGCAACAAATCAAGTAACCCAATTAAAAAAAGGGGAACAGAGCTAAATAGAGAATTCTCAATAGAGGAATATCAAATGGCAGAAAAATACTTAAAGAAATGATCAACGTCATTAGCCTTATACCCATCAGAATGGCTAAGATCAAAAACTCAAGTGACAACACATACTAGAGAGGATGTGGAGAAAGAGGAACCCTACTCCATTGCTGGTGGAAATGTAAACTTGTACAACCACTTTGGAAATCATTCTGGCACTTTCTCAGGCAAATAAGAATAGTGCTACCTCAAGACCCAGCTATACCACTCCTAGGCATATATCCAAAAGATACTCAAGTATACAACAAGGACATTTGCTCAACCATGTTTGTAGCAGCTTTATTTGTAATAGCAAGAAGCTGGAAACAACCCAGATGTCCCTCAGTTGAGGAATGGATACAGAAATTGTGGTACATTTACACAATAGAATACTACTCAGCAATTAAAAACAAAGAAATCATGAACTTTGTAGGCAAATGGTGGGAACTAGAAAAGATCATCCTGAGTGAGGTATCCCAGAAGCAGAGGGACACACATGGTATATACTCACTTATAAGTGGCTATTAGACATAAAATATAGGATAATTATACAAAAATCTGTACACCTAAAGAAGCTATCAAGAAGGAGGACCCTGGATAAGATGCTCAATCTTCATTCAGAAAGGCAAATGAAAAGAAAACAGGGAATGCGACAGGAGCCTATCACAGAGGGCCTCTGAAATACTCCACCCAGCAGGGTATCAAAGCAGATGCTGAGATGCATAGCTAAACTTTGGGCAGAGTGCAGGGAATCTTATAAAAGAAGGGGGAGATAGAAAGACCTGGGAGGGAACAGGAGTTCCACAAGGGGAGCAACAGAACCAAAAAAGCTGGGCACAGGAGTCTTTTCTGAGACTGATATTCGAAACAAGGACCATGCATGGAGATAACCTAGAACCCCTGCACAGAAGTAGCCCATGGCAGCTCAGTGTCCAAGAGGGTTCCCCAACAATAGGATCAGGGACCATCTCTGACATGAACTCATGGGCTGGCTCGTTGATCAACTCCACCTGAGGGGGGGAGCAGCCTTACCAGTCCACAGAGGAAGCAAAGAAGCCAGTCCTGATGAGACCTGATAGACTATGGTCAGATGGAAAGGGAGGAGGACCTCCCCTATCAGTAGACTGGGGGAGGGGCATAGGAGAAGGGGGAGAGGTATAGGAGAAGAGGGAGGGAGGGTGGGATTGAGAGGGAGTTGGGGAGGGATACAAAGTGAATAAAGATCTTCTTCAATTTCTTTCT
>CM053757.1:9357029-9371079 GCA_028658305.1 Pachyuromys duprasi | reverse complement strand
CCATTAAAATTGATGAGATATTTCTAAATTTGTTGACCCAGAAATAAGACCATGTTAAAGTGTTGAGTAAAAAAGCAGGTTAGCCAGCAGTCATGATGTAATCTCATTTACATAGCAGCAAGTGTGGGTGTGAGTATGCACATGAGAGTGTGTTTAAATGTGTGAGAACCCTTTAAGTATGGGTACATGGGAGTGTGTGTGTGTGTGTGTGTGTGTGAGTGAGAGAGAGAGAGAGAGAGAGACGGACAGACAGACAGAGGGGGAGGGAGGGTTGGTTCTGGGTAGTGGGAGTTTCAAAGGGCTTTCCGTGTATATACAGGATGTGAACTGTGTCTTTATAAGGAGCACACAATTTCGCGTGGCTGGGGGAGCCATCTCTTTCTCAATTTTGTAACTTGCAAGGGAAGATGGAAGCAGCCACAGCAGCCGCTGTAAAACTCCCCCTTCGCCCCCTTTGTGTTGGGAAGGAGAAAGGATCAGGAGCTGACTGGCTTGGCTTGTTTTTGTAAACACTTTGTGCCTGCAACCAACGGTCTTTCTGCTTAAAAGAATCCAAAGCAGCAGACGCTGCCTCTCCAAGCTCTCAGCTCCATGGAGCCCCATTTCTCGTCCCCAGTTGGACAGACCTCGTCCTGGCCCCCAAATGAACAGACGCTCCATGCCCCACTGCCGCC
Source organism: Pachyuromys duprasi (assembly GCA_028658305.1). NCBI lineage: Eukaryota > Metazoa > Chordata > Mammalia > Rodentia > Muridae > Pachyuromys > Pachyuromys duprasi. The sequence goes on along the minus strand of CM053757.1, from coordinate 9,370,405 downwards.
GCCGCCGCCACTAGCCCACGGCCCCACCTTCCATTTCCGTCCCCAGCTCGGGCATTTCCTATTCCCTAGATGCCTCTTTGCCTGTACGGAATAAAAATGTTGAAAAGCATTTGGAAATTTCTAGAAAGATCTCTGGTCAGTTGAGCATTCTGTCCCATGAATCATCCACCAGACCATGCCAACTCTTACAAAGGAAAACATTTCATTGGGGCTAGCTTCCAGTTTCAGTGGTTTAGTCCATTATCATCATGGCAGGAAGCATGGTGGCATGCAGACATGGTGCTGGAGAAGTTGCTGAGAGTTCTGTATCTTGATCTGCAGGCAGCAGGACATGAACTGGATTGAGCTTCTGAATCCTTAAAGCCCACCGGCTAGAGACACACTTCCTCCAACGAGGCCACACATACTGGTGCCACTCCCTAGGAACCAAGCCTTCAAACACAGGAGTCTATGGGGAGCCCCTCCAATTAAAAACACCAAAGGGCGGCACTCCGCGTGGAGAAGCACACAAAGGACAAGCGGAGACAAGTTCCCGCCAATAAGGCAAGACACAGTCATCACTTGCATTAGAATGAGAACTTCACTAACACAACCATGTGTGCTTCCTAGTTTGGTTTGGGTCATGACTTAGCTTTTACAAAATGTAATTGCCTCACCAGCTTTCTCTTTGTTAGTGTGCCTCCTTGTGTGACACCAAGAATGTTCTTTCCCAACACCGATTACTCCATATTCACTTCCCAGTTCCCTCTGCGGTGAGCTGGTTAGCTAGTACCAGCTAATAGATTGCGCATGCTCTTTTCTAGGAAAGATTTATTAACAAACTGTCGTCCTTCCTCTTTCCAATCTCCTTTCTGGCTTCAGCCAGCTCAGTAGCCTCAAGTTCCACCAACAGCACAGACCAGGTGGCTCAATCCACATGACATTTGGGGAAATAAACCTTATTTATTTAACTCTTCAGATTTCCCGAGGGGAGTGGAGGGATAGACCGGGCGACTGAACAGCATAGTGCATCTGCACAGACAACAGCCGAGCTCAGCTTTGCACATAGAATTTAGGTTAAAGTTTTGTTTTGTGAGTTTAATTTACCTTGGAGACTCCCATATTTGCTGCTGTCTATTTCTTCATATTTAATGGCTGGGATTCCTAACTTTTAATTGAAGCCTCTCAACTTATTGTTCCCTGTCTTCTCCTTGGAGCAGCTAATGACCAGTAAATAAATCCGCAAGGGCCCAGCCTAACTGCGGCTTACACAACCCTTTATTGAAATGCTGGAAGAGCTTGGCTCCTGAGAGACAGCAGTTCCTGTGTTTGCCTTGTTTGTCTGCTGCCACGGATGCACAGGGGCTTTCCCTTCGCTTTCAACTGTTCGGAGAACAAGCCACTTGGAACTGCTTAGTGAGAAGGGCTGTTTCAACCTATACCTTACACGCGCACGCACCAAGAGCCCTTTTCAAATAACGCATCAGGACTCGCCTGCAGCCTGCACCCAAAGTCCATTTACCCTCATCCACAAATAACCAGCTTAAGCAGTCTCTGTGGGAGCTTTAACCCAGGGACAGGGCTAATTAATTTCAGATTTAATAAAATTTAATTAATGTTAAATTTCAAACCCCTTGTGTTTCTCTTTGGAGGTCTGTTGCTGTTTTGGTACTTTTTCCAAAGCAATTCCAAAAGTGATCAGTGGGTTCAAAGGGAGGCAGAGGCTCAGGCAGCAGAAAGGCTCAGAAGATCTGAGTGAACTCAGCATCGGGAGAATTCATTTTCAGTGTGAGACCAGGAAAAGTTCAAAGGCACTTAAGCTGGACCGGAGCTCGAATTCCAGATCTGTATCTTCCCTCAGTTTCCTCTTCTGTGAAATAAGTGACAGCATCCCTCCTTGCACAGCGGAAGGGCCTAGAGATAACAGCCTGAGTCAGATGCCCATGCTGCTATCAAGTACCATCCTCTCTGCTTCCATTCCTTTCCTTTCCTTTCCTTTCCTTTCCTTCTCCAAGATATTTTCAAGTGTCACTGCTCAGATCCTTGTAGTGGTATCGACTTCTGAGAGAACTCAGACCAGCATCTTCACACTATTTCCCCTGTTCCCTATGTAACCTAAAACAATGAATAGATAAGTAAAATGTGATTTGTCCAGTTAGTGAGATTATTTTTCAGACATAAAAAGGGAGGAGTATGAGGACAGGAAGGAGGAGGAAGAGGAAAAGGAGGAGGAATAGCAGAAACCTTGATACAGGCTACAATGCGAAAGAGTTCAGACATAAAAAGTCACTGATGATACGATTTTATTTATATGAAATGAAATAAACAACAATGATGGGTGATTAGGACTGAGAGTCAGGACTAATGTGCATAAATTGTGTGTACTGATCAGTTTTTCATTACTATAACTAAAGTCTCTGAAGTAAATAGCTTATAAGAAAGAAAGGCTCTAGGCTTGCAGTTTTAACTCTTTCTGGCCTTGTTGCTCTGGTGGGAGTGTGTGACACAGGAGGTCCGCTCACCACATGTAGGCTAGGAAGCAAGAGGGATGGGGGAGGGGAAACTGGGCTCCAACATTCCTTCCCAGGAGCCTGACTTCTAAATCTGCTTCACTTCTTGAGGGTTCTACAACAGTGCTGCCAAACTGCTTGGAGCTTTCTGCTTATTGGGGAGAAACTTTATCAGCCATGCTTAATTTTTTATTTATGGAGTAAATGTGATAAAAATATTTGTATTTGGTAATTACACTTATGTGTAGTTATATAATTCCAAGTTCCTGCTTGTACTTGCTGTTTTCTCTTTATTAATTACATTTATAATATGTACAATTATCAACTCTATTTCCTCTTTTTTTCTACTGTAAAGAGACATAAGCAGTGACCCTTCCCTCTCCCTTAGCCCTTGGGAGTATCCAATCATTCTGTATCTATGGAATGGCTTTTTCTAGATATAATACATACATGTAACACAGACTTTTGTTGGCCCATTTCCTTTAGTACAATGCACTCCAGTTTATCCATGTTGCCCCATTAACAAGAACTGCACCCTATTTTTGGCTTAAGAATGCCCTACTGTATGCACAGGCTAGGTTTTATTTATCCATGCACCTATTGATGAGCACGTGGGTTCATTCCATCTTCTGACCACTGTCTTAGGGTTTTATTGCTGTGAAGAAATGTCATGGCCACAGCAACTCTTACAAAAGAAAACATTTATTGGGGCTGGCTTTCAGTTCAGGTTTAATCCATTATCATCATGGTGAGAAGCATGGTGACATGCAGGCAGACATGGTGCTGGAGAAGGAGCTGAGAGTTCTGCATCTGGGTCAAAACAGAGATTCTGGGCCTGGCATAAGCTTCCGAAACCTCAAAGCCCACCTCCCTAGTGACTCACTTCCTCCAACAAGGCCATACCTACTCCAGCAAGGCCACGCCTACTTCAAAAAGGCTATGCTTCTAATAGTGCCACTCCCTATAGGCCTATGGGGGGGAGGGGCATTTTCATTCAAACCAATACAACCACTTTAAATAATACTGCAAAGGATGTTGGCATATAATTAACTGTTTGCATTCCTGTCTCCAACTTCTTGGCATCTCCCTAAGTCTCAAAGTGCCAAGTACATATGAAACATGTGCTCCATGTTTCATTGTGTAAGGAACTTCCACTCTGCTTTCCATAGCATCTGCCCCATTTTTGCATTCTTACCAGTAACACATGAGAGCTCTAATTTCTCCCCACCTTTACCAACACATATTACACCCTACTTTTTTGCTTTTAGCTAAAATCACATCAGTAGACATGAAGTAGCACAGCGGTGGCTTATGTGTCACTGTTACTTTTATTCCAGCGCCCTAACAAAGGTCCTGATTCACTTGTGTATTGCCCATTTGTGTATCTTCTGTGAATAAATACCTATTCAAGCTTTCTCTGTTTTTAAAACTTTTCAAAATTAAAATGGAAGACTCTGTCTCTCGCAATGGACCCTGTGTCTTCAGTATAATATTGTCCTTAGCCAGAGATGTTAACTGTCTTGACTTTTCTGACAGTCACATTTTGTTCAACTTCATCTCTCAGCAAATTCCAGTTTCAACTCCGTCATTCATTCCCTCAGTCAGCAAGTTTGCTGAGAGCTTTTGCAAATCTCTCTGGCCGTATCCAAAGTGACAAGCAAATCCAGTGTTGGGCAAAGGTCCCAAACATCACACTTCAGGAGGCAGGAACAAGGGGGGGACTCAAGTTGTCATCGTTGTCAGCTTGTCCTTCTACCTGGGCTGAGGGGATTGGGAGCTCTGCTTCTGGTTTTAAATAGGAAACTAGATCTTTCCAAGCCCTAAGCATAGGAAAAGGAATGGAAGGGGGAAGGAAGAGATGTTTTAAAAGGGGAAGGTACTTCCTCAAAAACAAAAACCTACAGCAGCAGCATCTTTAATTCATATCAAATGCAAGTCTTATAATGCTCATCATTGTTTGTACCAATACTGTCTATACAGAGCCACTCCCTGCTGGCAAGTCCTCTGTTCTGTGCCCTCCATTCCATGTCCTGAAGACCTATATGTAAGCATTTCTATGCCTCCTCCTGCTTTTCCAAGGTTCCAAACACATTCTACATTTTATTTTATGGTTGATACTTTGAGCTTGGGTCCAGGGATTAGAGAGTGCACTGCAGAGTCAGCTGTCGGGAGACAAATCTGAACTTTGTCATTTAATATCGTGGCTCTTGCTGCTGCTACTGCTGCTATTATTAACTTCTCTCCAGTGTCTTCAATGTTTTTTAAGAAGAAATATTGTCATAAATTACAACACCAACTTTATCTCACTCTATCAACAGCTTATTAGTTACTTGTTGCAAATTAGTCTTGTTGCAAATTTCAACAAAACATGGTAATAGCAACTTAAGAAAGAATGGCTTATATTGGCTCACAGTAGAGGGAGCAGTTAGTCCATTGTGGTGGGTAAATTGTAGGGCAGCATTTTGAGGCAGCATCCCAGTCAGAAAGCAGAAAGAGATGAATGCTAGTGGTCAGTTCTCTGATGGTCAGTATTGATTGTCAAATTGACAGGCTCTGGAGTCACCATGAGGCAAGCCTCTGGGTGCACCTGTGAGGGAGTTTCTATATTATGTTATCATCTGGGAGAGATTTTTTTTTGACTGGGCTAACTGAGTGGAATGATGTACCCTTAACGTAGGCACCACCATTCCTTTGGGCTTGGGTACTCCTAGACTGCAAATGAAGGAGAAAGCCGGCTGAGCATAGGCAGTCACCACGGCCTGCTTCTTCACTATGGAGACAAGAGGAGCAGCTACCTTGAGCTCCTGCTGCTGTGACTTCTCTCTCACAAAAGTCTGCAAGCACCTACTGTGAGCTATGAGCCAGAAAAAAATCTACCCATAGTGGAACACACTTGTCACCCTAGCAATCAGGAGGCAGAGGTAGGAGGACTGCATGTTCAAGACCATCTTGGACTACATAGTAACTTTCATGCCAGCCTAAGCGTCACAGGGAGCCCTCGTCTTAAAAGAAAAAGGTAAACTGCTGTCTGACACAGGAGGAAAAACAATGATAAAGAAGGATAGTCTCAACTTTCTGGCAAAGAATACTAGGACAGCACTGGGCATCAATGCACACAAAGAACTAAGCTGTTTACACAGCTTTTCCAACCTCCACAGAAAAGCAACCCGGAGTAGATCACAGACCTACTGTAAAAGGCAAAACTAGAAAAAAAAGTAGAAAATCCCAGATGGCCTTGGGTTTGCCAATGACTTTAAAATCATGCTCTATGCCTCTTTTCTCCACCTGTTGTTTAAGTCACCTCGGGTCCCTGGACCAAGGTGATCCCAGAACCAAACCTGGCTAGTGCAGCAGTTCCCTGACAGAAAAGATGGCTTCGTCCATCGGTACTCATCCAAATCTAATGTAAGGAGGGCCCTCCCAAACCCTAACTTTTGATAGAAATTTCATCACACTGGGGCCACTGAGCATTGGCCAGGAGCATGGGATTGTCTATAATGACTACACAGAATAGAGTCTAGTGGAGACAAGCTGTAGAGACAAAAAATGAATGCAAATAACAAATTCAACTGTTCCTGAAAGCAAATTTTAGAGCCTGTATTTACCCGTGTACTCCCCAAATAACAATTGCACTATTTTTTAAATTATTTATATGTATAAGTACACATATTTGGTGTGTGTAGTGTATGCAGGGACAGGGGTACGAAGGTACATGTGTGCCTATTGCAGCAAGAAGCCACTGCCCAGTGACTTCCAGCACTACTTTCTATCTTGTTTTGTTGTTTTTATTCATTTGGGCTTTGGTGTTTTGGTTGGTTGGTTGGTTGGAACAGTCTCTCACAGACTCAGGATCCATCTGTCTCTGCCCTCAAAATGCTAGGGTTAAAGACGCACACTGAAATGCCAGGCTTCTTATGTCAATGCTGAGGTTCAGGATGCAGCTATGCATCCTTGTGCAGCAAGGACTTTGCCCACTGAACCATTTCCCTTGCCCACTCTGCATCATTTTCTAATTAAATCATTGTGAATTGAACATCTGTCACTTTCAACCAAAGGAACTCTAGTAAGGGGTGAATGAATAGGAAAGAGCTCACATCACGAAGTGTAGGAATGGCAGGTTGCAAGCTAGGAACCTACAAAAGTTTGAAGTGGTTGAAGTTTAGGATGGGAGTAAAGAAACTGTAACAAGAAAGCCAGGTCCTGGGGCCTTCGTGTGGCTAACATGGTTGAGACAGGGACTCTAAATCCTCCTTTCTAAGGCTACAGTCCAGCAAGAATAATGAGGCTCTGCTGAGGACAGCAGACTAGCACTTCAGACTTCCTATGGAGCAACTTATGCAAACATGGTGTCCCAGCCTGCCTTCCTTGTTTGCTTTTGCTTTTTGTCCAAGCTAGTATTGGCTTTTAAAGAAATTCCTCATCCCAAAGATTCGCCCAGATCCTCAGAAAGCAAGGAGTGAAACTGAAAGAAACTGGACAAAGTTAGAATCCTCTGGGCAAGTCTAGAGCACATCTTCCTGGAACAGCTAGCTACACATATGACAAGAGAAACTCAAAGGGTCAGGCAGATCATTCTCCAGTCTGCAGTGAAGGCGAGACTCAAAAGTCCCAGGTAATGCTGGACACTGATCATTTGAGAGATGCAGGACAAGATATGGCTCTCATCTATGGAAGCCATGAAAACCCGAGATCTAACCTCCCACAGGGTCCTCAGTCCCACAAGTATCAGGTAAGAATCAACCTGAAAGAAGGATACAGTCATTCAAAAGAACAGGGAGAATAGGAGGAAACAAATCATGGCATGAGCATTACCTCTCAGCCTCTGAAGGAATCCTTCATCCTAGCTTCAAGACAAACAGTCCCCACTGTCAGAGCCTAGGGCCTGTATGAATCATACTCCCATCAAAACCCATATTCCAGTATGATAAAGCCCAAATGCAAATATAACAGAAAGGACAGACTCAGTCCTGCTTGGTCCCTCCCTCCTCTGATGGTCCTGAGCATCAGTCCTTGGCAATGCAATATTTACACATTAGGAATAAAATGACAGCATATTCATTAGCACAGACTGTAAGGCAACTGTGGATGACAGCAGTGATAGAGCCCTATCACCAACCAGCCCAGTTCCCAACACAGACACTGGAGTGCCATCTTGTGGATGAGGTGGGAACACTCCAAGGTCCCACCGTGCAGTTAACCCAAGAAGGAAGCAAGCACTTCTGTCTATAGTTGAGCTGTGCTTAGAAATTCCCGCTGCAGCTACCTAGCTCAGAGTCCCAGGGCTCACCCTGCTTGAGCACAGCTACCCGAAACCATGGAGAGCTCAGAAAACCCCTTTCCATGTGCTCAGCAAAGCTGGAGGCATGGTCTGTTGATTTTGACCCAGATTTGTTTTAACATTTTTAAAAATTAATTGAAAATTCCATATAGTATATTTTGGTATTATCTACTTCCTATTACCCTCCAAACACATTTTGTACCTCATTGTATGTCCCCTCTCAATTTCATGTGTTGCTTTTGTTGTTGTTATTGGTACCCTAAGAATAGTGATGTCCATATGTACATGGGAGTGTGCAGACTTTTATTCCAAAATTGAAATTCATTTAGCAAACTCTACCAATGCCTGGATTCTGCCCTCTAACCTTATAGCCATCTTAGGGTAGTAGAAAGTGCATAGTGAACAAAACTGTATCTGGGATGTAGGCTTTGGAAAATTTTCTTTCCCATCCTGTGCATGTCACTGTAGTACACTATGGACTTCCCTCATGAATTTCCAGAGCTGCCTTCTGCAAAATCTCTGAAGGCCAAAAGCCATTCCCCTTTGAAATGTGGACTCAAATCTGCTCCATGTTCAAGCCTCTTCTTCCATTGTCTCATCTAGTATAAGCAGCAGAGGTTGTGCTCAAGAAAGCAGGGAAGACAGGTATTTACCTCGTTGAGTTGTTACTCTATCCAGTTGCCATAGGTGAAGCTCTCGGAAGCGTTCCTGCAAGAGGTATGCCTGTTCACTGCTACCACCTTGATGTTACTATTGTTCCACAAAACTTAGGGCTGACACCAGGGATTCCAATCCTTTCAAACCTGAATATACAACAAGCTGTGCTTAATGCTTGAGAGCCTCAGCAACAGCCACTAAGAATGGGCTGATGCTAGCTACCATGGTACATCCCTTTAACCTCTTTAACACTTAAGAGAAAGAAGCATGTAGATCCCTTTAAATTTGAAACCAGCCTCTACATTTTGAGTGCCAAGACAGCTAGGGCTATATAGATAGACCCTCTCTTTTCTCTTTCCCTTCCTCTCTTTCTAAGAATGTGTTGTGTCGCAGTTTCTTCCAAAATAAAGCTCCACCTTGGAGGCAGGCTCTTAAGACACAGGGCTGTCTAAAGGGAAGTGAAACATTACATCCTGCATGTTTAGTTCAGGAAGCAAGCAACTAAGAAACTTTAGAAAGTCCCTGAAACTCACCAGATTCACTCTTCACTACACACACACACGCACACACATGCACACACACAATAGGACTGCAAAGAGACACTTTCAGACAAGCTAAAGCTGCCTAGAAGAAGCTCAGAGCACCTGAACTGGCTAATAGAGCTTCCATGAACTGTTACCACCTCTGTGTAGGCTTTGGTGATGCAGCTGCCTTTGAGTCATTTCTGCTCCTGTAAATAAGCTCTCGCCCATATTGCTATAAATAACTCCAATAAAGCTCATTGGTTCAAAAAGTTGGACTTTGGTGCTAGCCTTACTTTGGTCTGTTGTCTGTCCCCTATCTGGGTGAGCAAATTTTACTTGTGTCAAGTAACTTAATTTTTATTATTGTTATAGTTTAAGTCAACGACATGAAAAACTAATTTACAACAGAAATCAATGCCACAGTTGTCTCTGGGAAAGGGGGCCCTGGGGTATGAGAGATCTAGATGGCAAACATGTTCAGTGTCTTAACAGGAATTTGGGACACAGGGCCGTGAACATTTACTACATACATTACATGTGTATTTTACTCTCTGCAACCCACCAGTTAAAATTCATAAAAGCCAAGATCTGAGTTTGGTAAGAGAGTAAGAGCCATACAGAGGAGTAAAGGGAAGCTCTTTCCTGGGCAAGCACAGTAGGCATTTTACTACTTACTGGTTGTGGGGAAGCCACACACTTGGGGATACAGCTAAACCAAGTGCTCCCATTACAGGCTGGGGAGATGGCTCAGTGGGTTGAGTGCTTGCTGAGCAAACATGAGGACCTGATGCTGTTTCCCTCGCATTCAACATAAAAAGTCAGGCATGGCAGCTCATGCTCATAATACCAGCACTGGGAGGTGGAAACAGGAGTTTTCCCCAGGCCTGCTGGTCAGCCAGTCTAGCCAATCAGTGATCTCCAACTTCAGTAAAAGAGCCTGTCTCAAAAAAAAAAAAAAAAAAAAAAGCTGGATAATATAGAGGAAGACATCTAATATGAGGCACACATACCAACACACCCACAATGCACGTGCACACAACGCACGTACACATACCACACATACATATGTTGTACATACTGAAAAAAATCAAAAGAAAGAAGGCTTCCTTGTTAGAATTCTGAAGTTTGAAAAGCAAACACAAAGTGCTACATCAAGAGAGACCACAAAGCCCAAGACAATCGGTGGAGAGCAAGGAAGGCCACCAGGGTGTGGAGTGCAGAGAACAAGCTTCAGGCCAACTCCAGTAAACTGCCCTGCACCCCCTCAGACTGATTGTCCTGGTTATACCTCTGTGCTTTCTCTTGTGATAAATGTAAATATTTGACTGAACTAATTCCACAGCAGGATTTGTCAAGCCCTCCTCACATCAGGCACATTCAGTCATTCTTGGCTAATCTTAATGCCTCCTTCATTGAGTCCTGAGTTTAACAGAACTAAAAGTTAACAATCCCCAATGGCCTGTTAGGATCTACTGTGCTGAGTACTCAACACTCATGAATCCATTTCCTTTTGCTCCATGCCCAGAATAGTTACTAGCACCGAGTTCCTGATCTGCACATGACAGACACTGAGGTGGTGTGTCATCAGAAGCATACCCAAAGCTACTGAGCAGAAAATGAGGAGCGAGAGTGAAAAGCCAGGGTGAGTAGCTAACCACAGAATCCTCCACATGCTACCACCCAACCACTGAAGAATCAGAAAGACCCTGCAACCAGGGCCTCTGGGTAAAGCAGTTAACCAGTGAGGAAGGAAGAAGCTGTACAGCTGATAAAATCCTCTTCACTAGGGCCAAAGACGGTGCCATGAAGAAAAGGAGGATCGGAGCATTGATCATCAGAATCTACATTAAAAAAAAAAAACAGCCATTGCAGCATCCACCAGTGATCCCAGAACTAAAAAAATAAGGTGGAGAACAATAAAGGAAGATGTGTCAATACACAAATACACTCATTCATTCTGTCCTATTTTATGTTCGTCAATACAGCCTTTGATGACCTTCATCCTGTATTAATTTGACATCATCTGTTTTCATATCTTAAAGGACACCGTACTCTGGCCATATTTTTTAGTATCTCCCTCCCTCTCCCTCTCCCCTCAGCACCTGTGAGGGTGCATTTGCACATCAGAGGTCAGCCTTGGGTACTGTTTCTCAGGAACCACTCACCTTATTTTTTGAGACAGGGTCTGTCAACAACCTGATGCTTACCAAGTAGGCAAGACTGGGTGGCCAGTAAGCCCCAGAAATCCTCCTTTCTGACTCTTCTGCTGAAATCACAAGCATTCGCTACCATGCCCAGCTTTTTTTACATGGGTTCTGGGACCAAACGCTAGTCCTCATGCCTATACAATAAATATTTTACTACCTGAGCTACCTCAACCTGCTTGCTGTGTACATTTCTTCTGGCTAACTTCAGAACTATAAGTTCCTATATTGAACATTTGTTTTATGGGTTGGGGGAATCCCATCATGTGTTAGATAGCCAAAAGCTATTCTGCCACATTTTACAATACTTTACTTCAAAATACAGAAAGCTGTAATCTAAAAGCCACCATACATTTCAAATGTGGAAATGGGCAGAGAGATGACTCAGCACTTACATGCGCCTTATTCTCTTGCGGAGGACACACCATCCATACCAGTCATCTTACAAATACCTGTAGCTGCAGCTCCAGAGGGCCTGCTGCCCTCTTCTGGCCTCCACAGACACCCGCTCTCATGTGTACAATCATGTACACAACATACTGCCACACGCACAACACAAACATATATACAAATATGTTTTTAAATCCTAAAACAGCAAATGTTATATTAGACAATATGTGTTTTTTAAGTCTAGAAACTCAAACACATACACACACGTGTAGAGGAGCAGCCTCAGGGGAATCTGGAAAAGAACTGATTCTCAGACTTTCTCAGGAAGCCACCTCTGCTCTTACAGTTTCATCTGGCCTTATGTAATGCAGAAACTGACTATCCATCAATGTTGCCCAAGCAATAATCCTAGAATAATAAGTCAGGATGGGGATTCTCAGCAACAAAGCTCCAGGAGACTGCTGGGACATTAACATTGACCGATGGCTGGGACACTGCTCTCCTGAGCTAGCAGGGAACACAGGATGGATGACAGCCAGATGCAAAAGCCAGTATTACAAGATGAGCAGAACTGATGAGCCCATACAATAATGTAGATTTAATGCCACAGAACAGCAACATCAGAGACCAACACAGAGGAAACAGGGCTGAGAAGACACACCGCAGGGCATGCATGTGGAAGCCTAAGAACAATTTGTGGAACTCTGTTCTCCCTTCCATTATGTAGGTCCCTGGTACTGAACTCAATTCATGTGGCTCAGGGACAAATGCCTTCACCCACTGAGACATCTCACTGGCCTGATGCTATCTAATATAAAGGACTTGAGCATCCTGAATTCTGGTGCCTGTATTGGGGGGTGGGAGTGGAGGCCTGGAACCAGTGCTCAAAAATACTAAGGCATAATTTCAGTTCATACAATGATAAATCCATCAAGTTATCAACAAATGTATGTGAAATTATTATGTAAACTGGCACAAAAATCCAGGCATTCGGGGTTGAAATGTGTTTCTCTACCTGAAATTCTGACCCAGTTAGGAAGCATCAGAACAACAGGTACAGGGCAGCTTGACCTTGTCTCTTTGAAAGGTTCCTACCTATTCTTACCTTTGCCCAAGCAGAACTGCCAGACATGGTCAGGGTCCATAGTAGAAGAAAGAAAAGAAGGCATACATACTAGGCAGTGAAGGCAAAGAAGCTGACTATACCCACCAGCAAGGAAGCACCTCCCATCACACTTGGCAGCCAGACAAACCACCCCTCTATCTGCACTCCAGAGAGCAACTGAGAAAGGGCCATAAGGAGCCAATATTCCCCCTCATTCCAGAATGTTTTTTTTCTTTAGGTAATTTTATTTATTTATTTTCTTTTAAATATTTATTATTTATTTATTATTTATTTATTAATTGTTATTGTCTTTCTTTTATTTATTTACAAATTTTTTAATTTTTATTAATTACACCTTATTCTCTTTGTTTCCCTCCATAAGCCCGCCCTCCTCCCCTCCCAATCACACCTTCCCTCTCCCTTCTCCATACATGCCCCTCCCCAAGTCCACTGATAGGGGAGGTCTTCCTTTCCTTCCTTTTGATCCTAGTCTATCAGCTCTCATCAGGAGTGGTTGCATTGTCTTCCTCTGTGGCCTGGTTAGGCTGCTCCCCCATTTGGGTGAGGTGATCAAAGAGCAGGCTAATCAGTTCATGTCAGAGGCAGTCCCTGTTCCCATTATTATGGAACCCACTTGGATACTGAACTGTCATGGGCTACATCTGTGCAGGGGTTCTAGGTTTTCTCCATGCATGGTACTTGGTTGGAGTATCAGTCTCAGGAAAGACC
>CM053757.1:9335625-9356929 GCA_028658305.1 Pachyuromys duprasi | reverse complement strand
TTTGATATTCTGCAGGGCAGAGCTTTTCAGGGGCCCTCTGTGACAGGCTCCTAGCTTGTTTCCTGTTTTCTTCTTCTGATGTCAGTCTGCTTTCAGAAAGACACACATGGTATATACTTACTCATATAGACATATAAAATAAGATAAACCTACTAAAATCTGTACACCTAAAGAAACTAATCAAGAGGAAGGACTCTGGCTAAAATGCTCAATCCCCAGCCAGAAATGTAAAGCAGACTGACATCAGAATGTTTTAAAGGGCTCTAAAGCATTGGAATTAATTTCAGTTTTTACATTCTCTTGACCAGCCCTGTTCCCTCTGTTCCTGTCTGTAAAGATTTCCTTATGTGAATGAGTGGGTGTGCGTATGCATGCGTGTATGTGCATCAGATCCCCTGTAGTTATAAATGGTTCTGAGCTGCCATTTTTGTTTCTGGAACCGAATCTTGGGCACTCTTTAATAGAAGCAAGTACCTTCGACTGATGAGACAGCCATCTCTCCAAGCCACCACTCAGTCATTTCTTACTCTTTCTCTCTTCCATGATAGAAGTCAAGTATTTGAATTCCAAGACTTTCTAGCAGTTAAAAGAATAGGTACAAGACAAAATATAGATAGTAGAAGAATGTTGAGCAGATACTCTGAGAAATGTCTTATTTCAGTGATAAAAAGGCATATATTCAGGTAGCCATAAGACATAAATTATAGGGATGGAGTCACCTTGTGATCATAGAGGCATAGAAAAACAAACACACCAGCTCTGATTTGGCTGAGGCACCAAATCACACCAGTGAGCATTCTCCATAAAAAATTAAAAATGGATGAGTCTAATCCCCTGTCTTCTTCCTGTTCAAATTTTCAATAAGTCAAAAAAGATATATGAATTCTAAGAGGTGGGTTTTTCTTATCATTAAAAAAACACAATGAATTATATTTTAAACCCTAAGTTCACTTGGTCCCTTTGATGACATTTAAATAGGCTTGTTGGGGCCGTCTTTAAACCACCAGTTCTCTGAACTGAAATGGCTAAAAAACTTACAAAATACTTCATAAACATATCTTCAAATGTTGGGAGATGCTGACTGTGTACACAAACAATACTACATCCATGCTGTGTTTAGCTTGCACCTCCCTGGTATTTTTACATAAATGAGCCTTAAATTGATGTTTATTTAAGTTTAAATTGGTTATATTTGGTTTCTACCCTTTTCCATCAGGCCAACTTCAGGCACTGCTGTGCCAAACTTATTCATCTCTTCTTCAATTGGTCTCATTTTCCTCTCTGTTAGCTTCACCTTCAGGTTATAACAATCCTTCAGTGTATGATGGGTTAAACAGGTCCTCACAGCTCCCTCTGCCCTCACTGTACTGGGTGGGTCTTCAACACCTTCTGATGTGAAGGTAGAGCAGGTAGAGCACCCTTCCCCATCCAAGAAATTGGGCTGGACCCTATGACCTGTCTTGGCCAATATAATTGAACCTAAATGACAATGTGCAGGCTCCCAGAAAAGGCCCTGGAAGCATGAGGTATTTTTTTCCTCACTCTGTTAACATCTGCCACTCACAATGAAAAGATGATAAACCAGGTACCCATCTGGTCCAAAACTATGAGACACACAAAATAAACCTAAACTAAAACCCTTTTTTTTTAACAACTCAAGTTTTGACTACAACTCTGTTCTAGCCTTTGTGTCATGGACTACAAAGCAATGTAGATCATTCAAACAAAATCATCACTGTGTGCTCAAGCCACAAGGCACAATTCCCAAGATGTCCCCTGCCCAGAAAACATCAGCATCTGGAAACTTGATTCGACAATTATTGTTTTATCACTCAGCCAAAGTAATGTCTTGGCTAGGAATGTAACTCAGTGTTGTAGAGCTTGCCTAGCACATTGAGGCTCTGGATATAATCCACAGCAACATAAACACACACACATGCACATACACACAAAATACAGTTGAGTGTGGTATTAATTCCACAGACATGCACTGACCACATTCCACATACCAGGTACTCTACTAGTTACAGGGAACAGAGCAAGACAGCTTAGTCCGCATCTCCATGGAGCTAACAGTCTAGTGTGTATGTTTGGAAATGAAGGAGAAGCACTAACTTTATGAACAATAAATACAGTAAATGTAAAACCATGTCTATGCTCTGCATAAAAACCAAACACAAACGAGCATTAGAGGACAAGGAAATAGCCCCAGAGTTGGTCATGGATCTCTTCCCTTCCAACAAGCAGATATTAGAGCAAAGAGTAAGTTGATGCCACAGGAGAGAGCCAGGAAACTGTCCAGAGAAAAGCATTTACATAGACTAGTAAGTATAAAGGCTTAAGGAAAGTCAAGAACTTTGAAGCCAGAGTCAAAGGAAAAAGGGGGAAGTAGTGGAAGGGGAAAGTGGGGCAAATTAACACAGGCCTGCTGGGAACTAGCAGGAGCTTTGGAGTTGAAAATACTGAATCCCAGGCCTTGAACACATACATACACACACACTGGACATACATGTGTGTTGCAGGCCTGTTCTATGCCTGAACTGTGTTAGACAGAGATACCCTGTCAGCATACTTCCCATCATCCAAATTGTGAGGTAAGGAGATGACAGTCAGGAAAGCACTTCCTTTGTGAGCTTGAGACTGGATCCCCAGAACCCGTAATGAGCCAGGTGTGGTAAAGTGCATCTGTCATCTCAGGCAATTGTGAGGTGGGAAGCAAAGAAAAGCAGGTCTCTGGACCCTTGACAGCCAGTGTAAAGACCATGAAGCTCCAGGCCAATGAGAGACTCTGTCTAGACAAAAGTTGGGAAGTGCCTGAGGCCTGACATTCTCTGACCTCGCCATGCCCACATTCACTTGCACCCAAGCATGCGGGTACACATGATTAAACAATAGAAGAGCAAATCAACACATGCTGCTTCCTGATCGGTAGGCATAATCAGTGCTTCTAGAAACCAAGACCCATTTTACATTCCAAATCGACAGCTATGTGGGAGGGGTGTGTGTTTAAATCTCTGACCTTTCCTTTCTTAGTTCAAGATGAAATAAATTCTTGATTGCAGGTGAGTACATGGAGACTGTGTAAACAGCACATTAAACTCAATCACTCTCACAGAGGCCTGTTTTCGATTCTACCTGGGAGGGTGAAAAATACAACTTTTAATTTCTAAAATGGTATCTCCCACAATCACGGCAATTATCATCCTATTCAACTCCAGGGGTAATTTAAAACATGGGTCAGTTCTCCAACAAACAATCTATTTGTAATATGCAATTTGGGCTTGGATTGCAAGGATAAATATTATCCTACAAACAAATTCGAGTTAAAAGTAATTCACAAATAACAGTGTGAAAAGAACACAAACAGTGTGCAGACAATATGGTTGAAAAAAGAAAATCCACTGAAGGAATGAGAATCAGTACCAGCTCTGAAATATGGTGAGCTGAATGGATAGGAGGCTCAGTGGTTAAGGGCGCTTGCCGCCCTTACAGAGGTTCTAGGTTTAGTTCCCACCAGTCATACTGGGCAGCTCTAGGGGATCTGATAATCCCTTTTGTTCACTGAGGACACTGCATACACGTCACACACAAACAAAAAGATTTAAATCTAAACAAAAGATTGTGAGACGTAGGATAAATATCCAGAAATCATAACTATGGCCTAAAAAGTATATAAGTAGGCATATACTTGTGTGTTTCCAGGATGTATGAAGTGGAAGAGGTGTCTAAGAATAAGTATCACAAAATGATTGGATTTTACATGAAAGAACCACAGACACTTAGACACAAAAATAACAGTCCATGTGGATATGACCTCCTCCAAACATCACCTTTATAAATGCTACAACATGCCAATGTTAAGAGAAGAATTTCACAGAGTTTGAACTCAAAGTACATAACATGGATTATTTTTCTGTAACTTACAGATGTGGCTGGGTGTAGTAACACACACTTTCCATTCCTGAACTCAGGAGGCAGAGACAGGCAGATCTCTGTGAGTTCAAGGCCAAGCCTGGTCTGCAGAGTAAGTTCCAGGCCAGCCAGGGTAGCATAGTGAGACCATGTCTAAAATATGTTTCTTATATATTTTATATATATATATAATATTTATACACACATATACACAGATAGATGATAGATAGAGATATAGATGATAGATACATAAATAGACGATAGATAGATAAATAGATACATAAATAGATGATAGATAGATAGATAGATAGATAGATAGATAGATAGATAGATAGATAGATAGATAGACTGAAGCATAGAGGAAAAGAGTGGGTTTTTTTTTTCATGACGAAGAAGTCAATGTGAGGTTATCACATCCTAAGGGAAGATTGTGTCTATGCCAAGCTGACATCCTTTTCCTGGCCTCTGCTTTTCAAATGGAATCAAGTTTTGCAAAGTTTTGCCTATGATTCACAGTCTCCCTGCTGGATTTATTTCAAGCCCCTCAATCACTCCTAATAGAGATGTAATCCAAACTATATGGTCCTCTCTTGTCAGAGTAGGAAACTAGGCTATAGAGGGTGCATTCCCAAGTTTATTTTCATCTTTAGGACAAATGAAATAGTCTTCAAACAGAAAGGGAAATGCTTTATGCATTTTTCAGATCTGTACTCTTTTTCAATTTTTAAGATAATAATTTAATAATCTATTTAAATACAAATCTGATGTTTGTTCATAGATGTTTGCTTTCATTTACATGTATATTTTTCCCAGATGGCTGGCTTCCTAAAAATGAGCAACATATGTCAATAACAAAGAAAAAAACATATAATGTTATAGCCCACATGCAGAGAAAACTCACTATAGCCAAAGGAGGTTTTCCATTTAGGTCTACAGCCATATTACACTGAATGTGCCCATCTGGTCTGATCTTGGAAGCTAAGCAGGGTCTAGCCTGGTTAACACAAAGATGGGAGAACTATAATCTTATTTAAGAATGAATTATCTATTATTGTTGGTGAATAGAGCATGTACATTCCATGTCCACATGTGGAGGCCAGAGGACAGCTTTGTGGACTAAGTCTCTTTTCCCACCTGCCCATGGTACAGGAGATCAAATTTAGACCAGCAGACTTTCACAGTAAGTACTTCTATACCCTGGGCTATCTCACCTGCTGGCCCTTGTGTATGTTTTCCAGAAATTGAGACAGATAACATAGGATGAAAGAAAACATATCATGCTCTTTCCCATACAAATATTCATGCAAAAACTCCTAGATAAAATACCAGCAACACAGAATCCACCAGTAGCTACATACTGTGGCCACAGTGAATTTCCCAAAATGATACCCAAAACACACTGTTAATGTCGTGAACATAAAACGTCCCTTACAGCCTCTCATCCTGAGGATTTTGTTGACACTGGGGAAAGTGGCTGGATCCTGAGACTATGACTTGATCAATGGGATAATCCTTTGATAGATTCATGATACGACAGCAGGACTGGAAAGCGGTGAAAGGCATGACATGGATCGCAGGCGGAGGCAGCAGATCATGGGTGGAGGTAGAAAGATGCTTCTTATCTCTCACTTTCTGCTTCCTGTGCACCATGAGGGAAGCAGCTGGGCAGCACCACGTTCAGTAGCAGCAGTAGAACCACGTGACCACAGGCTAAGACCATGAGCCAAAGTTAGTCTTTTCTCCTTTAAATGAGGTCTTTCAACTACGTCAGCCACCAAAAGCCTGAGAAGCACACTCTGTTACTATAGCTCACCAAAGAGATCTTTAAAGGAGAAAAAATTATTGACATAGATAATAAAAAGTCATTCAACATCATTTTTATCTTCAGAACAAAAATTATTTGTGAAAGTAAATACTTTCTTACCATGACACAATATTTTATACTGCGTATTGGAAATGCTTGGTGCTTATCTGCGAAACATCACACACTTCCCTGGATGTCAGAGCAAACCAAGGCTGTGACCCATCCCCTTAGAGTCTGCCATACCCATCATCCTCTTGTCTCCTTTTAACTACCCTGCGTCTCCATCAGCAAGTACTACCACTGACCTTCTGCTTATATTTTCTCAAAAGAAGGCATTGGTTGGAAAGACAATTGTCAAGGGCAAGAACAAGAGGTCAAGGTCACTGGTCTCTCTCCTGCCTTCCTGTGGTTAGCAACAGTGACACATCCCTAAAGCATAGCTCTCAGCAGACACCCCTGTAGTGAGGGAGCTGTGACAGCCCTTCAGGAAAGTCTTGAGCACTCCACCCCAGTGTTTCTACCTCTGCTCGCATCTCAGGGTGGGTCACTTGGTACTTGCAACCCCTTGAAAACTGTTCCTGGACTAAACTATCTACTGTGTTTTCTGCCCTCATCCCAACCAGAATTGGGGTGTCCCCATTATTGTTTAACATAGGTCAGCAAATGTGGCTGATGAAGTGAGACCAGGAAACGCTGATGAAAATTGCTGTGCTTCACTAAAGGAAAATAGACCCAGATAAGTAAAATATGCAGAGAAGGCCAGATAAGACTATTGCAATGAGGATCAGTGTGACCACAGCTGAGGAGTTACTTTTCTATTGTTGGATGTGGGGCCGGGGAGCCATAGGGATGGGGAAAGCCTGGAGTAAGAGTAAGAGTGAGTTCAAGGCATGCCCAAACCCCGAAATCCCATCCTGAGAGCAGCAAGAGTAGGATCACTCCCACTGTCCCAGGGCCTGCATGTCCTGGCTCAGGCAGCCCTGCACCCCCACCTTTGCCTCCCTCCTCTCTGGCCCCCAGAGGAGGTCACATACTCTGGTTGCCAGGTTAGACTTTCCTCTCCCCATATAAGATCATGTCCAGCAGCACTTGGAATTCCTCCTGATGCAAATGAGGCATCCTCAGCACCCTAACCCAGGCCAATAATGTATACTCATCCTGAAAGCCCCTACCCATCCCCAAAGATGTAAGTAGCCTTTGTTCACTCCATTGAACAAGCTGTCTCATCGAAGCCGTCTCCTGAGAGTCTGTTCTCATCAAGCCCAGTGTTGCCTGAGGTCTCTTTTGCTCCTGGTTGTGATTTGGGGCCTATTGGGCTATTACAGGTGAGATAGCAGAGCCTGAACAGCTGCTGGATGAAAGGTACAAGACAAGTGCAGTCCATTGTGGCAGGGAAGTCAGGGCAGCAAAAACCTGAAGCAGCTGGTCCCATCACATCCACAATCAGGAAGCAGTGGATGCACAGGGTTGCTCAGCTCCACTTTCCATTTATGATTCCATGAGAAGGCACCCCACCCACAATGGGCTTACCTTGCCACTTCAATTAACACCAAGGTAAGTCCCCAGCCTTTCCCAGGGGCCCATCTCCCAGGTGATTCTAGATTCTGCCAAATGGACAATTAGCTTCAGTGCTATCTTCAAAAGGAGGAAAAGTGAACTCATTTCCAAACAGAGGACAAATGCGGTGGGGCAGATAGTGAGCAGGAAGTAAATTTGCGCAGAGGAATTAGGCAATTAGGGATTAGGTTGAAAGGATCCTGTCAGAATCTTACTCATTGGCTTCAGCAGGCTAGGGTGACTCACCAAGGGCAGGACTCAGTTGATGAGGAGCAAGAGGGGAGGGAGTTCTATCAGCAGATGTGATTTACACACCTGAAAATTCCAAGTTTTCAGAATCAACTATGAAAACATATATAAATTTCAAATGAGAGAGTGAAAAACAACCACCTAAAAGTACAAATTTAACGTGTCCAGACTCAGAGCTTCCTTCTGAAGGAGACCCCTCACTCCTGGCCAGGGCCAGTTAAATCTGGCCCGCTGTCTGTTCTGTAAATAAAGTTTTACTGAAACACAGCTATATCCATTTGTTATCAATGGTGTGTAGCTGTTTTGCCCTGCAGCAGCTATGCTGGGTAGGATTGCAACAGAGGCTGTATCATCACTGTCATCCTAACTGTGGGGAGGGGGGTGTACGTGTTTGCTTTCTGGTTGGGGTTATTCTTCAGTGATAGAGTGGTTACCCACAAGGTAGTCTGTGGTTAAATATCCAGCACTGAGAAAAAAACAGATGACAGATTTATTATGGATTGATTGATAGCAGGTAGACAAATATATAAAAGACAGACAGACAGACAGATAGATAGATAGGTAATAGATAATAGATAAACTGATAGATAAATGGTAGAGAAAGAAAGATGACAAAGAGACACATCTTCTTATCCTTTATAGAAAGTGTTACAAAGCAGTACTGTTTACAAATAATGCTTAGGAAATTTTTAAAAATCACCTCTAAATTAACATGCTACAGCAGTAAGCATGTCACATCAGGCTTCACATCAGGTTAAAGTCAGAGGAAATATGTATAAAATCTGTATATGAAGATCAGAAGCAGAGAATGCAAGCTACCTGAAAGTGTACAGGCATATTGGGAAGAGCTATAGACCTGAGGTGTAAATCAAGGGATGGGCTTGGTGTCTTAAGGTCAAGAGACCCCGGCTGATCCGAAAAGCCTGAATCAGGTTTCCTAACAGAGAGTGTGCTGTATGCACTGGGAACAATGACAACCAGAGACAATGTTGTGGCAGATTTATAGACAGACAGAAAAGGCATGTCAAGAAGAACTTAGAACTGGAACAATGGCTGTGATGGGAAGAGGAAGACAAGAGGACACAGCTTCTGGTATCCCCCCAAATATATATGGGCTGAGTGTTCTAGCAGCCTGACTCTGAAGCGAAAGGTGGTCCAGAATCCCGCATGGTCAGAATTAGAGTGGGCATTTGAACGTCTAGTTTGCAGACAGATGATAGATACGTATGTGTATATATATGAATGAATGAAGGTAGGTAGATAGATAGATAGATGGATAGATAAGAAGATAGATAAGAGATAGACAGATAGGTAGTATGAAAGAAGAGGTGGGAATATTTAGAGAAGGTAAGGAGATTTATAGAAGGTGGGAAAAGGGAGAGGTACTAGAAGGTGAGTGAATAAAGCTCACCATATACTTAAAGAAATATTTTATGAAACCATGACAATAAACAATGAACATACACTATTTTCTAAGAACCAATAAATTACCCTTCCTCTTAAGTATTTAACTTTATTGCTTGGAACTGAAGTTCTAACTTGCACAGGAGTGTGGTAACATAGAGGACAAAAACCTCCTAATCATCCCCAGTTATTCATTTAACAGACATGTATGAGATGCCTATAAAGAAATACAGCATTGTATACAGCAAATAGGATCCGTCTAGAAAAACACTGCTCAGGTCTTGTGTCATGATGTGATTTACAACAAAACAATGAACTCAGCCATGTGGTTTAACTAAAAACAAATGTGATGTTTTGTTTTGTTTTTTGAGACAGGGTTTCTCTGTGTATCCCTGGCCATCCGGGAACTAGCTCCATAAACCAGGCTGGGCTCCACCTCAGAGATCTACCTGCCTTGCCAATGCTGGGATTAAAGATGTGTGCCACCATACCCAGCAATAAGTGATTTAACTGAAACTGAATCCAGCCTATCACTAGTGGTTATCAGAGTAAATCTAAAAGCTTGGCATACTTACAAAACTCAAGCTTTCTTATTACATGGCACCCTGCCTGACATCTCTTCCAAGCCCCATTCCTATGGTTTGAAGATCTCTGCTGTCCCCCGGACAGTAGTAAGGACCTTCTTCTGCAACTGCATTGTACCAGTGCATCAAGAAGAAATGCTGTGTGTCAGCAGCCCCTGCTTACTGACACACAAGGAACACACAGGACGGTGATCTGTCTTCATCCCATTCTCTCCAGATGCTGCTAGCTGCTTTCTCAGCCTCTCCTTCAGCTAGAGAAACCATGAGACTAAGTCCTGTCTAAGAGACATGATCTATGTTATTTCTGAGATTGACCTACTAAAAGAAGCTGTTTGGGCTAGAAGAAGCACCCTTTCAACCCTCCTGCTGTCAAGAATGCAAATGGCTGGTGTCTGTGAGTCATCTTGGACTCAGATGTGATCTTGAGAATGAAGCCATGGAATGAACATAGAAATTCGAAAAGATGGAGTCCCAAATAATTGTGTTACTGACACTCAGCTCTGACTGTGTACCACTGATCTAGCTCTCTCTCTCTCTCTCTCTCTCTCTCTCTCTCTCTCTCTCTCTCTCTCTCTCTGTGTGTGTGTGTGTGTGTGTGTGTGTATGTGTGTGTATGTGTGTGCACGCCTATGAATGTGTTTGCATGTCTGTATGTACCACTCCATGTACTGCTGAACAACCATATGAGAGAAAATAGTTTCCGTTACATGCAAAAAAAAAAAAACTACAAAATTTTAGTTTCAAAATTTGCCAGCATCTCTTCTGCCTAGGTGCTATATCAGGAACTCAGGTAACCCTGCAACTCTCCTCCTCTAAGTCCTCATTGCTAGAGCCCTACCCTCTTTTCCCAGTTTATTGTTATTCAAAATTTTTCACACAATATGATATGAAAATGTTCTTTCTTCTTCCCAAGTCTCTTAATGAACTGACAGTTTTACGGGAGTGAAGAGAAACAATAGCCCTTGCCTAAGGAAACGAAAGGGGGGAAGAAGAGTATAGGGAGGAGGAGGATGAAGAGGGGAAGGAGGAGGAGCAGCGAGGCAAGGTGGCACCCACCTGAAAGCCCAACCCTCAGGAGGCTGGGGAGGCTGAGGCAGGAGGATCCAGAATTTGAAGGCAGCCTGAGCTGCATGGTGAGATCCAGTCGGGGAGGTGGCTCACTGGTAGAACACATGGCTGGCTGCAGGAGCTTCTGGGTCAAAGGCCACTGAAGACAGGGCTGTTTCTTTCTTTCCCTTTCTCCCTATCAACAGTCCCTACGAGATAATTCTCCTGCAAAGAGCTCTAAGTCTCCTCATAAACCTTGACAACTAAGAAACTCATGGCACACAGAAGCAAGCCTGAAAGCTGCCAGAGCAGGAGTGATACCCGAAGCCTTGTTGTGAAGAAAAATAGTTGTCAAGTTGCACTTTGAAGGGAGGAAAATAATGAAAGCAAGTGCACACCAGCTAAGAAAACTGAAACGATTAGCCTCCTGAAATGGAATGATTAAATACACTAACACACTAGATTCTGGTCTCTGGCCCCAGGCCTTTGTGTGTAATGATTTGTTCTTTGCTTGAGAAACATGTGGTTGTTTGGTAATGTTTTAAATGATTAAGAAGCAGAAATACAGGCCTGCAGAGGAAAGGGGGCAGTGTCATATTTTATTTCGAATAAGGCCTGACTTAAAAGTCAGACTGAATTTCCAATCAAAACGCAAACTAGGGAGTGATCTTGAAAATTATATTAATCATTAATAGAGAGTACTTAAGGTTATGAATTCTTCAAGGCTTCAGAGGAGCTTCAGGAAACACTAAGGTCACAGAGAAATTTTCCATATTTTATTTGTGGGTGTGTGTCTGTGTGCACGTGCTGCACACGCATGTGCCACTGTGCACAAGTGTGGAGGTCAGAGGACAACTTTTGGGAGTCAATTCTTTCCTTCTAGTATGTGTATTCTGGGGACTGAACTCAGGTCATCAGGCTTGGCAACAAACATCTTTCCCTGCTAAGCCTTCTTTCCGGGCCTGTCAAGTCATTTTAAATAAATTTTTAAAATAGTTCCAGCATGAAGATGTTGTAGAGGAAGAAACACGAGTTTAATGGACTCCTCTGTGAACAGTTCCAGAAAAGAAGGTACATCACAGGTCCCTTGTTTTGCATAGGGCAGTGACCTTAAAATCTGTGGGCCTCAGTCAATGCCGGGTCCCTCAAGTTTACTTTGACTTTAGGGTTTAAGTATGGTTAGAGGCTGTCTTCTCTAGTGAGGTGTCATAGCCATGTCCTCAATGCATCTTAAAATATTTCAAATTAATAGTCTACCAAATCTCAACAGTTTTTAAAAGCTGAATTGAGTTTGGATCTGTACTGGCTAGTTTTATGTCAACTTGACACAAGATAGAGTCATCAGAGAGGAGAGAGCCTCAGTTGAGAAAATGCCTCCATAACAATGGGCTGTAGGCAAGCCTGTAGTGTTGAGGTGGTTTTACTCCTGGCCCTAAGCTCCCAGAATAAAGAGCAGTGAGACTTAAAACATTTACAAATGCCTAGGCCATACAGCTAGATTCTTCTATGGATAGCTCCTAACTTAAAACAACCCATTTCTTCTAATCTACATTCTGCCATGGGGATGGTTACCTGTGTTCAGGTACCACGTGTCTGTCCTTCTCACATCTTCCCAGACAAATATCCCATGCCTGGCTGTATCCCAGAATCCTTTCTACCTACCAGATGCCCCACCTTTTATTCTACCCTCCCCTATAGGCTATAGATTTTTTAATTTTTTTTATTTTTGGACAGGTGTTGCATCCATACAATACATAAGATATTCTCTCTACACTGTACGGCATTTTCTTAATAAGTTATTAAGTGGGGAGGGCCCAGCTCACAGTGGGTAGTGCCATTAATGGGGAAGGCGGCCCTGGGTTCTAGAAAAACACATGCTGAGCAAGCTATGAGGAATAAGCCAGTAGGCAACACTCCTCCATGGTTTTTGCATCAGCTCCTGCCTCTAAGTTCCTGCTCTGTTTGAGTTCTTCCCTGACTTCTTTTGATAAATAACAGTGATATAGAACCTTAAGCAAAATAAAACTGCTTCCTCCACAAGTTGCTTCTGCCATGACACTTTATCACAGCAATAGTAACTCTAACTATTCAGAATCCATACAATGTAAACCTTATCCAAAGAAAACACTCCACTTTCCCATGGGGAGGCTGTGACCACAGCCCCAGCTGTCAAGCTTCTGATTGCATCATTCAGTGTTCAGGTCTTTATCAGCCCTCTTCAGGAAAAGTTGCTATGACCAAAAGACAGATGTTCTCAATATTTTTTCTGGGGAGACATGAAACAGGTCTGTTCACCCCAGATAGAGCAATGACAGACCAAAGAAATGATTGCAATCAAGTCTCACTGGGTGAACCAATGAGTGTAAGACCATGAATGAGGAGTTGCTGGAGTGTAAATGACCCAAAATAACTCAAAACCATCATGAATGATAACCTCACGGGTTGTTCCCCATTAAAACACAACTCTCACCTTACAGAGGATAAGAAATGCTTTATTCTGAAGCCAAATATAAGTGAGAAATAGTCCAGGAACACAGATTCAGGTTACCCCAAATTCCATGTTGCAATACGGTAGCATTTTTTAAAGGTTTTATAGAAACAGAACAAAGAAGATGATAAAGCAACACACTTCTCAAATACATTTGTAGAAGTATCAGGTAGGCAGGTCAAAGAAAAGTGGAGAAATCTCGTCATAGCCATCAGATCTATACAATGCTATCTGATGGTATGCTCATACTTTTGTTGAGCACTATGTGTACATTTTAAAGTACTTACTTTATGCTCACAAAAATGTTAGTTCACACACAGAGAATACAACAAATGACTATTGAGAGGGCAAAACATGGCCCAAGATAATTAGGCTCTGTAACTGTAATGTCCCAGAGGCTCCACATCACTGAGGTTCTGATTAGTCTTGCAGGAAGCTCCAAGCAAGGTAGTGTTCTTTTCAGGGACTTTCATCCACCTAAGCTTCATCATGGAGACCCCTTTCAATTAACCTTCCACATCTTATATACTCTACTATCCCCCCAGAATCACTTGCAGCTGGGAGTACAACAAAAGGGGTGACCCTCCCCTCCATCCTTCTACTAGAAAGTGATAACAACTCCATCACCATGGCATATCCCTACATATCACTGTACTTTTCTACCCAATCAGCTCTTGTGGCTACCAGGCTAAGGTGATCTACTCCATATGGACTTGATGGTCACTTTGCTCAAGATGTTGAAAATCCCTACCCAGCATATGGAATCTACTATGATGGATGGAACGGGATGCAGACCTACCTGAAAATGTCATCCCCTTTCAAGCCCAGGACACAGACATCCTTCCATCACATTCATTTGTGCCTAGCTCAGAAGTGTTGAAGGCAATGAGAAGAGGAAAGGGTGAAAAAAGGCAGGAAAAAAGAAAGTCATTCCAAAGTTCAAATTCAAATTTACACTTAAGAAAGTTAACACCTACTGTCTTCCTCATCCTGTTCCCTGTCCCTGAGAATGAGCTGTTCTCTCTGCTCCCTAGGTGCCCTGATTTGCATATTGAAGGGAAGTACGGAATACGGCTGTTACAAGCCAATGAGCACGTGCACACACGCACACACACACACACGCATACACACAGTTGCCTCTCTTCTCTCTGAAGCAGGGAACTGCAGCTGCTCTCCCACACCAACCAAGATTTACTGTCAACAGCCATGCAAGTAACAGCTGTTTGCAGTTCTTATCATCCAATGCTTCTTGAATGTCAAAGCTCTTAGCTGGCTGTGCTTGTTTTAAGTATTAGGGTTTGTTTGGTTTGGTTTGGTTTGGTTTGGTTTGGTTTGGCTTGGTTTGGGGGGTTTTTGTGGTTGTTGTTTTGTTTTGTTTTGTTTTGTTTTGCACAGTATCATCTGTTCAGCTGTCCTTCCTCCCCCTCAGCCTGATGCCAGAAGAAACCATAGCATCACCTAACCAAAGTCAAGTTACTTAGTTCACATTGATGGTCCATAATCTGGATTCTGGGAACACCTTTCCTTGTTCTTTTCCTGATGGCCTCTGGCCTCATTTTGTGGTATTGGAAGTGGATGTGTCTGGTTTTGTTTTTCTTCTGGAGCCTAGTTGGGGAAGCCACTATTATCAGTCCAAAATCAAGATTTACCCTTTATGAGTGTGGTTCATATGTCTCACCTTTGCTCCTCATTTGTGATCTTGCCTAAGTAGACTAGATGAATAATGCCCACAGAGATGTATTTACCACTGGGAGGTAAGAGTCAAAGCACCACTGCAGGCAAAATGGGGCAGGAGGAAGGAGAGAAGGAAGAGCTAGGGGGTTTTTGTCCCCATCAGAGCAGGAGCAATGACAACTTTGGAAAATTTGTGACAGAGACGGGTCATAAACAGACACCAGATCTTTTTTTCTGCTGCTGTTTTGGGGGTTTTTTGTTATTGCTGTTGTTTTGACACATCTTCTTTTCCTGTGCTTCCTTAAAGCAGAATTTATACTCAGAGTAGACACACTAATGTATTTCTTGGTCATTAAGCATGCTTTCTAGGTACCTCAGTGTTATCGATAAAAGCACATGCCACCAAGCCTGGCCACCTGAGTTCAATCCCCAGCATCACACTGAAGAATGAAGGAAACAATGACCCCATCTGGTTGCTTTGACTCTACACTTGCACTACAGGATGCACACACACACACACACACACACACACACACACACACACCTATCTACTCAGCAAGCAGTTTTGAGTAAACTTCAAGAATATAAGCCTTTCAGAGCCGAGGACTAGACCTTGTATTTGGCCTGGCATTTCCCTCAATTTTAATTTGTTTTCTGACTTTTATAACACTTCCTGCCAGAAACTCAGCTCCATGTAGCTGAGGAGCACATCTCTCCTGACTCCCCAGAAACTGGCACAAATCAGGCCCTGAGGGCATCCCTTTTCATACTCTTTGGAGTGTCAGCTACAGCAAGCCATGGCTCCAAGTGATCTTCATGTAGGAACACAGTAAATCCTCCCACTCTCTCTCAAAGGTTGGGACTCCTGTTGCTTCCACTGTAAATATGAAGGCACTGAAGCCCTAGGTGAGAAAACACAGCTGCTAATGATAGATGGGGGACCCGAGGCTGTCCTCTCCACACACCTCCTCCCTCAGGATGCCTGTGCTGTGTTTCAGTGTATGAGGAGCCTTAGCTGGAGGTCAAAGAAGGTAATTTCCCCCAAAGGCCACAAAGAAAACATCAACCCCTGTACAAAGCAAGCATCAGACAGAGAAGCAAACTGCTGGTGCAAACAAGAACTAAAACATGTTTTGTTGTTGGTTCATCTGGTCAGTATAACAAGGTGTGGGCATTGTCAACATACAGCTCTTATCACAGCAGAACTGAGGGCCCCTTTAGCCTGCTGACCTCTGGACTTCTTGTCACCTGAAACAAGTTGTGATGTTTAATACACTCTTCACTACATGCAGCCAAACACACCATTAACTGATTTGAAAACCCTAGAATTAGAACTTCTGAGGTTTTTCAGAACTAACCCCAAAATGCTTTTCAAAGTTTATTTAGATACTGGTTGGTTGCACAGGCAGAAGCTTGGGCTGCTAGTGGATGTCTCCCCTTCTTCCCACCCAGCTTCATGTAAAGAAGGACTCCAGAGTCATGTAGAGGAGCATAGGAAGCCAGTGCAAGAGGTCTTTGAAAGCTACTGTAATTTTTGGTTTATTAAAAAACAAAAAACAAAACAAAACAAAAAACCTCTGTAAGGCTGTAGACGTAGTTCAGTTAGTAGAGTGTTTGCCCAACATATATAAAGCCCTGAGCTCCATCCCCACCATTACATCAACTGGGCAGAGTGGCATAGACCTGTAATTCCAGTACTTGGGAGGAGGCAGCAGTAGGATCAGAAGTTCAAAGTAATCCTTGGATCTACCCAGTCTCAAAAGATAGACAGACAGACTGACTGACTGACTGACTGACTGACTGACTGATTGATTGATTGATTGATTGATTGAGGGATAGAGAGGTCGATAGATAGAGAAACAGAGATAGATAAAAATAAAGAAAAGGAAAGGAAAAGAGGGTGAGTGAGAGATGGAGAAGAAGGTGGAAGAAGGGCAGTGAGGAGGGAAAGGTAGAGGAAGGAGAGGAGGAAGAGGTCAAGAAGAAAGGCCATTTGTGAATGTCACATGTTGGACACTGAGGTTCATTCCTTCCTTCCAAGGCAGTAAGTGGCCTTCACTGGCTCATTCAGGAAGCTTGACATTTTCCTATTTACAGTACTCAACCACATTTCTATGTCCCATTCCGATGACATAGTGTTGGACTCCCGAGGTGGGGAGACCCTCCGTTCCTCAGGATAGACACCAGACCTCAATAACCCACAAAAACAGAGCTTGATGCAAACAACAAGAGGTTTAATTAGTAGCCGGCATGCCAGGGCTCCGCACATAGCTCCCACACAAGGGGGTTATGCAGAGCGCCCAGCAACGGAATCACAGAGTTTATAAAGGCAAAACCACAGAACAGGAGGGGGTCTAAGGGTAAGGGACTTTCCTAATGGGGCAGTCTGTGATTGGCTATGCCCAGGTGTGGTGACTAGGGGATGGTTAGAGATTGTATCCATAGCTACAGAAGGGCGTCTCTTAGAAACGTTTTGTATCAGATCCAGGTTTGGTTTTGTATCAGATCTGGGTTTGGTAATGATTAAAGCTTATAAGTCTTAGTTCCCATGGTTAGTTCCCATGGTTAGGGCCAAGTTAAAATTTTCCATCCTTACAATAGGGGACTTCTAATATGTGCTTTCATTTGAGGTTCAATTTCTTATCAGTACATGCAAGATGCTGCTTTTGATGAAGATTCAAGGAGGGTTCTGACCCCTTCTCTCAACCCTGCATCCTCAGAGATGGGATTTACAGCCTGTGTGTGAATCTTCCCATCTCCCAAGACAGCAGGCTTGGAGCTTGACCCCAACAGTGACTGGAAACTTGTCTTTCTTGCTCATGTTGCTAGACAACACTTGTGATTTTATAAGGATGATTAATGTTTTAAATGTGTCCATGAACTTTGAATATCTGCGGAAGCTTTCTAGTCCACCTCTGGGCCAGGTTGTATACATAGCCCAGTTCCTATTCTCTCAACTTGGTGTTCTTTCTCTTACAAAGCACGGTAACAGAGTGACAAAATTAGTCATCCTATCCTATCCTGCCATCCAGCTTAGTCTGCCAGCACTTCCCTCCTCAAACTTTCATCCCTGCCCTCCTCCTCGGCAAGTTAAACTAGGTGGGATAAAACTACACTATTTATCCTTCAGAGTGGAATGAATCTCTGGGACCAGGAAAGCCTTCCTACAGCACAAACCTCCATGGTTCAAAAGATGCAAGAAAAAGGCCAAAGGAATGAAGGAAGGTACACTGAGCTGAAAAAGTTGTTGGCCTCAAGAGTCCTTAAGGCAATGAAGTGATTAGAGTGTCCCTGAGGGGTTCTAGGTTATCAGGGATGAAGGGGAACCAGCAGCCTCCTTCTTGAAGTGGTTCCCAGGGAAGGTGCAGTTGGATACACAAGAGAGTACACACGAAAGCAGTGAATATCTGCGGTGAACATCTGCATCCACCTCTCTCTGTTATCTGACTGAGGATGCCATGTGACCCACCATCTGACACCCCTGTCACCATGTCTTCCCACCATAGCAGACAATATACTTTCTCAAAGTGTAAGCCAAAAATCACAGAAAAGAGGATGGTAAATAATGCAGACACCAAAGAATAACGTATGCTATCGTTGATATTTTACTAGCCCTGTCAATCATCTTCATATTAATAGGGTAACCACACCCTCCCTACTTCCCAGTTACTATGCCCTTCTCTCTTCCCTCCCCTTAAATATGGTTATGACCTTCAACTTGTTTCTACCAAAAGAATGTGGCAGGGTGATGGTATGCACTTGATTAGATGATTCTATTTCACAAGACTGGCAATGACTTTGCTGACATCTGTCTGCCCTTTGCTTACACCTGCTTTGAAGCTACAAAAATGTACTGGAAATCCTGTGTTGGAAGGAGCTTTGAGTGGGAAAGAATGGGAATCTAGGGCTCGAAAGATGGCTCAGCTGTTAAAAGGCCTTGCTACATAAGAGTTCAAATCCACTAGTAAACCCAGAGTCCCACAAACAGCTGTAACTCCAGCTGCAAGTGACCTGACGCCCTCTTCCGGCCACAGTGGGCACCCTCATTCCTCTGCACATACTATCATACTCTTAACTTAAAAGAATTCTTTTCTTAAAGGGAAGAACAAAAAAGTGACTTGTTCTTATTTTTTTTTTTGTATTTTTAGACAGTCTCTTGGAACTCACAGAGGACCACCTGCCTCTGCCTACCAAGTGCTAGGATTAAAGGCGTTTACTACCACCCCACCCACTTGTCCGTTATTCTTATTAAGTGTTAGCAATCAGTTGTTCAGCCAAAGCCATAAAATAAGTCAGTTTTCCCATGTTCAAGGATGATTTGCCTTCTCAATGTCTCCACCACAAATACTACTTTTGATTGCTAAGGACAAGTTTTGGGCTAACCAGATTGCTAACTGGCTAGGAAGGATGGTGCTGGGTTAAGAGGCTGCAGAAGAAATCTCGCTCAAGGGAACTTGACCAAGGTGCTCATGAAACCAGCACTGGGGCTTCATTTGCTGAGACCTGAGAGGGTGCATCTCTGGAGGGTGCGCCCATCACACAGCTGCTGCGGAACCCTGCGCAGCCTAACTGCGGAGATTAACAGCTTCTCACAGCCATAAGTACACTTTTTTTCTCTTCAGTGAGCCCTGGGGAATGAGAATCTGGTTATAATTGGATGTGTTGCAATATTGCTTTTCATTTACAATTACAGCACTAAGGAAATGAAGAGGAATGTCGTAAGGTTTGAGTGCAGCGATGATTAGGAGGGGGCCTGCCAATGGGGCATCTCCCTTCTCCACGGTCCCCTGTTGGCTTGGCACCTGCAATGCAGGAACAGGTAACCAGGGAAGAGTGGGAGCCCTGTGACACTGGTACTAGGTCCTTCCTCTGGCTGACTTTCAAATTAAGGGAGAACCATTCAGCTTCTGGCCTGGGTTTTTACCTATCTCCAACAGTTTTTGACATAATTATCCACACTCTGGAATGGAGAGGGGGGGAGTGATAGTGCGGTGGGAGGGCGCTTTCCCAGCATGCACAAGGCCTGTGTTTGATCCCCAGCACTGCATAAAACTAGGCATGGTGGTGCATACCTGTAACCCCACACTTAGGAGGTGGGAGGAACAATCAGAAATTCAAAGTTATTCTTGACTACTTAAGAGATCTAGCCAGCATAGCAAAATACTGTCTCAGGACAAAAACTTTGCCTAAGCAGGCATGATAGATACTGCGTGTCAGTAATCCCAGCACGGGGCTGGATCAGGCAGAAAACTGGTTTGTTCCATTCTATCTTGAGCTACACAGCAAGAACTTGTCTCAAACATAGATACATAAGTGTGTATACTATATATGTGTACATGGTATATATAAACATATTGTATATAGTATATATGTGTGTACACAGTACATATAAATATATATATAGTTTATGTATATATAGTCTCACATATGTGTGTGTATTGCACATAAAATTGTGTACAGAACATAATGTTTAAGAGAGGTGGTAGCTTACTGTCTTGCTGGCTTATGTGCTAGGTTTGTTTTATGAGGTGTTAATCCTATAGGATCATGGGTCACTCTGACTCATCAGGGCTCAAACTTGAACCTGACAGGCTAAGGACACTGGCCTGCTGGGTAAAAGTTCTACTTTGATGTCTTCAAAAATAAAGATCTCTGCTACCTTGATTCAAGAGAAGCATTCAGAAAATGGGGGTGGGGGATTGGCTTCTCGCTATGAATGCCACTGGAAAGGGACCCGTGCCTCAGTTTCCATGGTTCTGCCTTTCCCAATCACTGTGGATCTCCAGGCCATGCTTGCTTTTGTGACTCCCCACTGCTGTTACCAGAACGCAACCAGCTCTAAGTCGCAGCTCCTGTGAATATAAATTTAACTTAGACTTTTCTGTTGTGTAATAATTGTCTTTAGAAAGGAATTCAAAATCAATATATCACATTCTTGTGTTTTATTAGTTAGTTGGCTCCTCACTGATTGCATTTTCAATAGCATATTTTAATGATAGTTTTCTTTTTCACACAAAATATTTTAAGGCCATAAAGTGTTGTGACAAATAGCTCCTGTAAGGAGCCATTGCACCAGATATACCGTGCAAGAACTGCTAGAAGCTGAATGCAGACATGCCAGGATGTGGCTTCATGGACTGACAGCAAGATGTTTGTCTACAGTGAGCCTCTCTCTCTGGACAGCTGCATACATTTGAATATACACACTAAAATAAGAGTTCTGGAAAATGAGTCAATTTCTACTTGACATTCTGCCCACAGAAAGAAAAGTAAAGAAACTAAACCAGTCCTAGAAGCACATGTTTGCAAACCCCAGGAGGCTGAGGCAGGAGGATCACCTTGGGCAACTTGATGAGATTCTGTCTCCAAGCAAAAACTACAGAGGACAGTGACGGAGCTGGAAAGAGCCCCTGGTATGCAAACGGAGAACCAGAGCTCAGACTCTCAGGATCCATGCTACAACCCGGCTATGCACATTGGCCTACCTGTAATCCTGGCTTTGAAAGAGACAGACAGTGAATTCCCAGAGCAAGCTGGCTAGCCAGACTAGCCAAAATGATGAGCTCTGGGTTTACCAAGGACTGG
>CM053757.1:9270008-9335125 GCA_028658305.1 Pachyuromys duprasi | reverse complement strand
CTGCACAAAACTAAAGTCCAAGTGGATCAAAGACCTCAATATAAAACCAGACACACTAAACTTGTTAAAAGAAAAATTGGGGAAGAGCCTTGAACTCATTGGCACAGGAGACAACTTCCTGAACAGAATACCAACAGCACAGGCTCTAAGATCAACAATCAATAAATGGGACCTCATGAAACTGAAAAGCTTCTGTAAAGCAAAGGACACTGTAGTAAAAAAAAAAACAAAAAAACAAAAAAAAAACCCCTTTTTTAAAAAGGCACAAATAAATGACTTATTGATGCAACTCAAGAACTTAGAAAAATATGAACAAACCCAAATCCAGTAGATGGCAAGAAACAGTAACGATTAGAGCAAAAATGAACAAAATAGAGACAAAAAAAATCAATGAATCTAAGACCTGTTTTTTCAAAAGGATAAACAAGCTGACTCAACTGACTGAAAAAAAAAAGGAAAGAAACAAAGAAAGAGAAAAAAGACCCAAAATAACAGCCTGAAATGAACAAAGAAAATATTTTAACAGACACCAAAACCTCAGAACATAATACCTTTAAAATTTACATTCCATTAAGTTGAAAAATCTTTAAAAATGGATGAATTTCTAGATGTATCCAAACTACCAAAGCTGAACCAAGATGATTAACAACCTGAACAGACTCGTAGCCTGAAACAGCAAAACAGTCTCAAACTAAAAAATAATAATTTTTAATTTAAAAATCCCAGCCCTAGATGAATTCACAACAGATTTTTACTAGATCAATATCCTTTGTGAGCATAGATATAAAAATTCTCAATAAAATACTTGTAGACACATACAGTATATATGCACATACACAATACCATCCATTACAATCAAGTCTGCTGTATCCCAGAGACTCAGCCACAGCTCAAAATGTGTTAAATCATTAAATATAATAACTCATATAGAGGGCTTAAAGACAAAAATTACACAGTCATTTCAGTAGATGCAGAAAAAGCCTTTGACAAAAGCTAGCATGCCTTCATAATAAAGGTCCTGGAAAGAGGAGAACTGAAGAGAACATTTCTCGACATTTTAAAGGCCATATATGGCAAACCCACAGCCAGAATTATTCTAAATGGAGGAAAACTCTGAAAGCAATCCCACTAAAATAAGGATTGGGACAGGGCTGTCCTCTCTCTTCATGCCTTTTCATATAGTACTCAAAGTACTACCTGGAGAAATAAGGTAAAAGAAGGAAACCAAAGGGCTACAAATAGGAAAGGAAGAATTCAAATTATTTCTACTTGCAGAAATGCAGATATGTGATATTATATCCTAAATAGTCCACCTGAATTTAAGCAAAGTACCAAAACACAAGATCAACTTAGAAAACTCAGTAAACTTCATTACACCAACAATGAAGATACAGAAAAAGAATCATGGAGACACTCACATTTACAATAGCACCAATGAAAAGAAAATATCTTTGAATAACCTAACCAACAAGGTAAAAGACCTCTACAATGAAAAACTTTAAATCTCTGAAAAAGATTGAAGAAGACACTAGAAAATGGAAAGATCTCTCATATCATGGATTGGTCAAATTAATATTGTGAAAAATGACCATTCTGCCAAAAGCAATTTACAGATTCAATACAATCCCAATCAAAATCCCAACATTTTTCACAGAAATAGAAAAAAATCCCAAAAATTTTATGGAACCAGAAAAGTCTTTAGATAGCACATGCAACCCTAAAGAAAAAGAACAATTCTTGAGGAAGTAACATTTCATATTTTAAGTTATATTACAGAGTTATGATGAAAATAGTGTGGTATTGGCACAAAACAGACATACAGACCAATGCCATAAAACAGAAGACTCACACTTGAGTACATGTAATGACAAAAACACACACTGGAGAAGAGAGCATATTTAACAAATGGTGATGGGGAAATTGGATGTCCACATGTAGAAGAATCAAGCTAGATCTGCATCTACCACCCTGCACAAAAAACAACTCTAAGCATATCAAAGACCTCAATTTGAAACCTGAAATACTATAACTGATAGAATAAAACACAGGCAATGTCTACAGGATAAAGGTGTAAGAAAGGACTTTCTGAATAGGACTTCATTTGCCCAGGAATTAAGGCCGACAATTAACAAGCGGGACCTCATAAAACAAAGAAGTTTCTGTAGAGCTAAGGAAACAACAGACTGAGTAAATAACCATATAGAATCTCTGCCAGCTACATATCTAACAGAGGATTATTGTGCAAAATATATAAAGAACTCAAAAACAAAGAGTCAAGAAAACAACACAATTTTAAAAAATGGACTGTGGTTTTAAATGAGTTCTCAAAAGAAATAAAAAATGGTAAACGTAAATGTCCTTCAAATGATGAACTGATAACAAGTACATGATGGAATACTCTTCAACCATAAAGAAAACTAAATCATAAAATATGCAAGTAAGTAAATGGAACTAGAAAAAATGGGGAGAGGAGGGTCATACCCAGAAAGACAAATACCACGTGTTCTTTCTCATCTGTGGTTCCCAGCTTCAAATATTCAGAGTTGAGTACATAATGTGGAAAACCTGCTGTCGTTCTGCATCTGACAGTAGCCTGGGCTGTCCTGTGGTACGTTTCTGGCAGCCGGGCTGCTGGGCAGAAATGGATGCTCATTTCTCCTACAGGCCAGGCCAGTCACTGTTTGCTTCACGATGAAAACAGAGAAATCCTTGGAAACAAAGGCTCTATTTCTCTCAGGAATGGCTAGAGCGCTTAGGATAATATCCATGCACTAGGCAAGGCTCCCAGTCTCACTGGGGCGGTAGAAATGAGTTTTCCATTGGGTGTTACAGTTAGCTCTCTAAAATGATATTGATGGTACCAGACAGCAGTGGAAACTTGGGTATTCCAAAAGTCTGTGATGATGTTGAAGTATTACAGCCCTTTGGTTAAGCCATTGAATTAATGGCAGGGGCGCAGGTGGAAGCCTGAAACCAACCAGAAGGCTGCACGAAGTTATGGTGGGACCCAGGTCAATGACTGCTGAGGAGGGTCTACACACAGATGAACAGTGGAAACTTGGAGCAGTTAGCAGCATGTGGTAGTCAAGCCCCAGGCAGTGCAGAAGCTTGCGGTGGCCAGGAAAATGTCTTCCAGCGTGGCAGCCAAGCTTGGGAAGTTCAGCAGTGATTATTCAAGGAGCCCTCTCTTCCCCAGAATAACTGATGAGTCTCAGGAGGTCATGATGGAGGAATGACATGAGAGAAACTTTATAACCTTTGGGCAGTGGGAGAAGTTTTGAGAGTGAATGTGTTTGATTTGCTGGGGATAGGGGTGACAAGAATACTTAATCTACTTGTAACAAAACAGCCCTATCATAAGAGGGGGAAAGCAGCACTGAATTTTCCTATGGGTGGGGGAGAATCTCCAGGTCTCGTTAAAGGTCATTGGTTGAAAACCAAGACATCTTATTAGCATAGGGTGGGTTTTTCCAGCAATCTCCAGGTGCTTCCTGAACAGGTGCTTTATCAGGAAAGGTTGGGCTTGTAATCTCCTTGAAGGTTATGTGACACTCGTTGGGGGACCTGGGATTTCCTAGATCAGACTGAGAGGGAACAGAACTGACAAAGGGAGTCCTGTACTGAGAACAGAGGCTATCTGAAAATGGCAGACTCAGACCACGATAGCTGAGTCCCACAACATGCAAAAACCAAGAAAGTTAAAAGGGACCTGAAATGCAGAAGGAGCAATAGGAAAGGGAATAGCAAGATTCAGGTGATAAAAAGTGGGAGATGGGAAAAGTGAGAAAGCCTTAGTTGCAGAGGGGAGAGAAAGGGCAATACAAGAGAAAGAAGGAGAGATAAATAACCTAAAGAACTCTTGAAAAAGATACAGTGAGTGCGTATTTTATGTTTACCTAAAATATAAATAGTATAAACATAAATAAAACATAAGCATAAATGTAGTTACACATCTATGTGTGTATATACATATATGTACACACCGTTCAAGTTAAGTTACACCACATGGGATAACAATACTACCTCCCCAAGAGACATAGACTAACAAAAACCCCAGTAATGGGAAATCTCTATTCCAGTTGCTAGTCAGGGGAGGTCAAGAGATTCCTAAAACAATATAGACAAGTTATTGCTCTTAGTTGCTTCTCAGAAGTTGAAAGTGAGCCCTATTGTTGAAGGTACCACATACCTTGGACATACAAAAGATTTGAGCTGGAACTGGCCCAAATGCCTCTTCCCTGAGGACTCGGTTTCATCATACTAGAAACTGCTAAGCAAGCTGCTATAAAAGAAATCAATCAATAGTCCTACCTCATACTTACGAACTACAACACTGTCTAGAATGGCAAGATATACCCAAATGTTCAATAGCCATGCTTATATCTTGGCAGTAAATAACACCTACCTAATTATCTAGATTGACAGGAGGAAAATCATGCATAGTACTAGAAATCTAGCCAACTGTACGTGGCTAATGAGGTCATGGATCTTATAAACCTACTACTGCCACCTTCTAAACAACTATAATTACTAAGTACTTATCCTTCTAAATACTTATCCTAAGTACTGCATTCTAAGTACTTATCCTTACACTCTTTCATAAGTGGGGCTCTCACCCTTCATCAAAGAAATCTCTTTTTGCAGCGGATGGAAACCAGTACAGAAAGCCCACTACTGTTCAAAATGCAATAAACAACTGACTGTGGGGTGGCCAGTCCTAATTTATACGTCTACAACACAACTCGTGTATCTACAGTTCAAGGAACATCCCAGAAAAAGGAGTGGATATTGTTAAGAGCCAAAGAACCAGGTAGTCTTCTGTGAGATGGTGCCATCTAGCTAAAGCAGAAAAACTACACCCATGGCATTTCAACAGCATAGCTACCTAAACAGTTCCAACTTGGATGAAGGAAATCTCACATTCTGCAACAGCAGAACATGACAGCCACGAACAGACTCAGCAGGTTGTATTTATATATTTATTCATGTTTATGTATATGTAACAACAATGGCTAAAGAAGAGAAGACCATAACTTTGGGAAGAAACAGAGCCACATGGAAGAGGTAGGATGGAGGGCAGGGGAAGGGAAAATGATATGATTATATTTTAATTAATTTTTTAAAAAATAAATGTCAGATTAAGTGATAAAATAAGTCAACAAAATCTAAGTTCTAATAAGAGTTAATGTCCATACTGGCAGCAGTTTCAAAGAGAAAAAACACTGTAGAAGACTGAGTGATATAAAACATAAACCATCCTCAAGAAAGGGTAAAGCAATCACCCTTTTCTTTAAGAAGAAGAACAGAAATTATAACCATAAAATACTGGTCAAAATCAAGAATGTTTATTGCAAAGATAACTGTAGGTAGGTACACTTTCCTCCCAGCTGTGATTATAAAACAAGATAGTAGACAGAACACCAAACATGTTTGTTGTGACAATAAATATAAATTGATTAAAATTACCCAGTCAAATGGTCAGAAATTTCAATGTTTTTAAAAAAACAGATAGATAGATAGATAGATAGATAGATAGATAAATAGATAGATAAAGATTAAATTAATAGACCAAGCATGCCTATAATCTTAACACTCTGGAGGTTGAAGCAAGAGAGTTGGGAACTCCAGAACATCCTGAGCCATGTGGTATTGAGAGACCACAGCAGCTCTTATAAAAGAAAACATTCAATTGAGGCTAGCTTACAGTTTCAGAGACTTAGTCCATCATCATCAAGGCAGGAAGCATGGCAGTGAACAGTCAGACATGGTACTAGAACTAGAACTTCTACGTCTTGATCCACAGACAAGAGAAGACCTTGTTCCACACTGGGCATAGCTTGAGCATATAAACATATTATTATAGTATATAGGATGCTGTACTTCTGAATAAGCTTGTTAGGCATAAAACAGCTTGTGGAAGACCTTCTGATCCCAAAAGTCCCTGGCTTGTCTTCTGATCCCCCAGTCCTCTTCCTCTGCCCCCCTCTAAGACCTGTCACTGTCACTTGAGTTACACAGTAATGCTCTAATTTCTAAATAAACCATAAGCAAAAAAAATTATGGCAACATTATACATGTGTTTGGAAATGTCATAATAAAACTCACTGTTTTATAGAATTAATATATGCTGATTTTTAAAATACTATGGTACAGAGATCCAAGATGGCGGCACCGACAGTGCAGCGTATCTGAACAGCAGCTCTCAGTGAGAGCAGAGCAACCTACAGGCCATACTGTGGACCACAAAACCCCAACCTCTCTCCTCAGGTGAGAGGAGAGACCACAGGAAAATGAGAAGGTCCAACTTAAGGTCACGTGGCTAATCCCAGGTAAAGTTCCCAGGCCTCTGCCCAACACTGCCTCAGCCCTAGGCCACCCACCCATGAAACTGAAAAGCTTCTGTAGTGCAAGCTTTTACAGAACACTGTCAACAGGACAAAACAACAATTTGCAGATTGAGAAAATATCTTCACCAAGCCTATATTCGACAGAGGGCTAACATCCAGAATACATAAAGAACTCAAGAAATTAGTTACACCAACAAACCAAATAATCCAATTAAAAAAAAATAGAGTACAAAGCTAAACAGAGAATTCTCAGCAGAGGAATCTAGAATGGTGGGGAAACACTTAAAGAAATGATCAAGTTCTTAGTCATCAGGGAAATGCAAATCAAAACAACTCTGAGATTCCATCTTATACCAGTCAGAATGGCTATACCAAAAACTCAAGTGAAAGCACATACTGGTGAGGATATGAAGAAAATGGAACATTCCTCCATTGATAGTGGGAGTGCAAACTTGTACAAGCACTTTGGAAATCAATCTGGTGCTTTCTCAGAAAATTGGGAATAGCACTACCCCAAGACCTGACTATACCATTCCTGGGCATATATCCAAAATATGCTCCAACATACAACAAAGACATTTGCTCAAGTGTGTTCATAGAAGCATTATCATAATAGCCAGAATGTGGACACAACCTAGATGTTCCTCAACCAAACAATGATATGGAAATTGTGGTACATGTACACAATGGAATACTATTCAGCTATTAAAAACAAGGAAATCATGAAATTTGCAGGCAAATGAATGGAAGTAGGAAAAATCATCCAGAGTGAGGTAACCCAGAACCAGAAAGACACACATGCAGAAGGGCAAATAAAATAGACACTGAAAGTAGTTGAAGAGAAGGAACAAGACAGTAGCCTCTGAAAGACTCCACCCAACAGGGGATTGAAGCAGATTCTGAGAGTCACAGCCAAACTTTGGGTGGAGTACAGCGAATCTAATGGAAGAGTGGGGATAGAAAGACCTGGAAAGGACAGAAGCTTCACAAGAGATCAACAGAGCCAACAAATGTGGGCCCAGGGGATCCTGCAGAGACTGATGCACCAACCAAGGACCATGCATGGAAAAGACCTAGACCCTCTGCTCAGATGTAGCTGATAGGCAGCTCAGTCTTCATGTAGATACCCTAGTAAGGGGAGCAGGGGCTGTCTCTGACATGGACTCTATTGCCTGCTCTTTGATCACTTCCCCTTGGCAAGGAAACCTTGCCAGGCCACAGAGGAAAGGGATGCAGGCAGTCCTGATGAGACTTGATAGACTAGGGTCGGATGGTAGGGGAAGAGGGCTCCCACTTTCAGTGGATTAGGGGAAGGGGATATGGGAAGAAGAGAGAGGGAGGGTGAGACTGAGGGGAAACGAGGAAGGGAACTAGAATCTGGATATAAAGTGAACAAATTATAAAAAATAAATCTATAAAAAGTTTTAAAATAAAACAAAGAAATCAAACCATGGCTTGGTCCATGTTGGTGAGAGATTGCAACCTGTTCACATAGACCAACCAGGAAGCAGGAAGAGGTTTCAATCCTCAAGGCCAGCCGATGGAAGGGGAGTAGCCTACTTCCACTAGCCATGCTTCCCACCCCAAACATTTTGCAGCCTCCTAACACACACCACCATCTAGAGACCAGGTAATGATGCCCTCAAGCCTATGAAGGGGATTTTACATCCAAACCGCAGCACCTGGTGTTCTTTCAGGTCAGCTGGGTTTCCTCATACACTTGCTCCAAAGAAAGCCACAATGCCAAAAACATTGCATCTGGAGGTAAAGGTGTCTGTCAACTGAGCGTGATTTCACTCCTTCTCTACAGGAGAAACTACTCCCAGGCCATTAAACTATGCAGTTTAGTTAGTTAGACTTTCAAATCGTTTGCCTACCACATCTTCATTCTGTCTTTAATATCTGGCTCTTCATCCTACTCCCCAGGGTTTTCTCTCTCACTTGAACCCAGCTGGTGTATCTGGCTTGAGTCATTTCTTCAAGTTTCTTCTTGAAGAATTTGATACATGAATGAACAGCCATTCCTAGCCCTCCATCAGTCATTATTCCAACAGAGACAAAATATACCCCCAGAGGGACACTTTTACTTTCAGTAAAATGATGTGAGCTAATTAAGATGCTGTTAACTCATTTGAATCATACTGGAGTCTTTCAAGTTCGTTATCTAATAAGATTAAAGAATCATGCTAATATCATAGGAAAGTAATTTATTTTCTGCATCAAAATAAATAAGCAATTTCTCATATCCCACAAGATGGTGAGTCTATATTTGGGAGCAGGACACACACAAAAAAATAAGATAATCTTTATGATTTACTGCTGATCACATCAAGGTTGGAATCTGCATTGATGCAAGTCAATTAGGACAAAAATAACAAAGCACAGCAATTATTATACACATAAGACGCTAGGTTAAGTGTTTATTGCTGTATTCACACATACTCTATGTGCTGCTCATCGGTAAAGCACAAAATTACATTGTGCATATGTGTATGAACTAAAGATGAATCTATATTTAAAGCAAATTGAATCCCTACTTATGTTTCCTTCCTTCTGATTTACTGGCAACTCAAAATAAATCCCCTGCATATTTAACATTCCCTCTTCCAGCATTTCCTCCTCTTTTGTTTGTTACCTGTCTGAAGAAGTACAGGGAAGTTTCACTCAAATATATTTTTATTTAATTCAATGTCATATTTTAACTTTTAAAAGATTTATTTTATTTTCCTGTATTTTTATGTACAGTATCTGAAGTTCAGAAGGGGTCATCAGATCCCCTGTAATTGGAATTCTAGAGGGTTGTGAACTGCTATGTGGCTGCTGGAAACCAAACCCAGTCCTCTGCAAGAGTAGCCAGTGTTTTTATCCACTGACCCATCTCCCCAACTCATTAATAACATATTTTAATGACAGCTGGCGTGAGGAATACCTTCCCAGAGTGTATATAAAATACACAATATAGTTCTTTGAAACAGCAACTCCAACAAAATTACCTATGTAGTGTCTTTTAAAACCTATGGTTACAAATTGTTCTGATCTTACAGGAATCTACTTAATTAAATAATGTCTTTCTCCCAAAACTCTCTGATCTCTGACTATTCTACAGGGAAACTCAGTGAATTCTTGAGACATTCTCGTAAAATGCTCTCCAGTTTTGTATACCCATTTTACAGGGGGAAAGACATGCACTAAAGATATCTTCATAAATAGTATGGATACACTGAAAAGAGATTGGCCATATACTCTCAGGCTCCAGTAGATCAGGCTGAAACTCCTTAGAATGGAGTTACTATGGTAACATCTCACATATAGTTCTACAGGCTTCTAAAGGCACTATTACCTAATTAGCTAAAGGCATGTAGTCAAGTATGGACAAACATTAGGACATTCAAAACCCAGCCCATTTCTATGATAGGTCACTTGAGCATAGCAATAGATATTTGAAAATATTTTATAAAATTCAACATCCATTTCCGATTTATATGCCTTAAAAAGG
This sequence comes from Pachyuromys duprasi, assembly GCA_028658305.1. Taxonomy (NCBI): domain Eukaryota; kingdom Metazoa; phylum Chordata; class Mammalia; order Rodentia; family Muridae; genus Pachyuromys; species Pachyuromys duprasi. Next base: position 9,325,282 of record CM053757.1, on the reverse strand, counting down.
GAAACTGTGGTGTATGAAACCATCCCAGAGCAGAAGCATACAGAAGTGATGGTGAGCAGTCCTGAGGCAGAAAGGAAAAATGGCTTTCACTAAACTTGGATCTACACAAAGAGAATGGCCAAGTTTCAGGGTCATGAAGCCATAGTTAGGCTTGTAGAGGGATAGTAGATTAATAGATTAATCTTCACAAAAACAAGCCTGGTCAAGAGAAAAATTCGAGAGGTGGGAGTCCCAGAGATCTCTCAACGAAACCAAGAAGCCCAGAAGCTTCATGCATACACAGTGCCAGGAGTCACAGGTCTCCAATAGGCAAGATGGAACCAAAGGAAACAATGGCTGCTCCTTCTCTTTCTAGACCTTTAAAAGTCCATTTACAATTCCCCACCCCACCCCACTCCCTAGCTGCTGGTTTATTCACAGACACTTCCATAGGTTCTTTAATCTGAAGCAAGAGATAATAAAGGCAACGGCAGTGGACTGCATCCTCCATCCAGGGAGCCATGCCCTTCCTGCCATCTTGATCTTTATTGATCTTGGTTCCTGAAAGCTAGTTCTCTCTCTCTCTCTCTCTCTCTCTCTCTCTCTCTCTCTCTCTCTCTCTCTCTCTCTCTCTCTCTCTCTCTCTCGTGTGTGTGTGTGTGTGTGTGTGTGTACAGGGGGAAGTACACACATTATGTGGAGACCAGAGGACCATTTTCAGTGCCATTGCTCAGGAGCACCTATTCATCTTGTGCTTTGAGAATGGGTCTCTTGATGGTTTGGAGATCACCAGTTAGACTAGGCTGACTGTCAAGAACCCCAAGGGGTGCACTCATCTACTCCTGCTGGGATTAGAGGGGCACAGCACTGCACCCAGCGTTTTGGCATGGGTTCTGGGATCAAGCTCGGATAATCACACTTGTGGGGCAACTGACTGAATAAGCTGCCTTCCCAGCCTGGTTCCTTTTAAGTAATCAGGGCCTTCATCTCCTTGAAATTATGTGAATCACATAATACTTGCCACAAAATCCTAGGCTTTTTAGTAAACCAGAATCTGTTTCAGTAGCTAGTCATTCAGCATCTGTCTCAACTAACTCCCAAATGATGTCACCAGACGAAAATGTAATACAATATATATAGTATCATTTAAAAAAAAGTAAAAGCTACTCATAGAACAATGACTATGGACGATTTTATTCTCTTAATGACTTGCAGTGTGCATGTACATAATAATGTTTAAATGTTTAATAATTGACAATTTATTTCCTCACCATCACAATCTCCTAAAAGCTGGTTCTAGGAAACAAATTTGCATATAGGAAATTCATTAGGGAATTCTCAGCAGCACCCATGAGAAAAGAGAACCAGAACTGGTGTAGTGGAGAATTTGTACTGAGATGCAGTCACAAAGACTCCAGGAAGGACTATAAACTGGAGGGAAATTTCTGCCATCCTGAATTGGGATGAACCCACAGCTTAATCCTCAGATAAATGGCCTACTCCTAATGGCAAGCAAAGTAGCTTTTTAGCTGGAGGCAAATCTTTGAAAAGAGTTTGGTTAAGAGCTTGCAGCTGCCAAAACCCAAGCAACTGGGGAAATTATTCTGCATTACCAAAGTGGAGCAATCTGCTCAGTACTGTGTAGTACCCACAACTGTCTACTGACTCTCCTGCTCAACTGTTTACTTAATCTTTACTCTGAGGGCCCAAGAACATTGTGATATACTGTTCCCTCCAGTGTAAGTATTCCCCCTTGGGAATCAGGACCACTAACTCCACAAGATTCCAATCTGTGTGGGCAGAATGATTCTTGTGGGTCAAGGGAACCACCCCTTGTTTCCAAGAGCTGTTCTTCCTCTATGTGAGAGGATTCCCTTCGGGTTGGATTGTGTACTTCATGGTGCTAGTACACAGTCCACCCTCACTTACCTGTGGCTCATCTACACTGTCCATAGGCCATGACCTCAATCTATCAAGCCGGCAGCCTCCTGCCCTTATTATCGGGCGGGTCTGATGCATCAATCTTCTCTCTTGTCTGTCATAAAAATGGTCTTCAAGGTGAGTAACCTGTGTAGTCACATCTGGAAAGGACCTTTGTTCAATTACTCTGTTGTCACTGTCTTAAAAATACCAATAATTGTGTTTGTGTGTATGTCCATTCGTGTGTGTGCGTGCGTGCGTGCTGTTCTCTTGCCTCCATCTCCCCAACGATGCACCCAGGATTTTTAACGTGGATCCTGACAACTGAACTCAGGTCTTCATTCTTCCAAGACAGGCACCTTACCAACTGAGCCATCTTCCCACCCTTTGATAATAATTTTAGCAGGTTGAACTGAGTCTCACAGATTATGCAGCCAGTTTTTCCCTCTGCCTCTTCTCAGAGTAAATACCAAGAAGGACAAAGCAGTGAGAGAAAATGAATGTTCCCCAAAATAAGCAAAAACCACACCAAACTAAAACAAACAAACAAACAAACAAAAAAAAACCTCACACAGCTTGTCTGACTTGTATACTATCTTCTCCATAGAAAAGCTTCCCTGAGGCATCTGGTAAATCCTTACAGAACGTTAGCTGTTTAATCCATAAGAACCACTATCATGTTTCAAAACGGGGCAGGTAACTGATGTTCGTGCTCAGCTTCATCCCTGCTTGCTCTCCCCCTTCTCTGTTAATGATGAATGGTTTGTCAGTGTGAAAAATGTTTAATTTAACTTGTCATCAGAAGTCTTATTTCTGAGAAAAAGATTACATGATTAAACTCCTACACCCCTTAGTTACCTAATACAGTGTCTCCTCTCAGTGGACACAGATCAGTGTGCAGATGACTTTCTCTACAGAGAAGTAACATCATACACACCCCTGGGTCCCCCCATTTTCAGAGAATTAATGTAAACAGTTCACACAACAGGGTCTTCTGTGGACCTCGGACCCTGCAGAGCTTCAGGGGCATTCAGGGGCATTGAAACTTACAATGGCTCCTTTCTGTCAGCCTGACCAGCCTATGGTGTGGCTGAATATTTGGTGAAGTATTATTCTAGATTTTTCTATAAGTGTTCTTTTTTTTTGCCTTATTATTATTATCTCACATTTTACATCCAGACTGTACTTTTCCCTCCCTCCCCTCCCCTCAGTCACTCCTCCGCACCTCACTTCTCCAGGTCAATCCCTGCCCCTCTTTCCACCTCCCTTCAGAAAGGAGCAGGTATCCCAGGTACATCAACCAAACACAGCGTAACAATCTACAATAAGACCAGACACATAGCGTCACATCAAGGCGGGACAGGGCACCCAACCAGAAGAACAAGACCCCACAAGCAAGCAAAAGAAGCAGGGACAGCGCCTGCTCCTGCTGTTAGGATCTCCACAAGAACACCAAGCTACTCAGCCATAACATATATGCAGAGGACCTAGTCAGACCGCTATAGGCCCCCTGATCTCTGGGAGGCCCCATGAGTCCTGGTCAGTTGATTCTGGGGCCGTGTTCTTGTGGTGTCCTTGATCCCTCTGGCTCCTCCAATGCTTCCTCCCCCTCCTCTGCAGGACTCCACAAGGCCCACCTAGCATCTGCTCCCATCAGTTGCTGGATAGAGTCGCTCTGGTCGCTCTGGTGACAATTATGCCGGGCTCCAGTGCCAGCACATCCCGCAGGCAGGACCAACTATAAGTCAAAGGTTTTCCGGTTAGGGGGGCGTCACAATCCCTCCACTTGAGGCCTAGCCTGGTTACAGAAAATGATCAGTTCAGGTACCATGTCCCCTACTACTGGGAGTCTTTGCTCAGGTCACTCACGTAGATTCTGTGGAGTTTCCATTTCACTAGGTTTCTAACTTGCTTTCAAAATGTTCCCTAATTCCATTCATCTCTCCAAGCATTCTCTTTCCATTGCCCCCCCACCTGTTCCCATCCCCCCACCCTATTCTATTTCCCCTTCCTAGGGAGACCCATGAGCCCCCTCGAGCCCTCCGTGTTACTTATCCTTTCTAGAACTGTGGGTTGTAGCATGATTATCCATTACAGATAACATCTATCCACTTATAAGTGAGTACATACCGTGTGTGTCTTTCTGAGTCTGTGTTACCTCACTTAGAAAAATTTGTTTCTAGTTCCATTCATTTGCATGCAAATTTCATGAGGTCATTTTTTTTAACAGCTGAGTAATACTCCACTGTATTTTTTTAAATCCATTCTTCCATCGAGGGACATCCAGATTGTTTCCAGTTTCTGGCTCTTACGAATAAAGCAGCTATGAACATCGTTGAGCAGCCATCTTTGAGGTGGCATTGGGTGTCCTTTGGGTATATGTGCAGGAGCGGTTTGCTGGATTTATTTTTTTACTTTTTATTAATTCTTTGTGAATTTTACATCATGCATCCCAATCCCACTCACTTCCCTGTCCTTTTTTATCCACCATCTGGCCTTGCAACCGCCCCCCCCCAAATAAATTTTGTTGTGGAAGATGCAGTGTGTCACCGTGTGTCCCACAGCGTACGTACCCTTTTGTCCACACAACTGTACTTGCAAATGTTCATTGCAGTGAGTCTTTGCAGCTTCAAGGCCTCTAACCTTTGCTGCTGCACTATCAATACTGGAACCTCACTGGGCCTCCTCTGGATGTCCTGTTATTGCCCTGTGTCATGGAGATTCTGCAGCTTTGCATCTGCAGGACTGGCCCATCATGCATGTCATTAGTTCATAACTGGGGCAGACGTTGGAGGCGGGCCAACTCAAAACCCTGGATCTGGACCTGAGTGGTAACTGAGCTGATCGCACAGCTCTCTCACACCCACACCAGCAGGGCAGGCTCTCCAGAACTGCCCCAGCTAGTTCACCCAACGTTGGAGCTGCCAAGGGGTAGGGCCAGCTCGCCTACTCTCATGACCTCTGGGTCGGTGCACCTGTACGCCCACTACCAGAGTCAGCTGTACTGTGTTGCCCAGGTGAGGGGCAGGACCCAATCTCCTGAGTGCTGCAGCTGGTGAAGGGCAGGGACAGCTCTCCCACAATGCTTACGTGAGGGTGAGGCCAGCTCTGCACAGCCCTGAGACATCAACATGGCCCAGGCAGCAGCTCAGATCAGACATCCACCTAGCCTTTAATGGTAACTTACCCCTGCTGCTGTAGGGCCAAGGACCCAGACATGGCTGTTGGCAGCACATGGCAGGACCTCCCCATGGCCTTAGGTGTCATCACTGGCTACTCACAACAGGCCTGTGCCATGTGATCCCAGGCAGGGGCTGGCTCAGGGGTGCTCTGCCTGCCCAGGTAGATTAATTCCCAATTTCCTGAGAAACCACCTTATTGATTTCCAAAGTTACAGTACAAGTGCACACTCCCACCGACAATAGAGTGTTTCCCTTGGTCCACATTCTCGCCAGCGTGTGTTGTCACTTGTGATTTTGATCTTAGCCATTTCAACAGGTATATGATGGAATCTCAAAGGCATTTTGATTAACAGTTGTTTCCCTGATGGCTAAGGATGTTGAACATTTCTTTAAGTGTTTCTTGATCATTTGAGATTCCTCTGCTGAGACGTATACCCCATGTTTAATTAGATTATTTGGTTTCTTTATTGAAGTGGAAGTTTCTGGACTCAGTTTGGTCATGTGATGCTTTGCTACAAGCTGCCTTACATAAGCTTTTCAGTTTAATGAGATCCCATTCGTTAATTAATTTCAGTGCCTACACTATTGTTCTGTTCAAAAAGTTGTCTCCTTTGCCAATGCATTCCAGGCTGTTCCCTGCTTTTTTTCTTCTTTCACTTTCAGTGTGTCTGGTTTAATGTTGCGGTCTTTGATCCACTTGGACTTGAGTTTTGTGAAGGGTGATAGTGTGAATCTACTTACGTTCTTCTACATGCAGACATCCAGTTAGGCCAGCACCATTTGCTGAAAATGCCATATTTGTGGCTTCTTTATTATAAATCAGGTGTCCATAAGTGTCTTGGTATTCAGTTCAAGTCCACTGATGAACATGTCTGTTTTTATGCTGATACCATATGCTTTTTTATTGCTACACTGATGAAGAACTTGAAATAGGGATGGTGATACCTCCAGCAGGTCTTTCATTGTTCAGGATTGTTTTAGCTATCCTGAGTTTTTGGTTTTTCCATCCAAAGTTGAGTATTGTTCTTTCAAGATCTATAAAGAATTGTTGGAATTTTGATGAGGAGTGCATTGATTCTATAAATTGCTTTTGGTAAGATGGCTACTTTTACTATGTTTATCCTACTGATTCATGAGCATGCGAGATCTTTCCATCTCGATATCTTCTCCTGTTTCATTCTTTAAAAACTTGACGTTTTTTTAAACTTGCCTGGCCATCTGCCATTTGGGATATTGGTCTTCAACCTATGGCCTCTTCTCTCAGATCTTGAAATTCATCAGCCAATTCCCTACAATGAATATCCACATATATGCACAACTTATTACCAGTTTCTCTGGATACCAAATAATACACAACCATTTCTTCCTGTTTTATTTAGTTTTACATGTACATTCTATACTTTTCATTTTTATATATTAATTACAGTTTATTCACTTTGTACCCCAGCTCTAGCCTTCTCCCTTATTCCCTCCCAATTCCACCCTCCCTCCCTCATCTCCTCCCAAACCATTCTCCAAGTCCACTGATAGGAGAGGTCCTCCTCCCCTTCCATCTGACCCTAGCCTATCAGGTTTCATCAGGACTGGCTGCATTGTCCTCCTCTGTGGCCTGGCAAGGCTGCTCCCCCCTCAGTGGGAGGTGGTCAAAGAACCCAGCCACTGAGTTCATGTCAGAGACAATCCCTGTTCCCATTACTAAGGAACTCACTTGGATACTATATTTCATACTGTAATCATAGTTACCTCCCACATTATACTACAGTTTTCTCCCCACTTCCTGGTTCTCCTCCCAAAAAGTCTGCCTTCTACTTTCACTTATTTTTCCTTCTTAACTGAGATTCTACATATGACAGAAATATAATATTTCTGTTTCTAGGTGTTTTATTTTGCTTAGCATGACATTCTATCCATTTCCCAATAAATATCTAAATTACATTCTTGTTTCTAGCTGAATAAAACTCTATTGTATATATTTACCACATGTATTTAATATTGTTAAATGGATTTAATGGTTAAGTTAAATAGATTTAATAATTAAATTCCCTCCATCTTTTAGTACCAAATACAGTGTCTCCTCTCAGTGGATTTTAGTATGCAGGTGACTTTCTCTACAGAGTAATATCATACACATCACTGGGTCCCCCCCCTTTGACACACAACCATTTCTCTAGTCTCTATGTTAGGAAGAGAGTCTTAAAGAAGGATTATCTACACTGGACTGACCTGTGGATATCTATGGCAGATTGATCATAATTAAGTTAATTGATGTGGAAAAAACAAGCCCACTGTGAGTGATACCATTCCCTACGCAGATTTCTATGGGTAAAGAAATTAAGCTGAGTACAACAAACAAGCAAGCAAGCAAATAAGCATACACATATTGATTACTCTCTGCTCCTACTATGTGATGTAACTGGGTTCTTTCCTTGTCTCCCCTAGAGCGGTGGACTATAACCTGAAATTGTGAGCTATAATAAACTCTTTCTCCCCTAAGTTGTTTTTAGATAGGATGTTTTATCATAACAACAGAAACAAAATTAAAGCATTAGGTTAGCACCCTCTTTTTGAGTGAGAACTCAGGAATGAATATCCCTGAATCCTCAGCATGAAGTCAAGGGTCTAGATTTAATGAACTTTTGCTATAACACCTCTCTGTTTCTGTAAGCTGCATCCATGCAGCCAACCAATCACAGACGGCAATGGAAAGAATTACAACGATACTGGATATGAACAGACTTTTTCTTGTCAAAATATTCCCCAAATAACGCACCATAGAAAATGTTTACATGGCATGTGCACTGTGTTTGTTATTACACGCCTCCTGTGAGGGTTTGGAACTGTGAGGCAGGACTGCCTAGGTTTCAAGTTAACATTTTTGCTCCACAGCAGGTAACAGATCCCAAGCCTTCACACGTTTGGCAAGCACATGATCTATGTTTCCAATCCACTGGGCCACCTTATCTAACATATTTGAGCATCTGCATATTACGGCAGGGTGGGGAGTTAGGGCTGGGTCCAATCCTTCATGCATACCAAAGGATGACTGCATATACTTTGAAAGATTCCATGTTGAGAGAGAAATCAGAGTCTGGGGTGTGCAAGAGAAAAATGATGCTTACTGTCATTGCCAGCCTTACGTCAAAGGCCACTGAGCACCTCATGGACAAAATATAAAGAGGTGGGTCTATTCATCAGAATGAAGAGAGGAAGAAACAAGGGAGGAGAAGGAAGGGGAAAGGAAAGGTAGAGGGACTAGAGAGAAGGAAAAGGGAGGGGAAAGGGGGAGGAAGAGGAGAAAGAAATGGGAGGGATGAGAGAAGGAAAGGGTGGAGGAAGAGAAGGAGTAGGAAAGGAAGGGGCAGAAAAACAGGCTAAGAAATAAAGGCTTGGTGAATCACAGTGATAGTAACATGGGGGGACCATCACTATGAGTTGAAAGCTTTTATGAAAGAACAAAGGTAAACTGTAGATCCAACTGGTCAAAACGTACAAAGGTGCACCTCCTCATATGCCAACAGAAAACATTAGCTGTTGCCCATTGTGCACATATTAAATCGAGATTTCACACAGTAAAAATTTTGGTGCTGAAGACATGTTTGCATAGTAGCTGGGAAGTTTCTCCTTTCATTTTCATTATAAATGCAATGTAAGTACAGGGAACAGAGGGGAATAAACAGAAAATGTAAAGTTTCAAAGGTGATGCCAACCTCCCGCCTTAACTCCCAAAGACAGCTGCTTGTGTTCAGACATTTGATTTCTTTCCAGCACTTTCCATGTAGTTCTGTAAAAATACTACTAATATTTTTAAACATGTGGGACCATGCTATCCATTTTCGCTTTACAATTTATTCTTTCTTCAATATATATTAGCTTGGTTCTTTTCCAGATTCAGATTTTAATAGCTCTCTGATAGTATGCTTACTAGAAATGCATGAAAATTTTTAAAGTACTCTCTTGTGATTGGACAATTAGGAATGTTCAAGAAATAACCACAGTTCACATCATGAGAGTATCAATACACTTCTTTATACACTAGCTCCCTAGAAGAACCTAAGGCATGGATTTTGCCTGTCTTGTTCCCTAACAGATCTTAGCACATGGTATAGGACCTGACACACTGTATGCCCAATTAACTGTTACTGGAAGAGGAACTACTACATTAGTATTTATGGCTAGAGTATGTGTACATGTGTGCACTCACACATGTGTTTATATATATGTACTGTGTCTACACACATGTGGTAGACAGAGGTCAACCTTGTGTGTCAATTCTCAGTCACTGTCCACCTTGGTTTTTTTTTTCTAATGACATGCATTTATTTATGAAAGGCATGAGCCATAGCACACATGTGGAGGTCAGAGAACAATTTTCAGGAGTCAATTCTCTCCTTCCAGCATGTTAATTCCTAAGATCAAACCCAGGTTGGCAGGCTTACATGACAAACAATCCTTACTCCTGAGTCCTCGTGACAACTGCCCTGTGCTGGACAGAGGCCCTCTTACTGGCTGGATGAGCAGCCCCAGGGTCCTAACTGTCACAAACCCAGCAATAGAATTATAGTCTCCAGTGCAGTTCTTTCACATGGATTTTAGAGACCACACACAGGTACCCAGGCTTTCACAGTGAGAACTTTCTCTACCGAGAAAGCACAGTCACTCTAGATGTATGCTTGAATTTTCAATAAATCTTGACCTTCTAAAACAAGTGCTTCCTTGTATAGTCCTATTGATAGTTTTGTTTGTTTGTTTGTTTTGATAAGTTGTGAGCTTCATCTTCAAAGTTCAGTGTAGTCAAAATAACAAATGCTTGTGTATTCATTTCCCATTATTACTGTGACAGATTACCTGCAACCCAGGGGCTTTAAAGTAACACAAATACAATTTCTTCCAGCTGTAGGCACCAGAAATGAAAAATGCTTTCTGGGGGGTGGCTGTAATATTTCTTGAAGTTCCAAGCTTCTAACGGCTGTGTTCCTGGCCCCTTTGACCTCACTCTGATCTCAATTTCCCCTTCACAGTCTTGTTTGAAGCTAATCCCCCGTCTCCCCTTTGCCCTTAAGCACCTTTATGATTATATTTGGCATACCTGGATAATTTATGTCGAGAGCTTGGCCTAATCACATCTACAAAGTTCCCTTTGCCATGAAAAATAATGCATTCTGGGAATTCAATGTGGGCAACTTGTGGGTTGCCTCATTCTGTCTGCCACGGCATGGGGGGAACTGAGTGTAAGTATCAGCATTGTCATCCACATACCTATCTCTGAAAGCATTTTGAATCCTTACTGACTGTATCCCGAAATAAAGCTAAGAAATATATCACCCTGCTCCGTGGCCTTGCCTGATTATATAACCTACTTGCAGAACTACAGGCATTATTTCGTGGCTCACAGGGCATAATGCATATAAAGCATCTGCTGTCATCTCTTTCCACTTCAGGAGAATTCAGGAATTATTATATGCTTTCATTATGACTAAATGTAAGGAAACATAGGCTGAAGCAGAGGAAGAAGAGAAACAGGTCCTCTTACAGGCTGCTGAGGTGAAGGGAAATGGGTCGACTTTCTGGAAGACAGTACAATGAAGGTAATGAAAACTCAAATAAAGGTTTCCTTTTTAGCCCACTAATCATCCGTTTCCAGAAATGTGCCTCGAGGGCTTGGTTGAACTTCTGTACAAAACGCTTTGTAGAATACCGCAAGGAGGAGCAGGTGCATCCACATTACAGAGAACTCAGCCACACAAAGGGCTTTAAAAGATTTTCTACATGACAAACAAACATCTGGAATAGCTGGAACTACAGCCTGTCCCACGTGGACAAGCCAAAACTCAGGTTTCATGTCTGGATTATTTATTATCTCATAGAGATGTGTGCGTGTGTGCGTGTGGAGTCGGGGCCACTAAAAAGTATGGCTTTCATGATGTTGACCGCGGTTATTCCTGTGTAGTGGCACAGTCATTTTGGATTTACTTGTATTTTTTTATGGGCTAACAATAAAGGGGAGATGAGGGATTCTGAGAGAACAGTTCTAGATTGCTTACCTGGCATGTCTACGCAGTTACAAACACGACTCAAGATGTCCCTCTAGTGGAAGGCGGAACGCGACTGTAGCTGCCCATGATTGCGACTTTGTAACACAGCTTATTGTATTCTAGACCTTTGCAACAAGAAACAGAAATCCCTAAAATATTGTGCTTATTCAAAATTTTCGAGGCGGGGGAGGAAACAATTGCAAAAGGAGAGACTACATCGCACGCTGGGAAAGCGGTGCTGATTCTGGGTACATTTCAAATATTGACAGCTAAGATTCTGAACTGTCGATATTGGAGAATTACGCTGATGAGACTTCTCTGAATTTTGTTAGTTTATGTTCTAGGTCTAAAGAACCAAAGGACGCGGAAAGCCAAAGCCTCCCGGTTGCCGTCCGAACAAGAAAACCTTTCCGCGCGCCAACGCCTTCGATGGCTTTCGGCGCCTCTCGGCTGAGTTCGGCTGGATCCGGCACTCGGGCTCAGGGACATTCGGGCCACTTTTGTCCCGCCTCGGCTCTTCTTCGGCTACAATCGGCAGTTGCGCTCCTCCAGCCTTGGCGTCCTCCCTGAGTTCCGCCAGCGCTCGGCTCGACTCGGCTCTTTCCGTCCCCGCCTTCCGCTGCCCCGGAAGAGCGCCCATGGAGACGGGCCTGCCCGGTGTATGCCTAGCCATGGCGCCGCTGCTGGAGTACGAGAGGCAGCAGGTGCTGGAACTGCTCGACAGCGACGGACTGGTGGTGTGCGCCCGCGGGCTCGGCGTCGACCGTCTCCTCTACCATTTCCTGTGGCTACACTGCCACCCGGCCTGCCTGGTGCTCGTGCTCAACACGCAGCCGGCCGAAGAGGTGCGACCGCGAGATGAGTGGACCTGAGGGCGTGGGGACGTTCGAGCCGGTGCAGGTCTCAAAGGGGGCACGAAAGGGAATGAATTGAGGTTCCGGGAGAGATGCGGGCCACCTACTTAGTTCTAGGACGCTGCGGTCCAAGTGGCTGGCACGACTTGGGAGGGCATTAAGTGAGGGGCCTTGCAAGGAGATTCTGGGCTCTGACACTGCGGGAGGCCCTGCGAAGTAAGAAACGCATCCCAGGGAAGTCTTGGGTTCCCCGCTTGGCATGGGAGGACATTGAACAGAGGTCCTTGAGAAAGATACAGCTCGAGGACACTGAGAATAAAGGTCCCACACACTTCCTGACACTGAAAAAGAGGGGCGACTAGGGGACACAATGAGGTAGGAGAGTGAATTGGATTGCACTGCAGAGGACGGAAGCTGTCAGAAAGAATCTGGGTAGGAATAATGTGTGAGTCTGGAAGTTGGTAGCGTGTTTCTGGAGACAGAGTGGGGTCTCCAAAAGGACAGTGATGGAGGTGGCAGGGTTTGTGAGTGCTAGAAAATAGAAGAGGAGGCTCTGAGGCCTCACAAAAGAAGAGGAAATGGGGAAATAAGGTGAGGAAAAAAGGGACTAGAAGATAAGGCTAAGGGAAAGATTAATCTGGGTTAAGGAAAATAGGTAATCCCGAGGAAAATTGAATGGGATACAAACACACACAGACACACACGTTGCTGGGGGTGCTGGGAGGTGGGGCTATGGCCTAGCATGAGAAATCTGATGATCCTGTAGGTATAGTGACCAGAAAAGACATGTCAGCTGAGAAGAGTCACCACCAACTCCTTTCAAGGCCAAGGCCCTGTTGGATTCACCTAGGTATCTCCAGTGCTTGGCATGGGACTTCACGCTATGTAAGATGCGCAGAAAAATGGCCATGGACATTCTGAAGTCTCTCTAGGAAGCCTCAGTATAGAGCAGTCTAAGGCATTGTCTGCAGAGAGGAAACCCTTATCCCACAGAGGATGCTGGCTAAAAACCTGACTGTGGTGGGAAGTAGTTTCTAAGTAGTAGAAAACGTCTAACCTGAGATTTTTAGAGGTTATGTTTTGGGGGTTTGTGATGAAATGCAAATAATGACAGAAGCACAATTATTTCATAGTGTAAACTCCAAAGCACAACTAAGCAGTCACCTTAATTAGAGTAATTTGATTGGCTGATGGGTACAAAGGAATAACTTAGTTTGTATATCTGCTGTGATGTTCATGAGCTCTTGGAATAAAGATATCACTTTAAATCCCTGCAACCTGTGTTAAAGGTGCCCTGCCCTGTATTAAACAGCTTACTAATGAGTTTAATTTGATTTAGGAATATTTTATCAATCAGTTGAAGATAGAAGGAGTTGAACACCTCCCTCAACGTGTGACAAATGAAATTGCAAGTAACAGTCGCTATGAAGTTTACACACGGGGTGGTATTATATTTGCAACAAGTCGAATACTTGTGGTTGATTTCTTGACTGATAGAATACCTTCAGACTTAATAACTGGTAAGAATTTGAAATCTTATATGCGATGTGAACATCTCTGCTATGTGTTGTCTCCTCTGCTAAATTCTAAACTGGTTCTTATTACTAAGCATTGTAGTTAAGCTGTTGGCGTAATACCTGATTCATTATAGTTGCTCAGCAAAGATTTATGACACAAATAAGTAGTGTTACATGTCACATAAAGGTGACAGGTTCTGAGGCTGTATGATTTAGCTATTACATGAAGGCCTTAGAGCTTACATACCAAAACCTGCATGGATGGGCTGGAGAGGTGGGTCAGAGGTTAAGGGTGTTCCCCGCTCTTGCTGAATACCAAAGCTCAGTTCCCAGCACCCATGTAAAGTGGCTCACAACTGCCTGGAAATCCAACTCTAGGGGATCTGATTCCCACTTTGGCCCCCTGAAAGCACTGGACTCACCATGCACAAACCACCACTGCTACCACCCCACCACCACATGCACAAACATAGATACATAATATTTAAAGTAAAAATAAATTTTTGAAAAATCCTGGGTATGACAGCTCAACTAGACATTGACCAAGAGACATAGTAAACATGAGCTGTTTGGGCCTGATGCCTCCACTAACACTGCACACTGTTTTATAGTTGATTTGTTTTTATAAGTAGAAGGGAGGCCTCCAAAATGAGAAAGAAGAGTAGAGCATACTAGATTAAGCAGACAGTAATTGAATGTGTTACTGGGGTTGCACATTAATTCTGCATTGCACATAATTGCATGTGTTGTATGCTGTGACTAGTGGCACAGGGCTATATTTGTTTTAGAGATTTTTAGTTTTTATCTTTTATGTTCAGGGATGTTTTGCCTGCGTGTATATCTATGCATCACATACATGGCTCGTACCTGCAGAGGTCAGTAGCTTTCCTGGATCTGGAGTTACAGATGGTTGTGAGCTACCACGTAGGTACTGGGAATTGAACATGGGTCCTCTGAAAGAATAAGTGGTTTTAACTGCTGAGCCCTCTCGAGTCACATTCTTTGTGCTGGCATACAAAGGGTCATGTCTGACAGAGGCGCACCTACTGGAATGTGGCTCTTGTTCCGCTCTCTTCCAACCTTGCCAGCTGAGGCATCATTAATGTATTGTGTGGCAGTGTGTAAGATGTGGCCCCCTGTTTTCCCATATTATTATTTTTGTAGTTGACAGCCATTTGCCTTTTGCATATAGTCAGACTTGATGCCTTTATTAGTACTCTTCATAAATCTCTAAATAAATTTGTTTTCCTTCCTTTTCCCATGGTTTAAATTAAACTAAATAGTTGCTTAATACTTTAGAGAGGAAAGGTGGGAGATAATGTCAGCTAGGAGCAGTATAGAAACAATTGGTTTTCATTATCGTTTGTCCCATCAGAAACCTTTGATTTCCTGACGCTAATTTAAGAGCCCTGCCACTCTGCCGTTAAACCACCCTGTGCCTCTCTACCCAGAGCACTTGAAACACTACTTTACAGCTGCCTTTCTATGTCTAGCTCACCCATAAGATAAGCTTTGTACCAGGAAGCACTTGTTTGTCACAGGCTGAATCCATGCCACTGACATACTTGATGGCTGTTGTTGAGTTGCATGTATGGTTCTCACCAGTGTGTGAGATCATTAAACACACTTCCCATTGTGTCCACCCGACTTTGCTGCATCTAGACACGTCACGAGAGGCAATTAAGACGGAGTGAGTGAGTGGCTGCTGAGGTTCCTGGGACTAAGCATGAAGGTCTTGTCATTCTTTTCTAGGAATTTTCATTGTCTTAGAGAGTGTCTTGAGCCTCGAAGCCAGATGCACCTGACTTTGAAAGCTAACAGCCCTCTCACAAATAAGAGCTTTAATTTTCCTGGGCTTCGTTTTTCTGTCTTTTTTTTTTTAACTTTTTGTTGAGAATAGATTCTTCTCTCGTACAATGTATCCAACCACAGTTTCCCCTCCCTCCACCCCTTCTAATTCTCCTCAGAGCCACTGCCCCTCTGTTTCCTCTTCAGAAAAGAGAGGACCTCCAAACAGTACAAAACCAGGTACAATAAGACAAGGTGAAAGCCCTTCTATTGAGGCTGGGCAAGGTACCCCAATAGGAGGAAAAGAGTCAGAGACACCCTTCAACTTTCACTGTTAGGAGTCCCACAAAAACACCAAGCTAAGTGCCATATATATATATATATATGCAAAGACCTGCATATATGTTCAGACCCATACAGACCCCATTTCAGTCTCTGGAAGTGCTGCCTGGTTGGTTCAGTAGGGCATGTTCTCTTTGTGTCCTCCATTCCACCTGACTCCTACAGTCTTTCCTCCCCTCTTCCACGGGGCTCCCCAATCTCCAAGCAGGAGGCCTGATGGAGACAATTTAGACTCTTTCCACGTAATCTCTGCCTGTGGATTTTTATAATCGTTTGCATCTGCTGTTGGAGGGAACCTCTGATGACCACTGCATGCAGCACTGGTCTATGAGTATAGCAGAGTATCATTAGGAATCATTTCATTGCTCTTGTTTTTCAAACCAGTCGTGTTTGGTTCTACCCTAGGTCCCAGGGTGATCCAGTCTCTGGTTTCTGGCCATCCAAGTGGTATAGGGCATGGGCTGTCTCTCATGGGTTGGCCACTCCCCCAAGTTCTGCACCACCATTGTCCCTGAACATTTTGCAGGCAGGACAGAGTGTAGTTAGAGGTTTTGTGGTTGGATTGGTATCCAGGATTCTCTTTTGGTAGCCTGCAAAGTATCATCTTGTGTGAAGAGACTAGAACATAGAAGCAAAGGCTCCAAGACCACCCAGCTGAACCTCAAGCTGTGTGAAAGTTGTCTTCAGAATAGGGCCCACTGTCAGTTTTTAGAGAGTGACCTTCTGTCCTAGCATCAGCCTGGGTTATTTAGGGATCTCCACAGGACCTCCTCAGCAACCATTTAACCAAATGCAACCAAGTTCCACCACTGGAAGCCTTGCCTGGCTGCGAAGGATGGACAGTTCAGACTCTATTCTCCATTACTAGGAGTCCTCGTTAGGATCACCGTCATGGATTCCAGGAAGTTTCCATTGCACTAGGTTTCCACACCATCCCCCAAATACTGTCCAATTCCAGCTGTCTCTCCCTGCATTTTCTCTCTCCATCGACGATCCCTCCCACTCCCATCCCCTTCTGCCTCTGGTCTATCCAAAGAATCTGTTTTATTTCCCCTATCCAAGATTCCCCACTACCCCCTGTAGCCTTCTTCCTTACCTCTCTGGGTCTGTGGATTATTTACTTAACAGCTAATATCCACTTGTAAATGAATACATCCATGTTTCTCTTTCTGAGTGTGGGTTACCTCATTCAGAATGATTTTTTTTCCTAGTTGGATTTCTTTGCCTACAAATTTCATGACGTCATTTTTTAAACCACTGAGTTGTGTAAATGTACTACATTTTCTTTATCCATCTTTTAGTTGAGAGACATCTAGGGTGTTTCCAGTTTCTGGTTATTATGAGTAAAGCCACAGTGAACATGGTTGAGGAGGTGCCCTTGGGGTATATCCCCATGAGGGGTTGGAATAGCTGGGTCTTGAGTTAGATTGATTCCCAACTTCCTGAAGAACCACCATACTGATTTCCGTACTGGCTATAAAAGTTTTCACTCCCACCAGCAATGAAGGAGTTTTCCTCTTGTTCCATATCTTTACCAGCATGAGCTTTCATTTGTGTTTTGTATCTTAGCCATTCTGACAGGTTTAAGATGGAATCTCAAAGTTGATTTGATTTGCATTTTCCCAATGGCTAAGAATGATGAACATGTGTTTCTTGATCATTTGAGATTCCTCTGTTTAGATCTGTACCCTATTTTTAATGGATTTTTTAATATCTAGTTTCTTGAATTTTTTATGTATTTTGGATATTAGTTGCTGGTATTTCTGGCTTCTTTATAAAAAAAATCAGATGTCCTTAGATGTGTGGGTTTATGTCTTGGTCTTTAGTTCAATTCCACTGTCTGTATTTATGCCAACACCGTTTGGTTTTTATTACTATAACTCTGTAGTTCAACTTGAAATCGGGATAGCGATACCTTCAGCAGTTCTTTTATTGCTCCAGATTGTTTTAGGTATCCTAGGTGTTTTGTTTTTCCATATGAAGTTGAGAATTGTTCTTTCAAGGTCTGTAAGGAATTGTGTTGGTATTTTGATGGGAATTGCATTGAATCTGTAGATTGCTTTTACTAAGATGGCCATTTTTACTATGTTAATCCTACCAATTCATGAGCATGGGACACCTTTCTATCTCCTGATAGCTTCTTCAGTTTCTTTCTTCAGAGGCTTGAAGTTCTTGTCATACAAGTCTTTCGCTTGCTTGGGTAGAGTTACATCAAGGTACTTTATATTATTTGTAGCTATTGTGAGGAGTATTTTTTCCTGATTTCTCTCTCAGCCCATTCATCATTTGTATATAGGAGGACTACTGATTTTTTTTCTTTTTTTAGTTAATCTTTTGTCCAGACACTTTACTGAGGGTATTTATCAGCTGTAGGAGTTCCCTAGTATAATTTTTAGCTTCATTTATGTATACTATTTTATCATCTGCAAATAATGATACTTTGACTTCTTCCTTTGTAATTTGTATCCCTTTATCTCTTTCAGTTGTCTTATTGCTCTAGCTAGAACTTCAAGTACTATATTGAACAGGTATGGAGGGAGTGGACAACCTTGTCTTGTTCCTGGTTTTGGTAGAATTACTTTGAGTTTCTCTCTAATTTGATGGTGGCTATAGGCTTGCTGTAAATATCCTTTATTATGTTTAGGTTTGTCCCTTGAATACCTTATCTCTCCAATACTTGTTGGATTTTGTCAAAGACTTTTTCAGCATCTAATGAGTTGATCATGGTTTGTTTTGGGGGGGGGTTGTTTGTTTGTTTATTTTATTTATATGGTGGATTACATTGACTAATTTTCATTGTTGAACCATTTCTGCATCTCTAGGATGAAGTTTATTTTATTGAGTATTTTTGCATCTGTGTTCATAAGGGAGATTGTTCTGTAATTCTCTTTATTGAGTCTTTATGTGGTTTGGATATCAGGGTAACTGTGGCCTCATAAAATGAATTGGGCAGTGTTCCTTCTGTTTCTATTTTATAGGTAAGTTGAGTAATATTGGCATTAGTTCTGTGAAAGTCTGATCAAATTCTGGGCTAAAACCATTTGGCCCAAGACTGGAAATAGACTGCTTCTATTTCCTTAGGGGTTATGGGTCTATTTGTTCACCTGATCATGATTTCACTTTGGTAAGTGGTACTTATCCAGAAAAGTATCCTTTTTGTTTTGTTTTGTTTTGGATTTTCCAATTTGGTAAAGTACAGGTTTTTAAAATATGTCCTTATGGGTCTCTGAATTTCTTCAGTGTCTGTTATAATGTTCCTTTTTTCATTTCTGATCTTGTTAATATGGATTTCTCTCTTTTAGCTAGTTTTGGATAAGGGTTTGTCTAGCTTGCTGATTTTCTCAAATATTCAACTCTTTGTTTCTATTTTATTGATTTCAGCCCTCAATTTGATGATTTCTTGCTGTTTACTCTTCTTGGGTGTGCTTGCTTGTGCTTGCTTCTTTTTGTTCTAGAGTTTTCAGGTGTGCGGTTAAGTTGCTAGTATAAGATCTCTCCATTTTATTTATTTATTTTATGTAGTCACTCAGTGCTATGGACTTTTAATCATTGTGTTCTAAAAGTTTGGGTATATTGGGTATTCATTGAATTCTAGAAAGTCTTTAATTTTTTTTATTTCTGTCTTGATGCATCTTTCATTGAGCAGTTTCCATGAGTTTGTAAGCTTTTTCTTGTTTCTGTTGTTGATGTCCAGCTTTAGCCCATTTTCTCATCTCTTAACTCAAGAAAATAGTGCCTCAGGGGCTGGAGTGATGGCTCAGTCATTAAGAGCCCTGGATGCTCTTGAAGAGGATCTGAGTTCGGTTCCCAGCACCCACATGACGGCTCACAACACTTTTACTCTAGTTCCAGTAGATCTGATGCCTTCTCCTGTCCTCCAAGGACACTGAATGCATGTGGTACACAGACATGCAAGCAGGCAAGACACCATAAAATAAACAGTATCTCTTAGAATGATAGTATGCCTGTGCTGCTTGAACACAGTAAAGCAGTATAAACAAACAGTACCAAATATTCACCCTGTTGTAGCTGGAGCTGTTGGTACAGCTAAAGGCCTTAGTATACTGTTCTATGTTGTACATGTGGATTTTAAGTTGTTAACATGAGAACATTGTCTAGAAATTACCACTAGATGTCAGTATTGCACTGTCACCCAGACTAGGACTACAAGGTCTGAATTCTGAGTTCAATTTACAGGTAGGTTCTTGACTGAAACTGCCAAAATCACATTCATCCTAGGATGCATGCTGTCCTGTCACAGGGGCTTCCATAGCACTAAAACCACCCTCTACACACCCTGTACTGACAATGTTAGTCTTACAAGGACCCCAAGGGAGTTTCACTCAGCAGGAAGTATGTGGTTTAAAACCTCTGTCCACCCTCTTTCTGATGACCTCTGTCAGGTTTCCCCAACCACCCCACCTTTCTAATCTTAATACCTACATGAAATGAAGAGTCCTCTAAGCACAGCTGCAGGAACAAGCCTTGATTGTGCAGTGAGCCTCAGGGACATTTCATAGCCAAGTCATAACAACAGGTGGCCCAGGGTGCCCCAGCCTCAGAGAGCCCGCCTGCGTCCTGCTCACAAAGCCTGCACCTGGGGATAGGGTTGGCTCTCCTCTTTCTCTGGCTTCTGGAACAGTGACATCCTTTTAAAGCACATTGTTCTAATTTGAGGCTTACCTATAGTTTGAAAGTCCAGTTTTACTGATTTCAATTTTACGTGATATTTCTGTTGTGTGTGGTATGCACATGTACATGTGTAGGCCAGAGGAACATATTGTGTATCCTGCTCTATCACGCTCCGCCTTAAGCTCCTGGGACAGGGTCTGTCTCACTTAACTTGGAGGCAGGCTGGCAGCCAGCAAGCTCCAGTGATCCTCCTGTCTCTCTCTCCTACAACTCTGGAGTTACCAGTGTGCAAAAGGTAGCCATGCTCAACCTCTTATGTGGGTGCTGAGGATTTGAACTCAGGTCCCTGTGCTTGAACGTCAAATCTCCTGGACTACCTCCCAGCTCTCTGTGTAATGTTTCAACACAAGCTAACCAAGTGTGGCACATAGAGTCCTTGGGAAGGCCACCTTCTAGGTTTCAAATGTTTTCTGAGCAATAAGTGAGTATGTCATGTATGGTGTTATGATTGGAAGGTCTTTGTCCATAAACTTGTAAATGAATTTTTATATACTTGATAAGTAAATTTTAGTGCCAGCCACCATGGTCCAGAATTTCAAAATAAAGTAATAGAGTCTGCAATTAGTTGCTGAATGACAAAAAGGACATATGGATCACTGTATTATTTTCAGGACCCCATGGGTGAAGAGACCAGGCCCAAAAACCAAGACTGTATGTGTACATGGGCACACTGATGTATATTGATTGTTTGAGGTCTAAAGGCCTGAGAACCCTTATGGAATGATGAGTTTGACCCAGAAATGACAAGTGTCCTCTGTTAGATCTCCTGCTTCCTCAATGTCACGAAACGCACTGTATTAAAATGGGCCACAAGATGCCTCTAAGCCTGACTTGAGTCCCCTCAACAGAATCCACGTGGTGACACAGAGAACCAACTCCCAGAAGTTGTTCATCTAAGCACTACCCTTGGCATGCCGTATACACACCCACATATGCACACACACAATAAATAAATAAGTGAAATAAGAATGGTAGTGAATTAAAGGTCTCCTTCAGTATCTAATATTTAAAATTAGGAAACATTTATAATTATCTTGTGTGTGTGCTCACATATATGAAGGTATGCACATGTACACGTGTGTGGCGACCCAAAAATTGACCTCAGATGTCTTCCTCAGACTCTCTCTGCTTTATTTATTGAGGCAGGGCCGCTTGCTAAAGCTGGAGCCCACCAGTCCTGGCTCATTTAGCTAATAACTTGCTCAGGAGCTCTCATGCCTCTGTCTCCCCAGTGCTGAGTGCTGGTGCCCCCCCCACCTCGCTGTTCTGTAGCTTCTGGGGTCCAAGCTCTAGTCTTCACACCTACATGGCAAGTGCTTTACCCATCTCTTCATCCTTTGTTCTTGTTTTTGGGATTCATGAGCAGTGTGCATACAGTCACAAAAGCCATGTATTGCCAGGCATGGTGGTGCATTCCTGTAATCCCAGTCCTCAGTAGGCTGAGGCAAGAGGAGCATGAGTTTAATTGAGGCTAGCTATGTTAAATACCAAGTGCCTGCCTCTACAAACAAAACAAAATTTATTAAGTTTGCTCACTAAAGGTTTTTGTTTTAAATAGTGTAATTTAGCCCTTTATTGACTGCATCTTTAAGCTGACTTCATCTAATGGGATGCACATGCTACCCAGACTTGCTAAAATGAAGCTGTTCTATGTAATCCATCTGTCCGCATAGTGTGCCTTTCAAGCCTGTGCTCTTTATTTTCCCTCAGCCTGGCCCCATTGTAGTCCAGATACTCATGTTCCAAATGGTTCAGGAGACTCACTCCCTTAACTTCACTTTTCATTTGCACACTCATCACTGGAGCTAGAACAGGACCACCACCTGCCCTGTTTGAGTGGCTGCCCTGACTTCCTTCACTGATGAATAGTGATGTGGAAGTGTAAGCAGAATAAACCCTTTCCTTCCCAACTTGCTTTTGGTTGTAGTGTTTCATCACAGCGATAGTGACCCTAATTAAGATACAACCCCATCTTGGTTAAGGTTGCCATTGCACTCTGGTCAATCCCCTCTCGTTCTGTATAGAGAGATTCATCCTATAAGTTCTATTACCGAGAGAGCCCTGACTCATACAACCCCCAACAGGCATCCTCGTGTACCGAGCACACAGGATCATTGAGTCCTGCCAAGAAGCATTCATCCTGCGTCTCTTCCGCCAGAAAAACAAGCGTGGCTTCATCAAAGCTTTCACAGACAATGCTATTGCCTTTGATACTGGTTTTTGTCATGTGGAAAGAGTGATGAGGAACCTTTTTGTGAGGAAGCTCTACCTGTGGCCAAGGTAATGACATCATGAGACATGTTTTGTGAGTAAAAGAGCCTTAACTTAGTTGCATTTTAATGCAGTTGATGGAATACAGTGTGAAATTTGCCATCCTGTCTATAAGAACTTTAAGTACATTTGTGTATGTTTCAGTTTTGTGACAAGTACTAGTACAATTATTCTTTTGTTTAATTGCTCCGTATTTCAGAAATAAAACCCACCTGTAAATGACCAGATAGAAAGCACAGTTAGAGGCACAAAAGCAGAGCCAACAAGATCGCTCAGAGTTAAAGGTGCTTGCCTGACTTCAATGCCTGGGAACCACACGGAAGGAGGGAACTGACTATGGGTTGT
Source organism: Pachyuromys duprasi (assembly GCA_028658305.1). Lineage (NCBI taxonomy): Eukaryota > Metazoa > Chordata > Mammalia > Rodentia > Muridae > Pachyuromys > Pachyuromys duprasi. The sequence continues at coordinate 9,302,360 of CM053757.1, read as the reverse complement.
CCCCTGAGCTCTGACTGCACACATACCACAAGTAAATGAATAAATACATCTCTCAAAAAGATTAGGGGTGAGGGTGGCAAGATGACTCACTAGGTAAAAGTGCTAGCTACCAACTTTGATGATTCAGGTTTAAATCCCAGGACCCACATGATTGTCCTAAGTCCACTACACATACATTATGGCACATACACACAAAATAAGTGTAATAGGGTTGTTTTTTGTTTTTTGGTTGATTGTTTTTTAAGAAAACTAAGCAGCCATAGATAGTAGGAACCCAGTGGCAGGGCTGTGTTCCTCACCCTAAGAGCAGACCCCAGGTTAAGCTGACAGTTTTCTGAGCCCACCTTGCTTGAGAATTGCTTCTGATGGATGAGGCCCATTGATATTTTGCATACATTTTGTTTGTAGATGTTGAAGTTAGAAATGATTTGGAAACTCTGTCTCCTTAGGTTCCATGTAGCAGTCAACTCGTTCTTAGAACAACACAAGCCTGAAGTCGTAGAGGTTCATGTGTCCATGACTCCTGCCATGCTTGCCATCCAGACAGCCATACTAGATATCCTAAACGCCTGTCTAAAGGAACTGAAATGCCACAACCCGTCACTAGAAGTGGAAGATTTGTCGTTAGAAAACGCTCTTGGGAAACCATTTGACAAGGTCCATTCCTTTGCTTTCTTTTGAAGCATGGCTGGTTAGATTGTCATTTACAGGCATTTTCATTTTCAGCATGTCCTTGTAGGCATTAAAGTGCAGGTGATTTAAAGTGGGGCTGCTTTGCCTCCTGAGAAGTAATAATTTGTAGTGACATCTATGTTTGGTGTGTAAGCACAAGGCTGGCTTTTCAGTTACAGTTACACAGTGAGTGAATGTCTTAACTGTACGTATCATCAATGTCTTTGTTCCAAACTCACAGAATCTGGGTATCTGCAGACACAAAAATGAATTGTACATCCTGGAATTTATCATCTTTTTAAAATAGAAAGTTGGATGCATTTTTCATTGTTTTGGGGGTTGGGGTGTTGTTTTGAGACTGGGTCTCACTGTGTAGCCTTGGCTGGCCTAGAACTCACTTTGTAGACCAGGCTGGCCCAGAACTCAGACATCCTCCTGCCTCGGCCTCCCAAGTGCTGGGATTAAAGGCAATTTTCATTACTGAGATCTATGTTCTATCTCAAAATTGTGTTCTGTACTGAGAAAATGCTAAATCTTCAGTTCACGGACTTTTTCTTGATTTTTTTCCACCATAGCATAATATTAAGTATGTAAGTGTTCAGTCCTGTGGTGAATTATAGAGCTCCAAAATGCTGACTTAAAAAATTCCAGGTTACATTGTTTTAGAATATGCTGTTGTCTTTTAAACACTAAATCAGTCTCTGTGTCACTAGGAACAGTTCATGGGGAGTGTATGGAAGAGGTCAGTCTACTGTGAATGTTCATGTGCAGAATGGATCGTGTTTGTCTTGTCCTCTCTTCCTTCATCTTAAAGTGTATAGCTTAATGTGTGGGGTTGACAACCGTGCCCTGGAAAAGCAGAGTGCTTTACTAAACACTGATGTCTGTCTGATGTCACTGACTGCTTAGAGTCAAGTATTGTTTTAGACATTATTGCATTGATCACATCTAAGTATAGATAGAGCTTATATCATGTAAAACAAAAACTTGAGGTTCTATACATCTTTCAGCAAAGGTGGTCTGCTGTTGTAGAAGTGCTTTGGCCCTCCTGTTACCCTGTAGCATCTGGTTTCTTGTTCACTCATATCCCAGTCTGGAGCATGAATTATAAGATCAGCCAGCAACTTCTGCTCAGTATGTCAGATGAGATGCCCCGTGATGCTGCTATTTTTGTTCACAAGAACAAGTTACTGGCCATGTCTGTCTGTGCTATGTATTTGTGTGTGTATTTACTATGTGCATGCATGCAGGTGTGTATGTGTTTGTGTTGCACATGCTGCAGAACGTACAGAGGTCGAAGGAGACATGGAGTGATCTAACACTTTTTTGCCTCACTTCCTTGAGAAAAGGGTCTTTTACTGAATCTAGAGCTAAGCTGACAGCCCAGAGGTCTTCCTGTCTTTGCCCCTCATAGCTGCAGGTTTACAGACACATGCTCATCTTTTCATATGGGTACCAGGGACATGAACTCTGGTCCTCTTTCTTGCATAATGGACACTCTTACCCATTGAGCCATCTCTCCAGCCCCCTGGCAGTAATGTTAGTAAGGGAGATTAGCTCCATCTGGTTATTAAAATTGTAGTAATAAGACATTATGCTTGAAAATTTTAAACATTATTAGGATTTGGTGACCTGAAACTTCCTAGCCATCTTCCTTGGAAAGAAACATTTAGGAAATATTATTGTAGTAAAATATGAATAATAAGACATTCAGTTTAATGTTTTTACATATCTAGTGACTAACCGTTATTGAAAGTATGGCTTTGTTAAAAAAGCTGTAGTGAACATATTTTAGCAATATTAAATTGTATTCTTTTTCAGACAATCCGCCATTACTTGGACCCTTTGTGGCACCAGCTTGGAGCCAAGACTAAATCCTTGGTGCAGGATTTGAAGATACTAAGAACTCTGCTGCAGTACCTCTCTCAGTACGATTGTGTTACATTTCTTAATCTTCTGGAATCTCTGAGAGCAACAGAGAAGGCATTCGGTCAGAATTCAGGTGTGAGATAAAAATACTAATATTATTCTGGGAGGCAGTTTGAACGAAGTGTTAATGGAGAGAGTGGTGTATTCAGCTGCATGTTACAAATTGAATTTCGTGTTCACTGCACAAGGATGTAGTTCTTTATTGATAGCTAATATTCCCGCCCACTTAACTTCTGTTCTGTATAATAAATATTCATATCAATTCCTGGCAGTTTTAATTCCAGAGAAGACTTTGTAGTACAGACAGTCAGTCTCCAACTTGGAAATAGGTTGTGTTCTCAGAGTTTAGTTGATAGAGACTTAAAGTTAATTTTACTCAAAGCCCCCAAGGGATGGGTTTCATCCACAAAAGTATTAAAGACTTAACAGATTTCCTTAGAAATACGTACATGTACAGTGATTATTATGCTAACTACCCAAGACCTAGGGTCAACATATATGCAACTAATAATGTTTACTGCTTCTTCAGGGCATTCTCAAGTAACAAAGTACAGACCTAAGGACATAGCACCATGGTAGAGCACATACTTAGCACATGTAAGGCCCTGAATACAGTCCCCAGCATCATGTACACACAAAAGTAATGAACTACAAAGGTGCACAGAAAAAGGATTCATTAGTTGGTGGTACTTAGGAACTGCCTTGATTTGTGCAGTTACCTGTGGAGTTCCTCACTACGCCTTGGAAATGTCACCATATCTTAGAATTGCTCTAAGGAAAGTGTTGATATCTCATTCCCATGAAAATCTCTTGGGGAGTCCTGAAGGAGGCCCCGGGAAACACTTTGGAAACCACTGATCTAGCCAAGCAGACTCCACAACAGTAAGAGAAACTAAGGCACAGTTGCTGTGAGAGCAAGATGGCAGCCAGTGGTCTATGTGGGTCATGTAACCATTAGAGTATTTAAAATTGCCACTAATTCAAGCCCTTTTTTCAAAACCATTAGGTTGGCTTTTCCTGGATGCTAGCACATCCATGTTCATGAATGCTCGTGCACGAGTGTATCATGTTCCAGATGCTAAAATGAGCAAAAAGGCCAAAACATCCGAAACGGTGAAAAATGCAGAAGGACAAGGTAAGGCCTTAACCACATCTCTATTCACATTGGTGTGGAAGCAGGTGTCAGCTTAGAACAAATTTAAAATCCTGTTACACATAGATGTGTGCGGTCTGCTGGAAAAGTATGCATTAAAACCAGATGAGATCCTTTGCCAGAGAACAGCAATGCTGAAGGCCAGACATCAGTCAAGAGTGTTCTTACTGCACCATAAGAAACACTTCAGCTGTTACTTTCTTGGGCACTTAGAGTCTTAGTGAGACATTTTAGCGTTCTTTATAACTTGTAAAGACTATAAATATAATATATGGAGGTAACTATAGGTTTGATTCTAGTTTCTATCTAATAAGCATCAATTACCCCTTTTCTAAGGCCTGAGATGGGATAGTTAATACTTGGTTCTGCCTAATTTAAAGATCTATTCAAAATGGTGTGTTCATAATCTGTTTGAATACTATAAAATTTAAAGAAAATAGTTGTTTTCTGCTTTTATCCATGTTCAAGATTGTAGAAAGCACGGGTCTATTGGAAATAATAAATTGTCCTGGCAGTGGTGGTATACGCCTTTAATCCTAGTGCTCAGGAGTTAGGGGCAGGTGGATCTCTGAGTTCAAGGCCAGCCTGGTCTACCGACTGGGTTCTGGGACAGCCAAGGTTACACAGAGAAACCCTGTCTCGAATAGCCAAAAATAATAATAACAATAAAAGTAAATATTGATGGGACCTCCTCCTCACTTTGTGTAGCTGCTTATGTATAATGCATCATCAGTGACAGCACAGAATCATCTCTATTGACCGTGTTCGTGGCCAGTCCATCCCGCCACCTCTACACATCTCCAGCTAGCATTGTCAGCAGGCTTTTCTAGGGAAGCAGCCCCTGTGTAGCATGGTGGAAGGCCAGGGATGTGTCCATTTGCAGTGACTCTAGTTTTCTCTGTGGGGAAGCCTTTGGCATGGTTTTAGCTAAACTTCATACAGAATGAGATTATATTTTATTTCTACACAGAAACTAAAAGGGAACTGGTCCTAGAAAGCAATCCAAAGTGGGAAGCGCTATCTGAAGTCCTGAAAGAAATTGAAGCAGAAAATAAGGAGAGCGAAGTCCTTGGTGGCCCAGGTAGGAACAAAGGGAGAAGGTGACATTGACCTGTGGTTGTTTTTGTTTCTGAGACAGAATCTAATTGGCCAGATTGCCTTTGTTCTGCATCTGAGGCTGGCTTGAGATTCTGAGTCTGCTGTCTCCTGCTTCCTAGTACTGGATTCCAGGCAGGTGCCACCAAACCCCACTCAGCACATTAGATGTCAATCGCCTGGAGCCAGGGCTGCTTCAGTTTGTTTATTTGTTGCACTTTTCTCCAGGTATTCATTATGTATTCACAAAGCACATTCTTCACTGCTTGGCTTCTCAGGGTCTCTATTTAAAGATTCAGCAAATTTCCATGTGTATATTCACAAGGTTTTAAATCCAGACTTTCCAAGGAATCAGCTAATGTTTTTTCTGTTTTATGTGTCCAGCCAAGTGACTTTCCAAAGAAGCTTGACCACCTCTATTGATTGAAACCTAGAAAAACAATTGCAGTTGTAGATCCTCGACCTTCAAACATGAGCATGCTAACAGATGAGCACAGGTGACTAAGCCAGAATTGTAAGTTAGAAATAAGACTAGATAGAGTCAATCTACATTAAAAAAAAATACTGAATCTTTGAACTGCAAAGTAGTAAGAGCAAGCAGGGTGATGCGGAGGGTGCCAGGGAAAATGAGCACAAAGCATCATGACACTATGTAAATACCAGAGTGAAACCAATTGCTTTGTGCAGAACCTAAATGATTAGTTTTTCTTAAGTCACCCAGGGGGCTGGAGAGGTGGCTCAGCAGAGGAGGACCATTCAGTCCCGTGTTAGACAGCTCAAGACCACGTGTAGCTCCAGCTCCATGTGGCTGTAGTGTGCTCTTCCGGCTTCCACAGGCATCTGCTTGTTCATGCAAGTACATGCACAGATAAAAAATAATAGCCCCTTTTTAAGGACATCCAATCCTTATTTTAGGTCCTGCTGATAATTCCCAGAACTCACAGTGTTTTGATCTGAGACCCAACATCACGGACGCTCACTTAGATAAAGTGGAAAGAATAGTGAGGGGCAGAGGGAGCACCAGGACTCTCCTCTCCAGGCGGTGCTGAGGCCGGCAGTGGGGGTTTCCTGCCAGCGTTCTCCCACGTGTTTCCTATCTCCCATGATTAAACTTATTTGGCTCTGCCCCTCACTTGGCCTGCAGTCAAGGATAGCGATGCATATGATCCAACACAAAAGCTTATTTGGAAAGCATTATAAGGGGCTGGTGAGATGGCTCAGGGGCTGGCCTTAGCTGCCACACCAGACAATCTGAGCTCATTCCCTGGAAACCACATGGGGAGGAAGAGAACAGGGTACTCTGACCTGTGCACACACAACAAATAAATGTAATTAAAACTCAATTAAAAATGGGGGTTCGGTGACTTTTTTTTAATAACTTGACTGCAGGCACAGTTCTCAAGCAGCTAACTAGAAACTTTGTAAACCAGACTGGCCTTGAACTTGGAGCAGTCCTCTGCCTCCTAAATGCTGGGATTAGAAGCATGTAAGACATTGGTTGATATAATGTTCATTTTCATTTACTTAGCTAACTGTAACTGGCAATTCTCTGTGTACATGTTTTGCCCATATATATATCAACTTTATTAATTTGAGGAGACATCCTCCATTTTCATTTTAGTAACCTCCTTGCTCTCAGCTGTGTCTTTAGTACATATTGTCTTATTTTCCCAGCCAACTTAGACTACACCAGTTTCTTTGCTCTTTCTTAATAACAACAGTGACATTTATAACAGTTGATCTCTGTCTTCAGAGTTTTTAATGCTGTTCTTATTGTTCTGAAATCAACCATTAGATGCAATCTTCTCTGAGAATTACTCTTCTGCTTTTAAGACTAGAAAATCACCTCCATCTTGTGGGAGTGAAGACAAGGCATCCTTTCTTATGATTTAAGATTTGACACTTGACCCCATAATCCATTTGGAATGTATTTTGGTGTCTAGGAGTCTCTAGAAAGTTATTCATTTGAAGCTTCATTAAAGCCTCCTTTATGCCTGGGCGCTGCTTTCACTAGACCAAATAGTTCTGGCTTCAGAAAGCAGAGAAAGCATGCTACCAAAGGCCCTTTTTAAACAATTTGCCAATTGGGTTATTTAACGAGGGTAAGATGATACCTGCCCGTAGGAGAAGGGGACAGGGGACCCAGGGCGGCCCAAAGGAGCCAGGGATGGGAGCAAGCAAGTTCCCTCTCAGTGAGCGAGCAAGACTGCGTTCTCTCTGATTGCAGGCCAGGTGCTGATCTGTGCAAGCGATGACCGCACATGCTGCCAGCTGAGAGACTACCTGAGGGCGGGGTCAGAGGCCTTCCTGCTGCGGCTCTACAGGAAAACCTTCGAGAAGGACAGCAAAGCCGAAGAAGTGTGGCTGAATTTTAGAAAGGGGGACAACCCAAAGAGAACTATGAAATCTGACAAAAGACCCAAAGACGCCCAAAACAAAGAGCGTGCTTCGACCAAAAGGGGACCTTTCAAAAGGAAAAAGCAAGAGCTGACTCTAACGAAAGTGATGAGGACTGCTGAGGAGCCGCCGGAGGAAGAGGCCGCCGAGGAAGGCTGGCACAGACAAGCTGGCAGCAGCCCAGGAGGCTTCGGGGGAGAGATGCAGCAGGAACCGTTTGATTTAAATTTGTCATCCGACGCAGCCTACGGCATCCTCAAAGAGCCCCTGACCATCATCCATCCGCTTCTGGGGTGCAGCGACCCCTATGCCCTGACGCGGGTACTGCACGAGGTGGAACCCAGATACGTGGTTCTGTATGACGCAGAGCTCACCTTTGTCCGGCAGCTGGAGATCTACAGGGCCAGCAGACCTGGGAAACCGCTGAGGCAAGTCTGTGCCTGACATTTCTGCGGGCTTTAATACAAAAACTGTCTGGCCTGCATGGTGGTTTTCTTACGTTTAACCCACGGTGAGGCTGGTTTGACACTGCTTTCTGGTGAACGGGAGAAAGCACTCCAGATGGATGTCAGCCATCCCGGCTAAACTGCAGCCTCCAGCACCCCTGGCGTTTTTCCCTGCCCCTGCTCATAGTCTTTCTTTATGTCTGAGTGTGTCTCCCACAGGTACAGTATCTGCAAAATCTAGAAAATGTATAATGTTCTGTGTAATATTAAAGGTACTATACTAATGACTTAGCCAAGTGTTCTATTAATCTTCTAAAACACCCTGTAACATCTTAAAGATTTTTCATTACATTTGTGGATGTGTGCACACCATGAAGCTTACAGGAGTTGGTTGATGCCTTCCACCTTTTTGTGGGTTCCAGGGGCTGCACTCAGACTAGACAGAAAGCACCTCGACCTATTGAGCCACCCCTCTGGCTCACAGCTTACACATTTAAGAACTGACTAAATTTCATTCTCATAAAACTAACCTGTTTTAGGAATTACTGTACCAGGTTTTCTTGGGTTTCTAGAAAGATTTTAAAAATCTATCTATCTGGGCTAGAGAGATGGCTCAGAAGACCACTGGCTCTTCTTCCAAAGGTCCTGAGTTCTGTTCCCAGCAACCACACAGTGAGATCTGGTGCCCTCTTCTGGTGTGCTGTATAAATAATAAATAAATCTTTAAAAAATATATTATGGATCTATCAGATGAGAAAGTTATGCCTTCCAGAGAACACAGTGTTCTCTCCAGCTAAAGGGAAATAAACATCAAAATTAATATCCTGAACTCAGTCTAAACCAGAAACAGAGCCAAGAGAAGCCTTTGTAGCAAGTTAACTAAGGCAGCCTTTCAGAGTGGTCTCCATAGAGGCAGGTCAGCAGGGGCCCAGGGGTAAAGACCTGGGGAGAGCATTGTCCACTGGCCAGCTACTCAGCCTGCAGCCATCAACTCCTGGGTAGCTTACATGCACCAAGCTTCTTACCCAAGAACAGGACACTGTCCTGTTTGAAATAAAAATGTCAAGGGTAAAAGAGACCTGGGAATTCAACAGCTCACTCTGTCAATGGAAAACTCAGGCCAAGAAATGGAAGTCGATTGGCTTTAACCACATGGCACATCCATGGAGTAGCTGAAATCTAACTCACCCAGAGCCCTTTCCCTCAATACACTCAAAGTAACATAGTCTGAGAAGATTTGTGCTAAAAGTAAAGCAGGCTCAAAAAGAATAGGGAGTGAGGTGGCGTGGGTACAGACACTGACTCAGCCTCAGCCACAGAGGAGAGAAAAAGGAAGTTCTGTGGGGTTTTCTTTAAACATTTATTTTCAATGTGTGTGTGTGTGTGTGTGTGTGTTCCATTTGCCAAAGATGCCAGAGGAGGGTGTAAAAGCTAGAGTTACAGGCAGCTATGAGCCACCACATGGGTGCTTGGGGTGGAACTCTGGTCCTCTGGAGAGCAGTAAGCACTCTTAACCAACAAGCTATCTCTCTAGCCCCAAAGCAAAGCTCTTTAGGGACCCTGTGTGTGTGTAAATTTTTTTTAATGTGATATCCATGTGTTTCTGGAAGACATTCCTGGCCCTGTTCTACTGTGACATGGATAAAGGAAACTGAGAAAGTACAGAGGGTAAAAGTCTTAGATGTTTACTATGTTTGCTTGTCACTAACATTGAATTTTCCTAAGGTAGTTCTAATGATGAGTTCCAACTTCTAAGCTATCATTTGGCAGAAGTATTAAAAAAAATGTTGAAAAAAGAAGCCTCTAAGAGATTTTGTGGGTTTTGTTTTTTGTTTATAGTTATAAAGAAAGAATTCTTATCCTCTAGTCATATTTCAGTTTACCTGAACTGTGTTCCTGCTTTTGCTGAAGAGAAAAAGAACTTTCACTGGGTAACAACCCCATGATCCTAAGCTGGGTGGTGCTGGGGCCCTCGTCACAAGGTGGCTGGAGCCTTGAGTGCTGAGCTCAAGCCCGGCTCTTCTTGAGTGTCTGGGACTTGAGATCCAGGGCTACTGCTGTAGACGTCCCATGGTGCTTTTACTCCCAGGGACTGAGAGTACATTCTTGCAACCTAAAGGAACTCTGTCTTAACCCACAGGGTGTACTTTCTCATATATGGAGGCTCCACGGAAGAGCAGCGCTACCTGACTGCCCTGCGGAAAGAAAAGGAAGCTTTTGAAAAGCTCATAAGGTGAGGTGGGTGGCCCATGGTAACCTGGCCTTCTGAGGGGACTCAGGCAGCTGGGGAAGAGGGTAGAGTCATGAACTGGGCATGGCTGGTGCCCAGGGCCTGCCTCACCCACGCTGCCCTTTTTCCTTCCCTCTCTCTTACCCTGCAGTTGCTGAGGGTGGGTTTAATGAGTAGAATCTAAGTTGTATCTCTTATCTGAAATCCTTGTAACTAGAACTATATCAAATTCAGTGTGATTTCATATATGTCATAAGATGTGTTACAGGATCTAATCCTGAACATGAAGTTCATGAGTCTTTGAGACCTGTGGCATGAAGGCACAGGATAGAGGCTGCAGCCGGGCACTTCTGTAGGCGCCACCAGCACAGAACTGGACATGAGATGTCCTCCTGTGCTGCTGTGTTGGCCAAACACTTTCCATTTCATAGCATTTTGAATTTCAGATTTTTCTTACCAGCAGTGTGTAAGGGAAGCTGCCTTTTGTCTGTTGTGTGCAGCACCTGACAAGTCACAAGACACAATGGTAGGAGGGAACTCTCTCCCGCCCTGCACCCTTTCCCTCCGTATAAAATCTATTGTTTGAAGGTCGGCTGCTGCTCTATCATGAGCTAGGAAGCACTCTTATGCCCCGCCCCACCCCCAGTTCTGACCACTGTGACTAGACTCACACTAAGGCTATGTTGTTTTTCTGAACACATGTATCTAGTGTGCATGTCATGTTACCAATCCTGATTGAAGGTGCTTTTCAGCTTAACAGAAGGTGCTGTTTATTGGACAGTCACAAACTGGCTTGCTACCACTTACCCCCCTAAGCATCAGATGACCGCCAGGAGCCATACCAGTAGATTGCAGTGGGCTGACCCAGGGACTGTGAAGCCAGGCATAGACGTCAGAGAGCCAAGCCAGAGAGAGCCTAGGCCAGAGAAAACAGTGGCCTACATCTTCATCACAGGCTTCCCATGCCTTGGATGTTGGCAGTAAGCCTGGCATGGAGCTAACAGTCTCTCAGGGTCAGCAGCATCCTGCGGGGCTGGCTGTGGGTGCTCAGCAGCTGTATGTCCAGATTAATCTAACACAGACATTTCCACTGGGATGGCACCCTTCCCTTTACATCTTGTAGAATGGTGGTGTTTCTTTGAAGCTACTTGCTATACACTTTGTTACTCAGTCCTCTTAGCCCATGGAACTGTCCAATGGGATTGTTTCTATTGGGTATTGGGGGGTAGGGTGTATATGTGTGTTGAAAGGCTATTTCAAAAGTGGGGTTATAACAAGACAGTTATTACAGACTACCACGTATTCACAGACCCTCCTGACCTCTAGACCTTCACCTACTGAGTCTCCAGCAGCAAAGCTGCTTATTGAGCATCTAGTATATGAAAATTCCATGAGGAAGGGCTCACACTGAGCACAGGTGTGGAGGAGAGCCCAGAGATTCAAAAGGGCCAGAGCCCTAGGACTCTGATGGCACTGCACATCCCAGGTGTCATGAGGCTCTTACATTTATAAAGAGTCTATGAAAGAAAATGGGGATGCAGTTGTCTGCTGAGAGAAGGCTAGTGAAGAGAAAGGGACAGCTGTGAGAAATATTTACAAAATGAGTAAGAGACGTGGTGTGGGCCACGGGTGTGAGCCAGCACCTCCCTAAAGTTCTTTTATTGTCTTAAAAATATTCTTTATCTAACTCTTCTCTGATCAAAGTCATTGTTACCAAGTCACAAATGAACACCTAGAGCTAAAGGATCCTTGTTAGATCATTGGTTTTCCTGTGTCAGGGTCCCCAAAGTCACCCTCCAGTCAGAGGTCTGCTTAGAAGGTCTAATAATTAGGTTTCTCACAGCAGAAGAATGCAGATGAGAATCAGCTGAGGGAACAGGTAGGAGTAATGTCATCTGGAATCATGTGCCACAACATATGCAGACATGGCAACAGAGACGGCACTCATGCAGCCTTGACGTCCACAGTTTTCACTGAGGCTTGTCTCAGGCGCGTAGACCTGCTCTTCGTAGTCCTGCTCTGTTTCCCCTCCAGGAATGCGTGTTGTTCTGACCCTGGTAGAGACCCATGCCTCTTGGCAGCTCCTGTCTTACCTAGTGTCTGCTGAAGTTCTCAGTTCTGTGGGTTTGTTCTTGGTTGCTTTGCTTCCTCAGCTCTGCTGCAGCCTCCAGAGGAAAGAGGTCCAGGTGCACATGTTCTGTCACACACGGCGCAGAATAAATACTGAGCACTTACAGTCTCATGAGTTAATTATCACATGCTTAGAGGTTGTAAATGTTTAGGAACCCCAGCTCACCATGGTGATTCAGGGACTTACCTGGTGTAATGATGGCTGGCAATTCTTGCAGGTGGCATGGTCCTCCTAACCCACATGGATAAGATACTGGGTTACTCCAAAGACTAGAAGGATTGTGTGATCATGTTTTGCTACATTTGTTTACGTATTTGTGTATGTCTGTGTCTATATTCATGCATGTATGAATGCACTGTGCGGAGGTCAGAGGACAGCTTGCAGGAGTTCCGGAGTTTGAACTTGGGTAGTCAGGCTTAGTGGCAAGCACCTTTACCCACGTAGCCATCTTGCCAGCCCAGAACAGGGAACACTCCATAATGCTTTCAAGCAAATGCACAAGGAGTGGCTGCTCTTTCCAGTTCATTCCCCAGATGAGCACTATTTTGTAATCCCTGACAGAAATTTTATTCCTGTAGTGACCTTGATTCTCCTTTGAAACTAAAGGCATTTGATGGGGCTCCCAGCTGCAGGGTTTTCAATCAGTTCCATCATGTCTGAGTTTTCATTGACTGAACTCTCCCACTTACGCTAAAAAATATCTGACTTTAAATGATTTAACTTGTTTTCCAATGTTGACAGTGCCTTCACCTTTCAGCAGGTTCAGGCAATCTCAGTCACATAATAGAAACTAAAAGAGCTTCTTATTTGAACTCTGAGGATGAGAAAGGAAGGCCCATCCAAGCAATTCTTCCTGCTCCAATTTTCCCGCTTGCTTATTTAGTTCTAACATATTCCTTGCATTCACTTTTACCAGTCTAGTCACGTGTCGTAGACAGTCCTCCTGCCTCAGCCTCCTGAGTGCACCCACACTGCCAGCATGTAGATCATCTTAGAGATTAGCCTTCTCAAAAAGATTAATTTAGAGTATTGTCAAGTTAGTCAAGTGATGCTTGTGATATTTGTTCCCCAGGGAGAAAGCTAGCATGGTTGTCCCCGAAGAACGGGAAGGCCGAGATGAAACCAACCTGGACCTAGCAAGAGGAACAGTGTCCCCAAATGCTTCCACTGACACTCGGAAAGCAGGTGAGTCCTGCCCTGAGCCCACCACCACTTTTGCTTCACAGGAGACTGTGAAGCCCCAGAGCCAAATACCTGAGCGTTTTAGATAAACTCTTAAGAGCACATACCAGGCTGGGGAGGGTATTCACTGGGGAGGAATGCTTGTCTGTTCTCGAGAGCTTCTTGAGTTCAGTTCCCAGCACCTGTATCAGGCAGCTCACAACTGCCTATAACTTCAGCACCATTGTGTGGCCTCTCCAGGGACATGCAATCATGGGCAACATAGAAACACTCAGACACACACACATACACATAAATAAAAATAATAATTTTCTTTTTCAAGAAAAGGAAATTATTTGGGGAGATTCTAGATGAACTCTACCAGTGAAGCCTTGGTGGGGTCACCCAGGGAAGCCAGCTGGCTCACACAGTAGCTGAGGAAAGCTTTCCCTTAGTTCCCATACCTGGACTCTCAGGTTGACAGATTGCACATATGAGTACATATGGGGTACATATGAGTCCTCGCTACTCTGAAGTATGTTCTTCTTGATATCTCTCCAATCCCAGTTGTTTGGCATGCCACCAAGGCCTGCTAGATTCCAAATGCACACTTATTCACCAGAGCTTCCATTGCCCATGGCAGCTGCCATCAGCCAACAGCATGAGAGATACAATAGGGTTAAAGCTGCTGTGATGTCTGGTGAGAGCCCTGGGCTGTCAGTGGACCTAAGGTAAGGCTTTCATGGCCTGCCCTCCCTGAGGCACTATCTGCCACGGGCTCAGAAACAACAGAGCCTGTGCACTGAAACCCTGAGCCAAAGTAAATCCTTCTTCCCTGATACTGTTTCATCAGATATTTGTCAGGAATTAGAGAAATGGCTCAAAAGTACAGTCACTTCCATGAAGACCTGACAATCTGAGCCCCGTGTCCCCTCCCACTAGGTGGCAGGAGAGAAGCCACAAATAAGAATTGTCCTCTGACCTCCACACATGTGGCCTGGGCTTGTTGGCTTCAAACAAAAATTCTGTTTCTATGGATGGGAACTTGGGTTGGCATCTCCCAGGCACCTGGTGGAGACAGGCCCCAGGCTATGCACCTGGACAGCAGGCTTCAGAATATCCTTGCCCCTTTTGAAGGTTCTTAACTCTGCCTAGCTTGGGGACCTTTTGGGTGAAGGAGGGAGGGTTAAGCCGTAGGTCCCATGCACAAAGCCCCTCCTAGAGGCCTGCCCTGGGGAAGCCTCTGTCTGAGTGTCCTGTTGCTGCTATAAGCAGCACACAAACTTGGTGCCCTCTTCTCAGGTCTGCAGGGTGGGCAGAGTCCCAGTGGATGCCATCCAGCTAGCAGGGCTGTTTCCCTCCTAGCAGCTCTACAGAAGAGCCATCTCCTTGTGTTTCCAACACCTCACCTGCATTCTTGGCTCATGGCCCCTTCCTCTGCCTTGAAAGCCGTACTGATGTCTTCTCTCACCCTACTGCCTCCCCTTCCTCCTAAGGGCTCTGGGCTTACCCGGTCTCTTAGCCAGTTCTCTGTTGCTGTGACACATACCTGATGAAACAGCATGAGGGAGGGAGGAATTGGGCTCCTACCTCAGAGATTTCAGTCCACACACAGCCAGCTTCATCATTCCCAGGCCTGTGATGAGTCAGAATGCATGGTGGAAGGGTATGGGACTGAAAGCTGTTCATCTCTGGTAGCAAACAGAGAAATCAAAGGGTAAGTGCAGGACACACCTCAAGGGTATGCCCCAGTCGTCGGCCTCTGGTGACCCCATCTTCCGGCAGTCTATTTAGCTGTGACATCATCCACGCACTAATCCTCATTGAGGTCAGAGTCCTCTGAGCATGACCGCAGGAGCAAGCCTTGATTTCGCAATGAGCCTCAGGGACATTTCATATCCAAGTCATAACGTCAGGTGGCCCAGAGTGACCCAGGCTCAGAGAGCCTGCCTGAGTCCCAGTCACAAATCCACTTCTGCCATGCTAGGAAACCCTACCGAGCAGTAATTGGGAGCAAGCATTTGGGGTGGCATAATTTTTCCTATGAAAGCCTTTAAACTCAACAGTGCTCCTGGGGCTGAGGAGACGAATCAGTGGGTAGACCTATCAGTGAGTGGATAAAGTGTTGCACAGGTATGAAGACCTGAGTTCAAATCCCAGCCTGATGGTAAAAGCCACATGTGCCTGTATCACCACTGCTAGGATGTAGGAGGATCACCAAGAATTGCTGGCTGCTGGCCTAGCTCTAGGCTCAGTGACAGTCCTTATCAAAGGAAAATGACAGAATGGACTACCTTCCTCTGGCCTCCACACGTGGCCTCAACATAGGTACACACACATGTTCACGAACATATAACACACACTTAAAGCAGCAGCATTATCACCCATAGGGTTTGTTGAAAATGTAGCGTTTTGGAGCCTTTGATCCTGCACCTGCTGAGTTCAGAATCTGCTTGCTAGCACGGCCCCAGGTACTCACAGCAGAGTGTAAGAAGCCCACCTCTTTCCTTCCCCCTCTCCAGACCAAAGGTAGGGACAGCAGCTCAGAGGGCAGTCTTCTTAGCCCCTAATGCACATAGGACCTGGAGATACAAGGATCAGCACAAATGTGGTCAGTGTCTCAGTGAGGGACCAGAGAGGAACCAGGGCAGGTGTTTGTATGCCATTGTAAGTCATGAACTATCAGTCCAGGCTAGCTTTCCTATTGGTTCCATTTACTTTGGGGGAAACTACCTCTGCTTTCTCTCTAAATGCTATTTTTTGGACTGATAGAAAATGTTATCTCTATTAATACAAGTTTAACAACAGAAACAGATGTAAACCTCTCAGAGTTTATCTCTGAGCACTCTTTCCTGTTACGTGACCTAAATGTCCCTTTTCATAGGTGGCCAGGAGCAGAATAGCACACAGCCCAGCATCGTGGTGGACATGCGTGAGTTTCGGAGCGAGCTCCCATCTCTGCTGCATCGGCGGGGCATCGACATCGAGCCGGTGACTCTGGAGGTGGGTGATTACATCCTGACGCCTGAGCTGTGTGTGGAGCGCAAAAGTGTGAGCGACCTCATCGGCTCGCTGAACAGTG
Source organism: Pachyuromys duprasi (assembly GCA_028658305.1). NCBI lineage: Eukaryota > Metazoa > Chordata > Mammalia > Rodentia > Muridae > Pachyuromys > Pachyuromys duprasi. The sequence continues at coordinate 9,286,064 of CM053757.1, read as the reverse complement.
GCCGCCTGTACAGCCAGTGCCTGGCCATGTCACGCTACTACCGGCGGCCCGTGCTGCTCATCGAGTTTGACCCGGCCAAGCCCTTCTCTCTGGCACCACGCGGCGCCTTCTTCCAGGAGATGAGCAGCAGTGATGTGAGCTCCAAGCTCACGCTCCTCACCCTGCACTTCCCGCGCCTGCGGCTGTTCTGGTGCCCCTCACCCCATGCCACAGCCGAGCTGTTCGAGGAGCTGAAGCAAAACAAGCCACAGCCCGATGCAGCCACGGCCATGGCCATCACCGCAGATTCGGAAACGCTGCCTGAGTCAGACAAGTATAACCCTGGCCCCCAAGACTTCGTTCTAAAGATGCCTGGGGTCAACGCAAAGAACTGTCGCTCCCTGATGAATCAAGTGAAGAACATCGCAGAGCTGGCCACCCTGTCCCTGGAGCAGCTCACAAGCATCCTCGGGCACTCGGGAAATGCCAAGCAGCTGCACGACTTCCTCCACACTGCCTATGCAGACGTGGTGTCCAAAGGCAGAGTGAGAAAGTGACTTCACTCAGATCGCTGTTAATCATTTGCACAGCACCTCATTCTTAACCAGGGCTTTTAGGGGCTGCCATTCCGCCCCCCAGGTCATTGGTGCAGAAGCCAGGAGTTGCCCCTGGCTGTGCTGAGGTGTGTTCTTGCCCCCCCTTGCTGTCTCTTGCCTCTCTGTGGTCTGTGCTGGGCTTACAGTGATCCGTTTTAAATAAGGTGTGGTGGGGTCAGGCCACGTGAAACAAGCAGAGCCAGTGTTTGCATTCAGGCTGGTAAGAACACTCCATCGTGTTCTTAGCACTGTCTACATGCGGTACGGTAGACCTGAAAAAGGCTGCTGTCCTGCCGTGCTCCTCAGCACTCACAGCACCAAACCAGCCCACTAGTCTGATCATATATATGTAACATGTGCTGTGACTTGTTTTTAACAAAATTAATTGTTTGTTGACAAGATTTGATGAGGTAATGGAAGACTCCTCCGAATTCTTAGTTTTCTCAATATTTGATCCCCAAATTCCTAGTCTAAGCCCAAATGACAAATCAGAGAGTCCCCCATATCACACTTCGCTGGTGTAAGAGGCCAGTGCCATACCAGAAGCTCCTGTCCTGACTGCTTCTCCTTGCCAGGGTAAGGAGTAAATGTGAGCAAAGGAGGTCTAGGTGCTTTCTAATTGTGGGTCTCTTCTTCATATTAAAGGACTATAGATAAGATCTATTCAGAGAACCTGTAAGAATTCAAAAGAAATGCAGAGATGTCTGAAGACCCACAGGCCAATCTCCTGATTGATTAGACTGGCTCTTCTGTGTTAATGGTTCACAGCATCTTCATGCCATTCACAAACTCTGATGCTTAAGTATTCGTTGTTTGTGTGTTCAGCAACAAGCAATAAATTTTCTACCTCAAGAGCTGATGCTGACATGAATTCTAGCCTTGCCACGTGGTTGAGTGTTTCATCAGAGTCAGCCATATTTTGGTTTGTCAAGCTGAGCGGATCAAAAAAGTAGACATTGTAACAAAAATACCAAGTCCGACTTTAACAAAAGCACTTTGAACTGAACCTTACATGTTAGCATCTTGATTTATTGGTACTTAACAGTACAGTTGTCCCTCAGTGTTCTTGGGAGATTGCTTCCAGGATCCTCTGAAGGTGCACTGTGCGGATGCTGCAGTCCTTCAGTGGTGCTGATATAGAGCCTCTGCCTAGCATCCTGTGAACATCACACCATTTCTTGGTGGCTTACAGCAGCTGCTTCAGGACAAGTCTGTGGAAGGGCCCGGTGTCCTTGTGCTTGTCAAGGGGTAAAGATGCATGTTTAGTAAAGATGCATCTGTTTGGTATCTTTCCAATTGTTGATTGGTTATATCCAAGGATATAGCTCGCTCGGATCAGGCATCCTGTCCAGAGCCCATCAGGAATGAATGTCAAGGGATGTCAAGACAGGCAGTTATCAGCGACTGATAACAGGAGAAAAGATTTTTAAAAGCAAGCTAAAGGTTTTTTTTTAAAGATCTGAACTACTTGCTTCAACCCAGGGTTAAAATATATTTGCTTTCTGGATTAGGACAGAACTGCCTGGTTCTCACCTCATTAACATGGGCATGCCATGTTCACTTATAGCACACAGTCTCTTCTCTTCATAATCTCACCTCCCTTTTCTGTTGTTCTGTTACATAAAACAAAAATCTTAAATAGCACATGCTGTGATGGGTATTTCATATTTCAAAGCTCCTCTTGACGCCATTTTAAACAGTTCTTTTTCCCTAGTAGAGCAGTCTTTGGCCCATGGACTTCAGTGTCCCTCCGCTCCTCAAGTTTGCTGGGACACCTGTAGGAAGAAGCAGCCACACAGTCTCGTCCCGGTGGGCTTGAGCATGACTGGTGGCTTCTGTTGAGCTGTAAATGGTCTTCTCGGGCGAAGACTCACCTCTCCCTCCACTGGCTGTCTTGTATTTCCAGGTGTGGAACACTTCCAGTACATCCATCACTTGTTTGGCTTTCTCAGATACTTTTTACACATTTTTAGAATCTTTGCTGAAGGAACAGGAAGCTGCAAAGTGGAAGCCTGACTTTGTTTCCCAGCAGCATTTTGCTATATTTGATTTTGTTGTTGTTGTTCTAAACCATAAATACCCAGTTTACTGATGAGTTCCTGGGTAGCTTTTAAAAGACCTCCAAAAGCTAGGTCAGCATTGTGGTTATAAGAAATCACCGTTGGGTTTACTTGCTTAAATCCTGGCACCTCTCGGTGTTTTTTAAACTGTATGAGGAGTAACCTACGCAGTAGCCATCAAGCCAAGCGTGGTGGCCACAGCCCTAATCTCAGCTCTGGGTAGCAGAGGCAGGTGGATCTCTAGTCTATGTAGTGAGTTCCAGGCCAGCCAGAGTTATAGAATAAGACCCATCTCAAAAACAAAACTGTGGCGGCCATCAGCACTGTCTTCAGGAAGTCATGACTCCCTTTGGTGGACGCTCACCGGACTGTAGGCTGCAGCTGTCTGAGGGCCTTGTGGTGTGATCCCACTTCACAGGGAACTGGAAGTGATCTCATCCTGCCTCCATCGGGTCCGGGTTGGCGAAGAAGGAGGCTCAATTCTAACCTTCACTTTTGCTCTTCCAGCAGATTTGATTTCATGCTGCTTTGGAGAACTTCTTGAAGGAATTTTTTTTTTAATTTAACTTATGTCCCCTCAAAAGAATGTTAAGAAAGACTTTGATTAAAATTGTCACTTTCTTAGTTATTTTACTCTCATTTTTATATTAACTATTTCATGTCCAATCCTGAGCTATGGTATGTTAATTGGCACTTGGTAGCCAGTACCGCTGTGCTGTTGAGTGCTGTTGTTTTTTGTCTGTTGTTTTAATTTATGGTTGCATAAGCCGAGATTTGGCAAGAGAGATCCAAAACTGTGTATGTGTGTCTGTCTGTCTGTCTCGGTTTATTCAGCTCTTCTTTAGCTTTGTGGGCAAAGTAAAAATGACAGTGTACAGAAAGAGGGCATATTTTACTAGCAGCACGCGAGTACACAGTGAAGGTTGTCATGTGGAGTGGATGCTTAAAGCGGGCTTGCTCTGAATCACTGCTCTGCCTGCCTCTTGTTAGTGTAACCCACATTCTGTGTCGGCAGTGCGCTTTCCTTGGTCGATCCCTTCTTAACATGCTGTGACGTCTCTTTATGAAAGGAGCTGGAGAAGAAAAGCTCATATCCTTTGGACATTGGGGCATCCAAACAAAGGGACAACTCCTGTGTTTTTATTCCTTTTAACTCGCAAGTAGGTAGAGGTAAATTGTCCTTTATATAGCAGTAGAATTGAGTGTGGTTTCTAAGCAAGTTTAATTACAGTTTGAAGTGGGTCACCACAGTGGTGCCCTCCTTTCTGCCTCTGCTTTGCCTGTCAGTGCACAGCCTTTTCTAATGTGTGGGAGACTGGTTTTGTTGTTGTTGCTGTTGTTTTTTGTTTTGTGTGTTTGTTTTTTCTTTTGGTATTTTAAAACCCTCTGAATAAAGACTGGCAAACTGTTGAAGCTTTTCTTCAAGTGCCGTGACCCCTGTCGAATGACCGCCTGCGCCTTATCTCATTTAACCCCCAGCACACAGCCAAGAAGGCGCCACTACCCCTTCTTCATGGTGATGAAGCTGAGGCCAGAGAGCTGAAGCAGTTTGCCCAGTGTCCTCCAGGAGTCATTCATAATACCGTGATTTGAAACCCACATGGCCTGACTGCAGAGCTTATAATAAAGCGTGGGTATGGGAGGGTTCCTGGGGAAGGGGCTGCTTGGTGGGATGAGTGTGTGTGTCTACTTTGAAGTCTGTAGTTCTAATCAAAATAAAGCATGCAGTTCTGAGCAGAGGGCAGAAAATGCTAAGAGCCCCTCTGCACAGCTGCCTGTCACCTGTTATAGAGCTAGGCACCTCCTGCTGGCTGATTAGGAAGGCTGTTTTGCAGCTTTATTAAAAAAAAAAAAAAAAAAGGTATTTTGTTGTTGTTGTTGGATTTTTGTTGGTTTGGTTCTGGTTTTGGGTTTCTTTGTTTCTAGATATGGTGGGGCTTGCCTGTAATTTTAGCACCAGCTTGGAACTGAGGCAGGAGGATGGGGGAATTTAAGGCCAGCCTAGGCTGCGTAGCCCATGAAGGCTCACTTTGTAGCAAGTAATAACAATACTGTTGGTTCTTGCCTGGGAACAGGAAGGATTGCTGAGCACCTCTGAACCAGCTCTGTATGTTGGTGAATATTACTTCTGTATAAATCTCCTGTTTAAATCTCCTGTTTTGTTTTGTTTTTTTCTCAGTCTTCACATCTTCCTGGTTGCCTTATTAATTCAGTTACATAAAAACGAGGACTCAGTGGAGGTTGGAGAGATGGCTCCACAGTTGAAAGAACTGGCTGCCCTTGCAGAACTCCCAGGCTTGGTCCCCAGCACCCACATCGTGGCTCACAACATCTGAAACTTCAGTTCCAGAGGATCCAAACACCCTCTTCAGCCTCTCCAAGTGCTAGACACAGAGTACACATGTGTTCATTTAAGCAAAACAATCGTACATATAAACGCAAATGATTTTCTTGTTGAAAATAGATTCTTCCCTTATGCAGTACACCCCAAACAGTTTCCTCCTCCCAGCTCCACCTCCCTCCACTCCTCCCGGCTCTTCCTTCTCTGCATTCCTCAGATCCACTCTCCTCCATTTACTTTTCAGAAAAGAACAGGCCTCTAAGAGATGACAGCCAAACACTACAAAACAAGATACAATAAGACAAGGCAAAAGCCTAGACAAGACAACCCAACTGGAGGTAAAGAGTCCCAAAAGCCAGTAAAGAAGTCAGAGACACACCCACTTCCGTTGTTAGGAGTCTCACAAAACACCAAGGTCACGGCCATAACCTATACTCTGAGGACCTGGTGCAAATGCATGCAGGCTCTGCACCTGCCATTTTATCCTGGGTGAGCCCACTTCATAGATTCCGTGGATTTCAGCCTGGGTGAGCCCGCTTCATAGATTCCGTGGATTTCAGCCTGGGTGAGCCTACTTCGTAGATTCCGTGGGCCATGTTCTGCTGTCCTTCATCCTCTGTTGACTCAGGCATCCCCTTCTTCCAAGGGGTTCCCTAAGCTCTGAGGGGAGGGACCTGTTGGAGACCTCCAGTTTAGACTCTTTGAATGTCTGACTTTGAGCTCTGCATCTGCTCCCATCTTCTGCCAGACAGAGCCTCTCTGATGAGAGCTGGACAAAGCACCAAGCACAGCAGGGTATCAGTAGGAACCATTGCATTGACTTGGTTTATTCACTTTACCAGTTGTGTTTGGTTCTGGCTTAGATCTCTGAGCTATTCAGCTTCAGTGAGTGATTGAGAGCATTTGAGACCCCAGAAAGAAGAGAACCTGAGTTCAAATCCCCAGCACTGCAGTAGCAGCTAGGCATGGCTCCACATGCTTGTAACCCTAGCGTTGGTGAGTGGAGAGGGGAGGGTCCCAGAGCTCACTGATCAGTTCGCCTGTCTGCAAGGCTGAGTTCCACGGTCAGTAAGAGACCCTGTCTCAAAAAAATAAGATGGAAGGAGACAGGGGAAGACACCCAGTGTGTCCTCCCTTGGCTTCTACATGCATGTATATGGGCATGTGTACACAAATCAAAAAAAATAACTTTTTATCAGTTCTTTGTGAATTTCATAGAATGCACTCCAATCCCACTCATCTCCCCTCCCCTTGCACCCACCTGCCATCCTTGTAACCTCCCCCTTAATAGAAAAAAAACCACAAAAACAAACAAACAACCTTGTGGAAGCTGTAGTGTCACAGAGTGTCCCACAATATACACTTTTGTCCACACTTCTTTTCTTGAAAATGCTCGTTGCAATGAGCCGTTGGTCCAGTATGAGGCCTCTGGCTTCTGCTACTCTATCAGTACTGGAATCTCTCTGGGTCTCCTCTCGGATAGCCTGTTGCTGCCCTGTGTCATAGAGATCCCTTAGTTTTGAGTCTGTAGGACCAGTCCCTTCATGCACTCTTAGATGCGGAGATGTTGGGGTGGGCCAATTCAGCTCCCTGCATCTAGGCCTGAGAAGTGTCTGAAATGGTTAACCTACTGGCTTTCCCACTCTTGTGCCCTTGGGGCTAGCTCACAGGCAAGCCACCCCCATCCCATCCCCCATAACCAGGGCCAGTTCTAACCCTGCTGCCCAGGCAAGGTGAGGGTCAGCTCTCCCGCCAACGATAGGTGGCACACAAAAACTTTTTATGAAAGTCTTTAGCTTACTTTTTTTCTTTTCTATGAATTACGGTTTTAACTTTTGAAAACTCCCTTTTTTATACCATTGCAGTACAAGTTCCAATGACTCCCAGAGATAAAGCCTGTTGCCAGCATCACACATTGAGAAGTTGCACCTCATTAAAAATGAGTATATGGGCTGTAAAGATGGCTCAGCAGTTATGAGCACTGGCTGCTCTTCCAGAGGACACGGGCTCACAGTCATCTGCAACTCCAGGCAATCAGGGACCCTGTTCTACACCAGACACACATATAGCACACAGACATGCATTCAGGTGAATCACGCATACATATAAAATTTAACAGAAAAAAATATTTTTAAGAGGATGCATACATAAACATTTTATATATGTTAATAAGCATGTGGAATATATAAATACCTAATCATAATAAAATAGATAATTTTGTATTTATATATGAGTAAAATTAACGTAAGTAATATTTATATAAATACATATTTATTTTATTATGTAAAGTAAGTATATGTATACCAGATGGTGGCACATGCCTTTAATTCCAGCACTTGGGATGCAAAGGCAGGTAAATCTCTGAGTTTGAGGACAGCCTGGTCTACAGAGTGAGTTCCAGGACAGCCAAGGTAATCAGAGAAACTCTGTCTCAAAAAAAAACCTAAATAAATAAATGTTTATATAAATTTATATATATATATATATACACAAAACAAATAGTATAAATAAAATTCAAATATATTAAAAGTAAATTTTAAATAGAAAAGTAAATGGTATAAATACATAATAAAAATAAATGTGTATGAAGTAAAAATAAGCATTCTAATGTTTTATTTAGCATTCAGAATATTTCATTACAGCGTTGTTACAAGTTAAACAATGACACTTTGTATTTGTGCCTCACCCACCTTTTCTTCCTCTGGGTCCTCTTCCTTCTCTCAAATAACGCTCCTTCTGTTTTCAGGGTATGATCATCAGTAACGTTCTTATATTTAAAACTACAAGATAATGCTTATTCTTACAGGTGTATTTTTATGTGTATGCATGTTTTTATGTGTATGTGTGTTTACCTATGTATATATATATATATGTACATATGTGAGTGCAGTATCCAAGGAGGTCAGAAATTGGTATTGGATCCCCCTGGAGCTGGAGTTGACGGCAGTTGCCAGCTCCCTGACGTGGGTTCTGGGAACCAAGCTCAGGTGGGAAGAGCAGTGCCTGCTGTTGATTGCCGATCCATCTCTGCAGCCCAGTGAGCCCAATTTTCAGAACTATAGTTCATTTTAAACTGCTTTGAAGTGCTTACAGAGCTCACCTTTAACAGAGTTCCTTCTCTGCGAAGCCACTGGATGATCCATGTTAAAGAGACAGATTTGTGGGTGACAGGGGAAGGTTTTAACTGGTTCCAGGCATCTAGTTCTACTAGAGAACCCAGCTCCCTGAGGACTGTGGGCTGGACAAAATCCATTCTTGCCATTAGGCAAAAGGGGTTTCCTGGGATTCCAGACAGAGCCAGAGAGATGGCTCAGCAGGCAAAGGCACTTTCCGCCAAGCCTGATGACCTGAGTCCCCAGGACCCTCGTGGCAGAAGGAAATAACCAATTCCTGGAAGCTGCCTTCTGAGTTCCAAACACAAAACAAATAAATGTAATTTCAAAAACATGTTAAAATGGTTAACAAACCAGGACTGCTGAAATGCTGGCCCAGTCTATCTGCAGTCACACTTGCAATCCTTTTCCTGTCATTTTGAGCTCCAGAGTCTGTGTTACCGAGAGAGTGCCTGTTGTTTAGTCAGGGATTTGTCTTCCTGTACAGCTACACAGCAGCAGCCTGGGGAGAAAGCCGTAGGAAGTGTGACTAGGCAAGTCTGCTTTCTGCATCCGGCAAAGAGCCTTCTGTTTCTGACGTGTCACAGTCCAGGTCATCAAGGCTCACTCATTCCTGAAGCAGAGAGAATTCCAAGGGAAAAGGCCACAGGAGAGTTAGGACTCCAGGGATCAAAGGAAGAAGTCACATCCGTGAGAGGCCAGCCACGGCATCAGAGCAGCTGAGTTGGGAAATGCCTAGGATTTTGGTAGACAGACAGAGAGGGGGCACTTGGTCCATCTAGCTTAGCAAAGGAACAGATGGGAATTGAACTGTGCTACTTAACAGAGTTCCGAACTGGGAAACAGTAGTAGCTTGGCTCCCCTGGGGAGCTCAGGCTAGCAGAGGGGCAGCTTCCCACTCGGAGGGAAGTGTACCACTGTCCCATTGTTTGCTGGGCTTGATGGTTTGTTCAGGGGGCAGGGGGTTGAGCCACAGGTTCCAAGCCAGTCTGCTTAACAGTGAGTGACTTAGAAACCAGCCTCAGGCTCAGAGGGAGATCCTGACTTAAAAGGGTGTGGTTAGTGGCTGGAAAGATGGCTCAGTGGTTAAGAAAACCAGCTGTTCTTCTGGGGTACATATAAACATACAGACAAAACACCCCTATACTTTTTTTTTTATTGAAGTTGGGCATGGCAGCTCCTGCCTCTAACCTTAGCACCTAGGAGGTAGAAGCAGGAGGCTCAGGAATTCAGGATCATCTTCAGCTATATACTGAGTTCTAAACCACTCTGGGCCCTGTCTCATAACAAAATAAAAACAAATGAGGATGAGTTTGAAATAGGAACTAACATTGAGTACTTAGTGTGCTGACTATCTGATAGTCATCTTAAATCTCTGAAAGATTTTTTTTTTACTCAAAATCATGGAAGTGCATGTAAAGGCAACCCCCTGTGAAGCTCATCTTCCTTCCATCACTTCCTGGCTGCCCTGGAGGAATCAGGGGCTGAGACCACTTCCTATCACTGTCACAGCCTCCGCAACAGGGGGTGCAGAGCACAACTGTACAGTGGCTTTAGAAATGCAAAGAAGGCCATAAACTAAAGACGCAGGGCCTGAGGAGGAGGATCAGTGGGTAAGAGAGCTTGCTCTACAAGAACCATGTCCTGAGTTCAAATCCCCAGTGCCCGTGTCTGTAACCCCAGCACAGGGGTGTGGCTTAGAGACCCTGCCTCTTGGCGGCAAGGCTGAGGGCAGTAGGAGAAAAGACCTGATGTCCTGTGCTGTGGCCTCCACATGTACATGCCTGTGTTTTCATGTTCCACATATTCATGTAATACACAGAGAGAGACACGGGCCAGTCTGTGCAGCAAAATGTCCAGGGAAAGGCTAAATCTAAATGATGTCCAGTTTTAAACCTGGACTTAAGATGATGATGGAAAGGGTCTGGTTTTATCAGGGGAAGGACAGTTTTATACTGATTATTTGATTGTTAAGTCAGAGACAGGAGACAGTGTCATATGGAGATGTAGTAAATGCTGGCATTAAAATAATGAAGACCTCTGGTAAATATAAAGACACATAGGAGGACCATTAGACATGGCTTCTTCTAGAGGAGCTGAATCAGCAAGCACCGGAAGTGCTGGGGAATCTAGGAGGGAGTGCTGGTCACTTACATCCTAACCAGAGATGGGGGCAACTGTGGATGGAAGGTGTAGAAAACCTGGGGGATGTCACTGCCTGCGAGAATGACAAACCCGGGAGAATGACAGACACCCAGCTAGTGTCATCGAAAAGGCAGCCTCGCTGGCTGGTGGCCAAGATGAAGGAGCAGAGCTGCCTAAAAGAAAGAAGACACTGGGTCACTGAGATGGCTGCTTTCAGGTAAGTCTGATGACGAGTTCAGTCACCATGACCCACATGGTAAAAGGGGAACCAACTCCCCACGTTGGCCTCCAAACTCCACGATGGCTTGAATGCAATGGTGCAAGCACACACAGGCACACACACACAATGAATAAATGTGTTGAAAATGGACTGGAGTGGAGAAAACATAAAGATCTATTTTGCTTTTCTCCCTTGTCATACAGAAAACCTGTCTGAGTTGCCTCTTCTAAAAATCAACGTTTACGTTCTCATGTTTACCCCATAACCTGGGATGATGGAACTGGCAAGCCCCAGTAAATACCAGTGAACCCCCTTTCTCATGCCTGCTGTTTTGTACAGCATCGCTATTGGCTGTACAGTCTGTGGGTGTTGGAAGATGACTGAGGGACAGCCTAGAACTTCTTTACATATGTATCCCAGCTTTATAGATTTATTATCACTACTTAGGACCTCTTTCTGAAACTTAGGAAATTGAAATGTGTGCTAGGTAACGCCACCTGGGAACCAAAAGCTGACATTCAGCAGCTTGGTGAGGGTATGTGTTTCGGTGGTGCTCAGAGTACTGTAACTGGGGCAGCTGGGTTGCTATGGTAACTGGTTCTCAAAACAGAGTGAGCCCTCTGCTTCTACACTTCCACACTGCAGGTAAATCTCAGGTTGACACGGTTATAACGCTCACCCTAGTTGAAACATAACCCATGCTCCCATCAAGACTTGTGGAAGGGAAATTTGGGATCAGAGCCGCAAAAGCATTGGTTAAAAAGATTGCAACTTGGTCTTTTTTGAGCTGAGCCTTCTCGGTGCTCACACTCCTGAAACCGTTGGCTCACAGCCTGGACCTCTGCCTTGGGGGGTGGCTTGTAGCTTGGGGAAGGTTCATCTCTGAAGCAACTGTGATTAATTAATTGCTCAGTGTGGACAGAGGCTGAAACCTGAGACCCGGGCCACACTCTTATCACTAACTGATGGAATGGAGGTGGGTGGGTGACTGTGCTGAGGACCCAGCTGCTGTTTCTTGGCCTGTTGCAAATCTATGGCTCACTGAGACTCTCTGGAGGAGCAGCCGGTAGGCCCCTGCACACCCACGTTCATCACTGCACTGTTGGCAGGAGCCAGGGTCTGTCCTCGTTGCGTTGCGTTGCCAGTGCTTTCTCGGAGAGGGCATGCGAGAGTGTGTGGGAACAGACACTGCCTTTGAGGTGTGCTCAAAGCAGACCTCCGCGCCCACGCTGTCCTTCTGGGTCTCGACGGTAGGGGACCCCATTGAGTCGCGCGTCTTACAGAAGCTCGGGTTACTGGACTCTGAAGGATGGCGGCACTTTGAATAGGGCGTGTCTGCCTCTGGTTCTTGCCTAAGCATGACATGGGAAAGGAAAAAAAAAAAGATTCCTGAATTGCAGCATGACTCATTATGAACAAACGAAGGGCAGACTCGCTGCCTCTTATCAGAGCCCTAGTGCGCCCTGGGACAAGCCTGAGTCAGCCATGCTGTACTCCTGAGTCTGGCTGGTCAGAGAGCATTTTCCCCTTGAGAGAAAAATGTATTTAGGGGAAGTGCCACGGATCTCTAAATACTGTCAGCAACCCCACGTTAAACCCTGGGGGATGTGAAGTCACATCCCCCAAACCAAGAAGAGTTCCTGATTGAAGATAAAAATTGGCCACCTCCGCAAAGAAACCAAGAATAGGTAGAAAGGTTTGTGATCTTTTAAGACACACGTACCCAAGACACACGTGCCTGATTCTGTGGATCTTGCTGCATATAAACCCGAGCAGTGATTTTTTCGTTCTGTTGTATTTGTTTTGTTTTAAAGACAACGTCTCAAAATATAGCGGAAGCTATCCTCAAATGCAAAATCCTCCTATACCAGCCTCCGGAGTGCTAAGATTATAGAAGTGGACCACCATACTAAAGTCAATGATTTTTCCCCCCAGCACTCAGGGAAGCAGAGGCAGGCAGATCACTATGAGTTGGAAGCCAGCCTGGTCTACAAAGTGAGTCCAGGACAGCCAAGGCTACACAGAGAAACTCTGTCTCAAAAACAAACAAAAAAGAAAAAAAAAAGTGCCAATCCTAACCTTCCAGAGAGTGTGCTGCTGGGTTCCCTACCTCATTTTTAATCAACTTTCTGTTCACTGGCTGGAGGAAGCGGAAGCCAAGGGAGTCAGTGGAGCGAGCATTGGCCACAGCTCTGGAAGGAGGCATGGCTAGAAATGTTAGGCAGCACTGGAAAACCTAGGCACGCTGAGCGCACCCCGCCCTCTCCACCGCAGTCAGCCAAAGGACAGAGAGCCGATTCTTGCTCCACAGCAAGTTGAGTCAAGTCAGCAGCCTGAACACACTTGAGGGCTGCTGTCACCTGTGTTTGCAAAACACACACGTGAAATTACTGAACACTTGGAAGCCTGTACACCAGCAAGCCAATTACATTAGGAGGAAATGAACACACATGCACTTAAAATAGGAAAAAGTGCATCCTGCAGGTGGAGTCAGTCAAAAGCACACAGTCTCAGAGGTGGGATGACCCAGATTTTTTAATGCAAATATCTTCAATTGGAAAAATATGAACATGTGTCTGCACATGGGCTTGCTTGTGAGCTTCTGACAAAACACACAGGGTTTTCTCCCTTTTAGTAAAACCTGATGGCCAAGTGCTTTGCTGCCTTCAGTTTGATGGCTAACCTTACTCCAAAAGCTTGATTATCTTTTTCCCCTCATAGTTCCTGATGTGGCCTTTGTGTGTTCTTGTGGCTGACTTTTAACACACTCAGCATATACATGTGTGCACTTATAAACAAGATTTCTTTTTAATTATGTGTCTGTGAGAGGATATATGCATGTGAGTGTAGGCGCCTAGGTTAGAAGAGACCATCAGATCCCTGAAGATGGAGCTACAGGAGGTCGTGAGCTCCAAGATGTGGGTGCTGGGAACCCACACTTGAGTCCTTGGCAGGGAGAGTGCACACTTAGCCACAGAGACATCTCCAGCTGTCTCCCCAACCCGAGGGTTCTGTAAATGGCTTGTCATTATCTTCAAATCTCTGTTGCTGTGTGTGTGTGTGTGCACATATGTGTGTGTCCAGATTTTATACAAAATTTAAAGGTATGCCCTTGAAACCACAGCTAACCTTATACACAGCTGTACTCCTCATCTCCAAAAACAGCCCCAAATTTCAACTACTTTTTGGCTGGCATGTGTCATAACAGCTTTTACAGTCTTTAGATCCATTTTTGCAAATGTTTCATTCAGTGGGTGTTTAATTTATGTGTGCATGTGTGTGTGTGTGTGTGTACATGTATTCGTATGTCAGTGAAGGCCAGAGGTCAACTTCAAGTGTCATTGTTTAGATATTGCTCACTCATTAGGCCTGGCTCTCTGGCCGGCAAGCCCCAGTGATCTGCCTGGGACCTCTAGCTGTCCCCACCCAGTGGTGCCTCTATGCCAGGTTTTTCTTCACATGACTTCTGGGCTCAAACTTTGATTTACAAAACAAGCATTCTACCAACTGAGCCATCTCCCCAGTACTCATCAAGGATTTTCTCTTTCAAACCAGGATCTTCAAAAGTATTACTTGGAAAACCATGCCAAATAGTCAATAAACACTGATGTGTCTGCCATGTGCCAGAATAGTAGAACACAGTCCCACATGCTGGAGGTGAGAATTGACTGTTATTTTCCAGGCCTTGAAGAATCTAAGAAATCAAGTTGTAAAGATGGGTTCACACTGCCATGTTCCTGGCACTTCTAACAGAAAAAGCCTGGTTTCCTTGGGATGACCCAACCTGCAGATAATTCTGGTGCACTTCACGGGGTTCTGGGGTGCTGTGAGAACAGCTTACAGATGTTGTAAATAGCTTCTTCTGTGTGGCAACCTGCCAGACAAGGCATCATTTCACATTGAATGGCTGGTAGGGGTAAACAACACAAGCTGAGTCTTCTGACCAGTGGGGGGTGGGGGGGTGAAGGAGCTGTCTGGGGTCTCCGAGACATTCCCTGACTTCCCTTGGGGGTAGCAGAGAAAGTTTTTAAGATGGAAGAAAATTGTCATAAAAGAAGATTCCCAGGGAGGCCTCTGAAATTTATTCCTCAGAGCTGTTCTGGAGATCATTTTTGTAATTTTGTTGGTAAGGGGCTCCAAACTTTTGGCCTATCTCTTTGAACATTCTACATATTATCTAACTTTTACTTTATTTTTAATTTGGCCACCCAGGCATAGAAATCCAGTCATAACACTCTTGGATTCAGTGAAGCACATCATTGATCCAAGCATGACCCACTTTAACTTAGTTGCCTTTTAATAATGCAGAAAATTCCCATAAAGCTACCTCTCCCTGCTTGACAAGACTCTCGCCTGCACCTAACCCTGTATTTATAGCCAAGGTCCATCCCGTCTCCCCTCTCCTGCCCATCCATCGCCAGCCTGCATCCCGATGGACCTGTTTAATACCGCTTAATCTCTTTCCTGTAGGCTTAGATTTTTCAAACACCTATTTAATGGAAGTTTTGGTTTCTTTAAAAACTAATGTTATGTTATGTCATGTCATGTCATGTCATGTAAATAGGTTTTTACTTTAAGCCCAAGTGTGGGATTTTAGTTTGGGCTTTAGTTTGTCTACAGCTGACAATTGCCTCCTGTGGGACATGGCCCTTGCCGGATGGTAATGACCTGCCTCATGCAGCACAGAGAGGGGCAAGGTCTAGGACTCTGAGGGATATAAATACGAGGAAGAAGGATATAAACACCAGAAAGAGGAGGTGTTGAAGCTTGGAGAGACCAGAGACTGACGGTGTGGCAGTTTGGAGGAGCAGATGGGGAGAAATGTTTCAGTGCAGTGGCTTGGAGGAGATTGCTGTTGATGGAGACTGATGTATCCCCAAAAGAACCCACGGACCCTAAACAGTCAGGAGAAGTAAAGTCTGTGGCCCATCTTCCCACTAGACTTCTCTCTCTTCCCTAGAGTTAAAGCATTGGTGGAAGGGAGGCAGAGGCTTAAATGCCCCAAATAAAATAGAGTTTAAAAGCAAGCACAATATACCTGCTTTATTTAAGGTTCTTAAGCACCTCTAAGGCTCTTCCCACACCCTAACCTTAGGGAGGCCATTAGTAGGGAAAGAGGCTATAGACCTCTTCTAGCTTGTTCTTGCTGATTAGGGTTGTTGGGTTCTTTGGGGATATACCATTCTTAGTCATCAGGATACCAGCAGTCCAGTCAAACAGCAAAGCACAAAACGCAGCAGCAGCAGAAGCAGCATTACCACTCAACAAAAGTGGCTAGACTCTGCCCAAACAGCACAAGTCCACCAACGCGGCAAAACTTCTCCAAAGCAGCACAAAGAGTTCACTGGAGCATTTCTGTGAAAACCAGGAAAGTGATGCAAACCATACAGATGCAAAAAGTGCTGTATGTGGGCTTCTATGACCCCCTCTCAGGGTCCACACAAGAATGTTCTCCAGCTCACAAAACTATGCCCCTCACACAGGTAGTTTCCAGCTGATAAAAATCACGAGCCTTTTCACAGGGGGGAGGGGAGAAGGAAGAGCTGTTTTCTAAGGGGGGGAGGGCTGTTTTCTAAGGGGGGGAGGACTGTTTTCTAAGGGG